>CM029597.1:70637041-71064096 GCA_017311375.1 Mytilus coruscus | reverse complement strand
CCAGATTGAAAGACATGTTTAGACAGAATAATGAAATTCAAAACTGAAATTTCGAAAATCGTAGAAAATTCAGAAATGTTACCAGAAACTTAAAAAGGGCAAAATGCTAGAATAAGGTTTCAGCTTCATAATGATATCAACTATTTTGTTTTGCCCTACGTAGTTGCCAAGCTTTTAGAAAAAATCAAAACACTATTTTTTATGTTTTGTAATCGGATGCAACTCACTCAAGTTTCAAGACCGAGGTCTATTTTAATAAGAATTTTCATAATAAAATATTACAAACGTATGTTCGAAAAGGCATTAAAATGATACCTAAGGCCTTACCTTTTTCACGGAATAGGAGTTTATTCTTGATTTGGGTTTCTCTCTCCTTTATATCTTCTCAAGCAAGATGACCCAGTGAATTTAAAAGACCGATCTATATGACAGGAAATGGACCTCCGTCATGATTCTTTATATTATTCATCATACTTCCGACCGAGTCAGACATGGATTATAGCTCTGCGGGTATCCCGATTGATCTCGAGCCGCGTTTCCATTACTTTTAAATATACAATTCCTTGCCAAAAAAATTCATAGAAATGAAGAGTCCCCATCAAGACCCTGTTTTAATATGCTTCTTTGTTGATTGTTTACAAAGGTGACAATCGATGAACTTCGGCTTCAAAACACGACCATTAATTAGCTGCCATATTTTCACAACACTGACCGAGTGAAATATTTTTTGACGATTCTACGAAATTGATACGTAAAATTGCAATTTGAATACTGTGGATTCATTTTTATTCGTGGTATACCAATTTTCGTGGGTTTCGTGGGTGACAACGAACCACGAATTTAAGAATTCAACGAAGAATAATCCGAGAATTGTGTATGGAGTCGGATGTTTATTTCGGTTATGTTATGCAGTTCTAGTATAGTGTTGACTAGCGATAAACATTGTAACATAACACGTGTTTTTATTGAAAGAAGATACAAGTATTTTGATTAAATCAATAATAAATATATCGAATATCAGTGATAATTTACTTTTTAAAATTGATTAAAACTGTTCATAGAAAATAACTGCAAGTTGTTAATTACCGTGTCATAGTTTGGTTTACTGGTGATTAAAAATCAATAGGATTAAGTATGGGGATATTGCCCGTAGGTAATATTGTTTATGACAGGAACATTTATTTTCACACCTTTACTTATATGACTGTTGATTAGGAAATGAGCTTTCAATCATAGAGTTTTGAATGCCTTATAAAATTCCGACAAGAATTTATAAATTGTAAAACAAACAAATAATAAGTTGTCTCTGTCAATTATTATAATAGAAGTTTTCAATGAACACTTTAACCAGAATGACCAAGTGAGGATTTTGACAATTCAACTTTTCAATGAATTCCTTCCTTCTTTTTGTTTGTTTTATTATTGATCAAACCAAGGAGGTTATATGATCTCCAAAACCAAAAGAAATCCACGAATTACGTATCTGATTTTTTTGTAATCAGCGATCCACGAATTAACGTATACCACGAAACGTCTTTTTTCTCTATCCACGAAAATTGATACCCACGAAAATAAATGACAAATACGGAAATTTGAAGAAAACAAACTGAAGCGAAGGTAAGATTGTCGTGTATGGCTGTTTTTCCCTGTAAGATAAAAGCTACAATTTTCAAATAAATCTAAGGCTTGCATGAATTATTTCTCAAATAACCACTGGAAAAATGTGTTCAATCTAGCTATATAATTCTTAACCCAAACATTTTTTTCATTGGCTACTATTTACTGTCAAATCCACAGTTGACATCTCTTAACTTAGGAGTGAAGCGCCATGTTGATTTGCTGAAATCCATAAATTCGCGAATAATGCAATATAATAGAAAATGAAACAACACCTAACTCAAAACTCCATTGAAATGCGATATTATCCGAATTTAGAGCGTATACGGAACGAAATAATATTCCGCTTGAGAGTTTTCATTCGCATGAAGTCATGTTTTAAGCGCCATATGATCATTTATGGAATTTCGTGGAATTTTATTTATTTTGATTTTATACATTTTTTTAGATCATATAATATGCATTAATTCTTTTTAATGCATTAGAATAACGGTTCTGTAGTTTCTTTTCAATTTCAATTTGAACACAATGAAATCCACATAGTGTTTGCACATAAATTACATTACATTTGGATTTACTTGGGAGTTAACTATAGATTGAAATAAACAATTAATTTCCCATAGGCGACAATGATAGCCTTTTTCGAGATACAGACTTTAGAAAGTTGATTTTTAAACAAAAATTCTCCTTGTTTGAGGATACCTGAATGGTTTAAATTCTAATTTTATTTTTGCCCTTATAACAAAATCATATACATAAAAAGTCTTTTTGTGGTCTTATAACGTTTTTTGTATCAATGCTCAGTATTAGACGGTATCATGTTGTTTTGAAAATATGACAGAAATATTCGAAACAAAAGACTGTGTGCTAGCTTGCATCATCTATTTGTGTTCAGCGGTTCATAAAACATTGATAACTTGAACAAAAAATCTGTACAAATTATAATTTGTACAACATTACAACTTGTACACAACATATACACCAAATAAAGTTATCCAATAACTCATACTAAGTGAGTATTTCACATAAAAAGAGATACAATATTTTTCAAGCAGTCACTGAACCATGAAATTGAGGTCAAGAACAAACGGCAAAAAGGCATCCCGGCACTTCAAGGTATGACGCATATTATTCGATACTTCTTTTAACCTTAACCGTTGAACGATAATCCTCTCCAAGTTTCCCAATATTCCATGAAGGTTTGACAAATTTATCGATGTCTAAAACAATAAGTTACTTCAGACTGCAGGTGCATAAGTGTATGAGGGATACAAAAAAATCACACAATTGAAATTTTTTCTCAGCATCCGTCATGATTATCTGGACAGTAGTCGAAGTAACTGTAAAAACACTAACTCCATCTTCAATATAGGTATAATAATTAACAAATGAACAAAAATTCTCTAGTTGTTATCTAACAATTATACAAAAACTTTTTTCAAAACTTCAAATAATTATTTGGAGAATATATAATGTATTTGTACTTGCAACGAAACAGGAAAAAAAGCTCGGCAAGCCTCGCTTTTCTCTAGCTGTCTCTAAAGCTCCATTCCTTCACTGTTCGAAGAGGGGGGCAAGGGGGGATCCAATAACAGCAAAACAGCAAATTGATTTGGCTTAAAACAGATAACAAGGAATTGAAAGGGCATAAAAACAGATAACAGTGAATTAAAAATTGTTTGAATCTAATATTTACGTATTGGGATACAGGGAATATTATTCCCATATACATGACATATGTAAAAATTCGTAAGGGTTCCGCGGAACCCAGTGTCTCGCCTACTTTTGCTGTTAGTCGCAGCTGGCTCAACGAAAATGGGGAAAAAATTATGAAAAATTTAACCACAGAATGAATGTAATGTTAACTGGCAGTCCATCTATAAGTAAAATACGGATAAACAGGATTTTTTTTTACAAAATTTTACTTCTGGATACTATCTTATGATCATAAACAAGCTTCTGTCCAAGTTATTAAAATATTTAAAACTTTAACCACAGAGCGAAAGTAATGTTAACTGGCAGAAAAACTAGGTCATTTTATAAGTAAAATACGAATAAATAAGATTTTTTTTTACAAAATGTCCTTCTAGATACTATCTTATGATCATAAACAAGCTTCTGTCCAAGTTTGGTAGAAATCCAGGATAGTTTAAGAAAGTTATTAAAATTTCAAAAACTTTAACCACAGAGTGAATATTTGTGGACGCCGCCGCCGACGGAATGTAGGATCGCTATGTCTCGCTTTTGCGACAAAAGTTGCAGGCTCGACAAAAATCAAATTCGAACAATTCTTAATATTACAAAAAGGAAAACAGGGATACCTGATGAGGATAGGCCTAGGTCCATACGAACTTAACCGAAACACCTTTTATATAATAAAGAACACAGACTCAGCTCTGTGATTCTTTTTTAAGAATACGCACACTATTCAAATTACAAGCACGCCGTGTGAGTTTTTTTTTAAATGTTCACCAACTTAGGCTGAAAACAGTATTCCATAATATAAAATTATCATCATACATTGAGTTAAAGAAAATGAATTTATCACAAAGGATTATAATAAGATATACTGGAACAGTCCTGGACACGACTGATTTTAATATGTTTAAGTGATGGTCTGTGATGTGTACATTACTGGAATGCTTCTCAGAATAAGGGACCACCATATTACCAGTTGTAAGAGCCCAATGTACCTCTTGATTTTCATTTTCTACCGAAGACTGGCTGTCAAAAAGCTAACATTCCAATTTTCAATAACAGTTAACAGCAAATACATTCTCACAATAACAGATAACAAAGAATTAAATTGCGCCATAACAGCATAACAGTTAAACCCCTTGCCCCCTTCTTCGAATATTGTATATATATATTTATATTATAAAATTAAGTTAAACCGCTTGCCGAGGAATCTAAATAAAAGGCCAAATAAACTACATTTACACGGGGACTATTATACCGTTTTACTAATATAGATCATCAGACATGTCTCAGCCTTACATGAGACGAAATTAATCGAAAATGTTGTGTTAAACTGGCTTTCCATATTAAAAATAGTATTATCAAGGAAACGAGACATTTTAATTTTCACTAATACAACAGAAAAAAGTATATAATACAATTAAATATATTGTTTAACAACTATGATGATCTAATATACCAATCTCAAAATACAGTAACATTACCGTTCCCAGTTTAGGAAACTTGTGTACGACGGCAATCCCGTCGCCATTACAATCCCGTCAAGTTATAAATAAATGTTATTTATGGTTATTTATAGATAAGAAAATCCAGGTATATTTGAGGGTCTGCATAGGGATAACAAAAATTGGGAATAATGGCCGGTCAAGCAAAAAATGAATAGAAAATGACATTTAAGAATAACAGAAAAGAGAATAATTATAATGGGGAGTAAAAGTTAACGAATGTCTGTGTAAATTAAAAAAATAGTTGATCATACAATACTGATTACTGAAATTAAGAAACGTATATAACAGGCAAATAATGTTCACGATTTATAACTGAATATGCGTTATTTTTAACGACGAAAAAATAAATAAAAGGATTTATAGAAATGAAGAGGCCCCCATCAAGACCTTGTATTACGTTGAGGATGAAAAATAAATATTGAGGAATGAGCGGGGAAATGGATGTCTTTTTTAATTGTTTAAGGAATAACTGATTCTTCCGCTACTATGCTCATTTTAATATGGAGAGTCATTAAATTTGTGATGTTTTTTTTTTAACCAAGCGAGGTGTAAAATGCTGACAAATATAATTCACATCATTGAAGCACAGATCATGGCATGATATAAATTATAAATATTTTGATTCTTTTAGGAAAATTTGGAACTTTTCTACTTTGAAGCGGACCAATGATACACGAAAGGCAGACATTTTGAATTCATGAAGTCAAAACGTTTCAAGATAAAAGAAAAACAAACAAGTGCATGTAAACTTACTTCTAGAAAGATTTTATTTCATCGCATAGTTAACAATTACTATACAAAAGTCAATTTTATCTCCGGAATTAAAATGCGTTTAAAATCAAAAAGAAAGTTTTGTGAATATCAAAATAACGAATATATACAGTTGTGCCAATAATTTTAAGAATTTTTTTTAACTTTTAACAATATATATTGACTAAGAATTCGAAGTAAGACCAAAACAAAAAGGAAATTCCATGTATTTGATATATGGCCGGAGAACACAGTTATTTCGTAGTGCATTTCTTTAAGACAATAAATTCAAATTAAAAAATCGCACCTGCTCTATCTCAAAAAGATTTTTACAGTGTAGTGTACCACTATTGGGACAAATAATATCAAAATTATAGAAACTTCTATCAGCTCTAACTCAAAATATTGACAATTCTGTGTTAAGGGGTCTAAAATTCAGTTTGACAGCTTCAGACGTACTATTTTTTTTACCTTTTTTAACTGGACCAAATCACTACTTAACATAAAGACTCAGCACCCAAATCTTTTTAACATGTAATTTCATCCCCTAACTTAATATTTCATGCATTAAATATCAAGAAATAAATTGGGAAAGTGTAACAACAAAAAAATGCAAGTTATACACTGTTCACACTAAGGACTAGTATATTCGTAGAGGACGATAACTGTGTCCTTGGACCATATCTGAAAACTATAAGTTCACTATATAACCGTGAGGCTCTTTTGACAACAAAACTTATCGTAAACTTTTATTGTAACTGTATACTGGAACGTTCATGACGGCCGAGAATTTTTGTGTGTATAATTTTAAATGACATAAGTCGCAGGTGCTTTTATTTTAAAACATTAAAATCAACTGAATAAATATTGCAAAAAAATAACGATTTTGTCAAAGAACATTTACAGGCGTCTGTTGTATTTGGATAACAATTAATTCTGGATTCTTAAAAAATTCAATCCAATTCATTAGAAGCTTAACGAAAATATTACTTATACAAGTATTACTCATAATAAAGGTACAGAAAATGACATGCAAAAATGATATACAAGAAATAGAATAATAGAAAGGTTCTCAAATTTTTATACATTTGAGTGACATGAAAAATGTAGGGGTAAATACAATTTCCTTTCGTTTTTTCAGTGCAGGACATTCTAAAATATAATGATATTCGTATCCGATCTCTGATCTGTCGCAAAGTGTGCATTTTCACTCTGTTCTTTCTGCATTTGTCCATCAAGTGTCAATCCAATTCAATTCAAATCTTGATTACCATAAAACTACATATTTATAGTATGTGACACAACATAACAAAATTCGTAAGGGTTCTGCGGAACCCGGTGTCTCGCCTATTTTTGCTGTTAATCGCAGGCTCAACAAAAATGAGGAAAAAAAATAATAACAATATTCCTCTCGATACTATCTTTTGATTGTAAGAAGCTTCTGTCCAAGTTTGGTAAAAATCTAGGATAGTTTATGAATCTAATAAATGTTTTAAAAACTTTAACTGCAGGCTGTATGTAATGTTAACTGGAAGAAAAACTGAGTCCATTTATAAGTAAAATACGAAAAAACAGGTACAAAATTTTAACAAAATTTCCTTCTAGATACTAGCTTTTTATAAGTAAAATACGGAAAAAAATAATTCTTTTTACTAAATTTACATCTGGATACTATCTTATGATCATAAACAAGCTTCTGTCCAAGTTTGGTAGAAATCCAGGATAGTTTAAGAAAGTTATTAAAATTTCAAAAACTTTAACTACAGAGTGAATGTAATGTTTCCTGGCAGAAAAACTAAGTCCATTTATAAGTAAAATTCGGAAAACCAGAATTTTTTTTTTACAAAATTAACTTCTGGATTTCTGGATACTATATCTTATGATCATAAACAAGCTTCTGTCCAAGTTTGGTAGAAATCCAGGATAGTTAAAGAAAGTTATTAAAATTTCAAAAACTTTAACCACAGAGTGGATGTAATGTTTCCTGGCAGAAAAACTTAGTCCATTTATAAGTAAAATACGGAAAAACCAGAATTTTTTTTTTTAATTTTTTAAATTTACTACTGGATACTTACTATCTTATGATCATAAACAAGCTTCTGTACAAGTTTGGTAGAAATCAAGGTTAGTTTAAGAAATTTATTAAAATTTCAAAAACTTTAACCTCAGAGTGAATATTTGTGGACGCCGCCGACGACGACAACGACGACGACGACGACGACGCCGACGACGGAATGTAGGATCGCTATGTCTCGCTTTTTCGACAAAAGTCGAAGGCTCGACAAAAGTGAAAATAAACAATAACAACAAGATCATTGATATACATAATAGAAGTAAATATTTCAAGAGTCCCCTGTCCTCAGTTCAATAGACTGTTTCAGAAAGGATCCTAACTTATTTACCTGAATGTGTGATCTTGGGTTGAGTATATATGTAATTCTATCTATGTCATTTAAATTTATAATGGAACTAACTTCCCATGACCGATTTGTATGTTTTTCTTCATGGGTTTTGGACATTATTTCAATATAACAAGAATGTCCCATAATGCATTTCGTTTAGAGTATTATATGAATAAGAATTTATTTCCTTAACGACACACAAAAGGAATGCATCGATCGCAGTTGAGGAGTGGGATCTATTCGAAAGAGAGAAAAAAAACTTTTCCTCAGTGACGAATATTCCGCTGTGGTAAACCGATGGGGACATATTACGCATGTTATTGCATTTATTATCCTCATGTTGGTTCCATTTCAATTTGATTCCCCATTGCCGGTCCCTCAGTCCAAAGAAATATTCGACGCTTTTTTTCAGGAACCACAAATGAGTTTCCAGAAATTAGACTTCAAGCTTCATAAAAAAATAACGATATTGTGTGATGCATTTCCACGTTCATCACTCTTACAATTCCTGTCTGTTTATAAATTTTGAAATATGTTGGCTATATATATATATACCTTTTGTTTGCGGTATACCATCTTTTCCGCAAGTTTATTGTTTTCTGTTTAGTATTAAATTTATAATTAAGATCCATTTATTACATCGGTGATCCGTTTATTTGGCAATCGCCAATGGCAGTCAGCAGGGTTTAAGAACATTTGTTGTTCGACCTGTTAGTCAAATGCGTTTTGTTAAAATATACTTTTTCACTTTTTTGGTCTTTTGGAAAATGTTGTATATATATATATATATATATATATATATATATATATACAGATTTGTAGCATTTTTTTTTTCTTTTTCTAATAAACTTCGAATTACAAATTGCTAAAAATAAGTACCAAGCTTACATTTAACCATACTTTACCGTTTTGTGCGTTTTCAGATCCATCGATTATGATGTTGTAATATTTTTTTTTTTTTTTTTTTTGCATAAACACTTGTATTATTTCTGTATTCGGCGCTGGAGTTGCGTCCCTTTCAGGAACAGATGAGGTCACTCCCATTTGTTGGACATTTTTTACATCATGGCCCGGGATGATAACAAAAATATAGCTTGCATGAATCATTTGAATTTTAAATATGACAAAACTTGAAAATTTGAAGGAGAGAAAAACTGAAGCGAAGGTAAGATTGTCGTATGTATGGCTTGTTTTTCCCCTGTAAGATAAAATCAACAAATTCCAAATAAATCTAAGGCTTACATTTGCATGATTTTTTTCTCAAATATTAACCATTTAATCTTTGTCAACCCAAACATGGTTTTTCATTGGCTACTATTTACTGTTAAATTCACAGTTGACATCTCGTTAATCGCCATGTTGATTTGTTGAAATCCATGATTGCGCGAATGGTGCATATAATAGAAAATAAAACAACAAAACTTTATTGTAATGCGATAATATCAGAATTTAGAGCGTTCACATTACGGAATGATATTCATCTTGAGAGTTTTCATTCGCATGACGGTATGTTTTGAGCGCCTTTATCATTTACTAAATTTCGTGGATTTTTTTTATTTCTATTTCATACGTGTAGTTTAGAACATATATGCATTCTTTTTGTTATGCATTAGAAAACGGTTCTGTAGTTTCTTTTTCAATTTCAAGTTGAACACAACGAAATTCACATAGTGTCTGCACATAAATTACATTACATTTGGATTTACTTGGGAGGTAACTGTAGTAACAGCCATTAATATGTACTGCGCTAAATATAGATATATCGAGATTTTTATTACGCTGCTATTAAAAAGCACGTCATAAGTATTATAATTTTTCTTATCCGGTTTGACTTTTTTCAAACGGCCAATCAAATTGGTGTATAGTTAATTCACTGCTATCGACCATTTTATTACCTAAAATATTCAAATCTCCAGAATATTCATCATGTTGAATGTGACCAGTATTTGGAAGAAGAAATTATGTAGGCATATGAAATGTATAATATATAGGCGTTTTTTTACTTTTTATTCATGTGTGTTCTATTTTAAATGAACATCGATCAATTTGATCAATAACAACATTGTTTGCACAAGTCAAGTTTTGTTAAGACATTTGGATGATATGAAATATTTTAGACATTTAGAATTTGAGATTGAAGAAATAACTTCATATCGTAAAGAATATACATGGCAGGTAAGCCACTGCTGAAAAAAATTAATTTACAATATATCTTTATAAAATGTATTTGTACGAGCTTTAGAAACAGGACGCACAGAATACAAATAACTTTATATTTCCATTGATGATTTTTTTATCCTGTAACTTACACCCGGCGCTATAAGGTTTAGTTGATTAAATCCAAATAGCTGTGTCTGATTTTTCAAGGCTATGATATCTATATAGTTTAAAAGCAGACCGCCAAGAGGACACCAAAATGTACTGTCACACAAAAATAAATATTCATATTATTGTTTGCTCAATATACAAGTCGGGTAACAGGAGACCTTATTTGTACACGTAAATACGCTGTGTATCACAGGCACCGGAAACTGGGTACCAATAAAGCTGAGAGAAAGGAGAAAAAAAGTTAACTATGTAAGAATTCCTTTAATTTAACCATTTTTACCGTTTTGATTAGGTTGCCGCTTATGAAAAATTTACTGATACAGATAGTGTTTTAATAAGTCACTGAGGAAAATGTTTGTGTTATATACTCCTAAAATGTGCACTTGGTACCAGAAAATTTCGAGGTCGATCGCGCTATGACGTCCCACTGGCCAGATATTCAATTGTTTTTCATTCTCTTTCAAAACACAGTTTTAGGTTATGATAGTGTGTCTTTATATTTACTGAAATTCACAACCAAAAAGATTTTTGCTTAAGAATATGGACCTTAACAGCTATTGTTTACTGTAACGCGAATTGCAAAACAACAACTTGTTTTGTGTATGGCGTCTTGAAATATATTGTAATGTAAAGATGAAATTAGGGTGATATAATGTAAATATTATTGTGTTATCATCTTACAAATATACGAAATAAACAACATCACAAAACATATTCTAAAATGTATGCCGTCAATTTCATACAGATGTCATCATTGCATACCGACCGGCCTTTTGGGACGTTATGTTTAGAAAGTAGAAAACTGTTCTTATTCACAATAAAACAAGTATACTAAGTTGCCATGCAGTTAAAACAAGTTGCCGTACTGTAAATCAGTAAACAAAGAGCACGTTGCTGTATCCTAGGCTTGATTTGATATTATTTATATTTTTTAAAACATCTTTTGATAGCGAATTTCAAAAATGAAGTCGCATTATCATAATCTAAAACTATGTCTGGAAAAGACTGAAAAACAGTTAGAAATATGGGTACAGAACGTGGAAGGGCCGTCGACTACGAAGTTTTCTGGTATCAAGTGCACAGTTTTGGAGTAGAACACAAAATCTTGTCTTTTTTGTTCTGCTACTTTTTGCATAAAAAGGCAATATATATAACAAAATGTTTCATATCTGGTACCCTCATCGAAACAGTAGAAACGGTTTAACTTGAATGAATTCTGACCTTGTTTATGTGTTTTCTCCTTCTTTCCTCTTCGTTGATACCAAATTTTCGGTGGCGGTGATGCACAGTGACATATAAAGCAAAACAAAATGTGTGTATCTTAAATTTGCACAATAGTTGTCGGATTGTGAGATAAACATCTTTATATTAAATAGTTTTAAATAAGTTAATTTAACACATGCAATGGGTAGAATCTCTTCTAACTGTGCTATAATCTGGATAATGCACAGGAAAAGTGTGCATTAACTACCTCAGATATACTGCACAATTCAAACGTACTCTTACCTTCAGGGGAGGACCCTGGAATTTGTCATGGGTGTAATTCCATAAATTAAAAAATATCACCGAGTATAGCGAGACTAACTCAGTTTTTGACGATGTTATGCTAAAACATTATATGCTTTCCAATGATGTTTTCTGGTACCTTTTGTTAGCTATTATTCGTGTGTTTCTTTGTGCTATATGTTCTCCCATTTATTTGTATTGTTGTCCTGTCATGAAATGTTGTCATTTTGGTGTTGTGTTTGACGTTGCCATAAAAGCGGGAGGTTTGGCATGCCACAAAACCAGGTTCAACCCACCATTTTTTTCTTAAAATGTCCTGTACCAAGTCAGGAAAATGGCCATTGTTATATTATAGTTCGATTCTGTGTGTGTTACATTTTAATGTTGTGTTTTTGTTGTGTCGTTGTTCTCCTCTTATATTTGATGCGTTTCCCTCAGTTTTAGTTTGTAACCAGGATTTGTTTTTATCTCTATCGATTTATGAGTTTCGAACAGCGGTATACTACTGTTGCCTTTATTTTCCAATGAAAGGGATGGACATAAAATATTTTATAATATTGTGTGTACAATGTAAATCTTAAATCAGTGTTTCACATTCAAACCGCCAGAAAAAATTCTAAATCGTCACCAATTTATATAAAAAATTTTAATAAATTATTTAACAGAAACGATTAAAAAAAATCGACTATTAAATCGCAAATATCCAAATAATTTAACAATTAAGGAAGAAGCCTTAATATGAAGAAAAGGTAATAATTTAATACTTACCAACCTTTCACTACAAAAAAGCGTGTTTCCCCCATTCTTTTCCCTACAAGAAACTTTCCTAGGAGCCGTGGATTGCGGAAAATCGTCCGCATATTTCCAAAATGTTCACGTAAATTGATGACGTCATGTGTTAAAATGGTCATTGGCCAATCAAATCGGTATATACATTTAATGTGCGCGGTCGGGATGACCCTTTTACCCGATTCCTACGTCGTTCGGGTTAATTAGGGTCACCCGAGCCGTGCAGATTAAATGATATATACCGACTTGCTTGGTCAATAACTATAACATAATAATGAAAATCATTTTTTTATGAATTTAAGGAATACGATCATGAATTCCCCCAAAGATAACAATTAAGAATGTGTTATTGTGTTATGACTTATAAGTAATCATAAAGTAAGTATTATATATATATATAAGCTGATATTTTTGTCTGATATATCATATGTAATTCCTCTTTCAAAAATGTACCTGAAAGATCTAGAATTCTCCATTTTTTAAGTTTGGAGATGATAACTGGCTTACAATTGATCGTGTTCAAGTCGAAGGAGACCCATCGACCAAAGCTTAGATTATGGTTAAAACTGTGTGGCTATAGTTAATTTCCTAATTTCGTGCCACCAGAATCCTATCTTCCCCTCCACCCTTTTATATAAACTCTTGTATCCGCCACTGTTATGTGTTAGTCTGAAATAAATATAACATGTATATAGTACACAACTTTTGTTTTATATTAGTTATCACTTCATTTTCAGGAAACCGTCGGCTTTGCACACCAGAGAGTAACTTTTCATCAAGCAGTAAATTAGTCCCTACTGGATGAATCTACAGGAGCCTCAACCATGCGGACTTTATCCCCGTTCATCAATTTACAGTACCTCTGCAAGTACACGCACAACCTTTCATGAGTAACAATCACATACAAATTTATTATGCAACTGAGCTTGGATTTGTACCATGTGGAACATTGTACAGTTACAAGTCAACAGAACCTTATGATGGAAGGAATTGTCAAATAATTCTCCTTCCGATCCTCCAACAGAAATTCGGAATACAAGAAACATCTAGACGACGATAGACAATCTTTGGTAAATAAATGTAACTTTATTACAAGGAACATAATTTGACCAAAAATAAAATAAATGCAAAACCAATTTAAAAAGAAAAATCTATAGCTAAGGTCGTGCTGCAGCGACAGAGTGAGTCTCTGTACCTCTTAACCAAGGGTCTTCACGGCAATGCATCGATGAGCCTTAATGCAAATTAATAATTTTGGCAATGATTTAGTGCTTCTCTGTGCATTATCTGTATGGTATCTTGATCTACCTATGTGCATGATTCCGCACACACTGATTATTGGACACACAATGAATGACTAGATAAAACGTGAAAGCCGTGGATTGCGGAAAATCGTCCGTAAGAAAAAAAGCTGGAAAAAAATTAGAACAAGAATAAGCTTTAATGCAAACCGAACACTTTGATTCAACAGTAGAAGCCACTCAACTTATACGGCGAACTAAATTTTCAGATTTTTAGTCAGCTTTACTCAGTACAATTTGAAAGAAAAATAACTGTCTGGCTAAAATGCTACAAATACACAAAAACGAAAAAAGAAAAGAAAAAAAAAACGAATCAATGAGTTAATAAATAAATAACATAGCGTAGCAATTATTTTTCATACAAATCTGATTTGGCGGAATCAAACCAATCGAGCTGTTGATCTCATAAAATCAAATTGGGTTTTCGGAAAGGAAAATAATTGACACCACTGTTTACAAAATAATATGTTTTTGTTACATTCGAGTTTTACATACTAATCATAACATGGTGTATTGTCCCCCTCCCCTAAAAAAATAAACAAATAATAAACAAAAAATCAAAAAAATCATGAATCAATAAATAGGACTATGTATTATATGTATCATCAATGTTTTATTATTATTGACATTTGCCTAACAATTCTGATTATCCATTTCTATATAATGATTCAGATTTTCTGCCACAGAAGATAAAAGAAACTAAATATTAAATGACAACAGTTTAGATACATATGCAGATTATAAAATTAATTTCTTAATTAACATGATGAATACTTTGTTTCATGAATGCATAATTTAAATAAAAATAAATATCGTCAAATGGTATCTTTTTAGATAAGTCGTAATGCAGTATGCACTCAAAAAGCACACACACACAGCACTTCAAATATAAAAAAGAGTTCTTCAAAATAGTATTATTCTTTTCTGAAAGCAGATATAGTCAATTCAGTGTGTCTCATAAAATAAGGATAGATAGCCGGTTGTTAAAAAGTGTTACTTCACTTTCTAATTCACTCCAGTTTTATAAAAGACAATATATTTCTTTCCAAATCTTTTGGATACAAAAAATATAACTTATTTAAATACGTATTATGTTAGAGTAGTAAATACAATGGACTAACCGCACAATTTTTGAAAAAAATGAGAAATTTTATTGGTTTTGTAATTACGGAAGCATAATATCCTTATCCTACATACCTATTCTAATGTCGTTTTCTATTCGAGATGCGTGTTTTATATGTTTAAATAAATAAAACTAGAGTAATTGTTATTCCTCTCCATACAAAAATAAGAAGCCCAAACACATCAAACGATTGCATAAAAACTGTTATATACCTGACTTGGTACAGGCATTTTCTTATGTAGAAAATGGTGGATTTAACCTGGTTTTATAGCTAGCTAAACCTCTCACTTGTATGACAGTCGAATCAAATTCCATTATATTGACAACGATGTGTGAACAAAACAAACATACACAATAGGTATAAATGTCAAGAATTGGCTCTCTCTTCCTATTGGTTGTGTGTTTGCTGTGTTTTGCTATTTTAGGTCATTTTAAATCATAACTTATCAATAAGAATGTTTAATGCTTGTATTTAATTTTTATTATTATCGCTCGCTATTGTCTTCTATGTGATTTATAATTGAATTGTCCTCAAAAGGCACTATAGTGTTGAAGAACATATATTTGAACACTTAACAGGAGGTTTGGTATACAAAAGTATTGGCCTTAAGAGTTTACTCGCATATGACATACTTTGAGATACTTCTACATAACTTATAAGGGGGTAATTTTTAGATTGACATTAGACCAAAAAAATATAATCTAGCACACAACTATATATTAAAGCTTACTTAGATACACAAATTCATGACATAGTTGCATGTATAATATACATTTTTGAAAATATTAGGTAATAAGGGCACACTTTTTACAAATAGCTCAGGCGAAAATTGCTTTTTACATAGAAATATTGATTGCTTGATTGTAGATATATACAGCAGCTGATTTGATAGAGTTAAGGTGAATTACTAAAGAAATTAATGTTAGTCATAATCTAGCCTATCAAAACAATGCCTCTTTAAAAGTGAATAAATTAGTACATATCTCGTTTAGTTTAAAGTTTTATAATTCTAAAATATTTAGATCATTTTGAAAGATCTCATTTTCTTTTCTTTTTTTTTTAAAAACTTTAAAATTTTATCTTAGTTTTAGTCTTGTAGATACAGGTATACGAGACGAAATTTCAAAGAAAACATGTTACAGTAATGTATATACTCATACCACATCTCTAAACTTTATTGATTAGTGTATTTGGTATTTATACACATTAAAAAAAAAACAGAAATTTGAAAATTTGTTATGTAAATTTAAATTTAAAAACAAGTTTGGAATTATACAATTTGTTTTTCACATTTAAAAAATTTGTTTACACAGTTAAAAAAACAGAAATTTTAAAATTTGTTATGTAAATTTCAAATTCAAAACAAGTTTGGAATTATACAATTTGTTTTTCAGTATCATGTGCTTTTAATTTTGCATTATTTTTTTTTTTTTCAATTTTTCGCGGGAAGTATTTGTTGATGATTAAGTCCCCTTGTTCATGGTTGTGTGACTTGTTTAGATTTGTTATCTATTTTTAGCATTTACATACTTTAACATGTAATATTATGCAGTCAACAGGATATATTCTGTTGGATATTTATACTTTTTGTGAAGAATTCTGAAGAACCAATGGGTTGACAATAAGACAAGTATGTAAGTACTATTTGAAAACTGTAGTTTTGGGGAAAATATAGTAATATAATCACGCCCTCCAAACAAAACAAATTATTCTATATATGGAAGGACGTTAGGGTAAACACTTCATTCATATTATGATATGGTTTAGTGAATCTAGTGAGAAGGTTACATTTACCATGTGTACTCCACATAAACTTGTGAACAATTCACTGAAACAAATAGAAAATGAAAACATATAATTATGTTTTTATAAGTAATCAACAAAGCAAATAATTTATAAAACTTAAATTATTGAACAAATACTTAAAAAGCAGACATAAATTAATATATCCTATCAGAATAATTTCTCTTTTGGAATGAGGAAATGAAAACGTGTCTCGTTACTCTCCAGTATTAAAATTTATAAAATCCTAAGACCATTTTGAAATATTCCATGTTTTATTATATAAGATTTATTAAATTCAATATTTTATTGGAAAGAGCACAATTGAGGCGTGATCCCAATACACACATAATATATTCAACAACAACATCTACTATAAATGAAATTATAATAAGATCAATGTAAGAACAAGTCATAAGTCAATTATAAATATGGTCTAGATAATATCTACTACTGGGTCGACCCCACTGCTGGAAGACGTTTCGTCCCTGAGTGTATCACCAGCCCAGTACTTTTGTGATGCCATGAAATTTCATTGATAATATTCATTTTTCTGGTTGGGGGATTTACTGTTGATAAAATGTTCAACTTTTCAATTTGATTTGTTTTCAAACTCTTTCGATTCGAGCGCCACTGATGAGTGTCTGGCGTACCATATTATAAGCCTGGTATCGTTGATACTTTTGATTTGTTTATGTACGCATGGCTAAACAGTAACACCCGTAGTGGTTATCAATGGTCACATCTGAACGTGTTTTTGCTGTTTTTAAAAAGCTGGTATTAAATGCAGAATTGATACTTATTATTAGTTCACTTCTTTTCTAGAAACTGCATTATATATCTGTCAAATTCATGTTTACAGATTTCATTCAAATTCTCATATTTGATTTATAACAAACTAAAACGTTTATCTAAATTCTAAAAGTCTGAAATAAACAATTTACAATGCATGGTGGTTGATAATATGTAACAGCATTTTGTGTGTATTTTAGTCTTGAAGCCATTTGATTAACCATCGAGGTGACCTCCTAACAGTTCCGACGGTCATATAATCCGATATGGATTAGTTTAGGTCTGTTTGATTTCATATTATATGTTTAAATTAAGGCAATAGTAGTATACCGCTGTTCAAAAATATATGTTAATCATCGTTTTACCTGTATAAGAATGGGTTTTCTGGATTGAATCAGTCAGTCAGATGGGTTTCCCTTGTGTCACTTTCAATGTTGAAATTCTTTTCCTTTTATTAACTGACTACGCCTAAATCATGCGTAGCCCATCTCTAGTTATGGTGTTACATTGAATTTCACATGCATACGGATTCAATGTGGTCGAATAATTCACTTGCAAGTGAATAATTAATCAGCGATGTTTCTTAGCTTATTTTGACAAAATTGAACCAAACTGGCTTCTAAAAGCGAATTATCATTTCACTATTTCACTTTCATTAATGATAGAACGAAACAAATCATATCTTAATTATTGGTTTTCCTATCTCGTAGAACTATTCAGTGTAACGTGCATTACCCAATAATGAAACCGAGTATGAATCAGGGCCCGTATGCATAAAACCACTTAATTTAAAATTTGTTTCTACATGTCCAACTATAAATTCAACTACGATTGGATTTCTCAATTTCAGTGGTGTTATGCATACGGGCCCCGAACATTAATTGCAACTTTGTCATATGCTCACATAGCCAAAGATTGCTTGTTAAAGGGAAATCCAACTAAACGAGCATTTTTGTTAACTGAAGACAGAGTGCATGATATTCCAGTCAGATACGGTCAATTTCATTGTGTTACCTTGAGTTACTAAATGGACGATTATTGTAATTCCGATAAGGGGAGATATGCTTAACAAGAGGAATAATATGGTGTCCTTGTAAAAACTGATAATTAAAAATCTTGCGAAAGACAAGATGAACTTTGATATTCTGGGGCACAAAAAGCAGTAAATAGTTTTGTAAAATAAAGCAAAAAATAAATTTTGGCGTTTATGTGGCGCGAAATAAATAAATCTGACTAGGCTTTCAGGTGAAAATGATTATTCCATCATGAAAAATTTCCTACCTCTTAATAAAAAAAAACACAAATTGAAGGCCGTACGGTTGTTATTTTCAGCCTTGTCTTTTAGTCTTCGATCGACAGTGGTCTCATCTCCACACCTTGTATTTGTAAACAGACACTCGTTTATTTATATTGTTGGAATTCTGCCTGCAAGACAGATGATTGACTCTAAATTGCACTTTTATTTCGCTCTAACACCTTGTCTGTTGTTATTGTTTACTCTACATGTTCCTTGTTATTGGTCTTTTAGTTTATATTAATAGAAATGATAACTTGTGGAATAAAACCCTACATATAAGTTAAAATATGTTTTCAGAATGTCTGTATACGACGATATGCAAGCCGTTGTCATTGACAACGGTTCGGGTGTGACCAAGGGCGGTTTTGCTGGTGATGATGCCCCAAGATGTGTGTACAGCACGGTAGTGGGCAGACCAAGGTCATATACAAAATGTGAAGTAAGAATAATGTTTCTTATGAAACGTAAATGCAATTAAAAAAAATCAACCAAATTCGGTCTCTTCTTCTTCCACAACTTAAAGGTGTTTTTTGTTGTTGTAAAAGTTGACCAGCTTGAGTAGGAGTTCACTCTGAATACAACAGGATACATATATAACATCAATTTTGATGCACACAAAAATCGTAATCGGTAAAAAATCAATTTTTCAATTTGAATAAATAAGTGGAAAGGTTTTCCGCCTTCCTTCTTTCAGTGCATTTATTAATGTTTTACGGTTAAATTTCTGGATCCGCCTTTGCACATGTTACCATTAGCTGTCAAATCCGAATTTGTCGATTTGAATCAATTTCTCACATTTGATTAAAGAATATTAAAACATATATTCAAATTACAAAATGTCTTATGTAAACAATTTACAATGCATGGACTCGATAATGTGAATCAGCATTTCGTGAGTATTTGAATCTAGACGGCATCTAATGAACCATCGAGATTTTCCCGAAGACTGCCGACGGTCATATAAACCGATATAAGTATAACCTATAAAAAAAAGTAAATAGCGAACGCGTGCAGTTGGATTTATCTAGGTCTTTTTTACTTCTTGTTATATTTATATGAGAATCATCGTTTCATCTGTATAAGTAAGGCCTAGTACCTGCGTAACTTATCTTCTGCTTAGGTTAAACATGAGGTTAAACATGAGGTCATATGAATACAGATTGAATGAGATTAAATTATTGACTTACAAGTCAATAATACATCAGCAATGTTTTTGAGATTATAGTACCTGCGTAACTTATCTTCTGCTTAGGGTTAAACATGAGGTCATATGAATACAGATTGAATGAGATTAAATTATTGACTTACAAGTCAATAATACATCAGCAATGTTTTTGAGATTATTTGACAAATTTGAGCCAAACTGATTGCTTATAACGAAATGACATTGCAAAATTCCTTTTAAGTAAATACTTGAAACAAAAGGAATCGTAATTTATTTGTTGGTCAAATCGTAGCTAATAGCACTTTAATATATAATGATCAGATTTGATCCCAATACATTTTTTACGATTTTTTATCTCCAGAGTATGGTATTCAGGGATAACTATGTTGGAGATGAGGCACAGAACAGACGCGGTGTGCTCTCATTGGATTATCCAATAGAACATGGAATTGTAACAAATTGGGACGACATGGAACTAATATGGCATGATATTTTTTATACTTATCTTCGGACAGCACCAGAGGAGCACCCATTTCTCCTAACAGAACCTCCACTTAATCCAAAATATAATAGGGAGAAAACGGCACAGGTATGTGGATTAAATATTCAGGGAGCATACAGACTGTTCGTCTCCAAATTTTTATTAGCCTCGCCCGTAGTCAGTGCTTCGCTACTGACATGACGTATGGTATACATTTCTAGTATGAAATTTTGAAGAAACAAAGGTTCAACTTCCTCAGACAAAGATACTTCTTCAAGGGTTCAGTATTCAGTGCTAAGTCCATAACATGATTTAAAACAAACAATAATTAACTTTTACGTTGATGAATTGGGAAATATTAAGACAAAATGCCAACCCATTCGGGAAATTACCTGAAGATGGTTTGGCTATTTTTTTAGGTTTCGTGTGATCATTCATCTCATAAAGTAATAATTACATTACATGTATATTTCATTATCATACGTTATTATGGTTGGATAACCGGAATCTCGCGTTATTCTAAATTCGACATTCATTTCAAATTGAATTGTAGCATTCATGCTGACACGAGCTTCCGCAATAAAGTGCACAGATAAATAAAAGAAAAACTTGATCCTAGCAAAAAAATGTAATTATAAGTATTGAATGCTTCTTTTAGTAATTTTCAAGTGTTGTAAAAGCGTTGACCGTGCGTTCATTTTTAGAATGAGGCGGGTCTACGCTTCATACAAAATGTACTTCGGTCAACGCTTTTACGCCTCAATAAATTTACAGAAAGAAGCATTAAATTCTTAATTAATACAAGATTCTTGGGATTGTAACAGGGAGTAATTGCCCCTAATTTGCAATCTTTACAATTTGTTTTGCATTGTTGACCCATATGATAGTATTTAAAGAAAAACTGTCAACTAGAAAAAAATCAACAGGAACGGTTTTTTTTTTTTTTTTAAACTTGAAATACATTTAAGGTAACGTCTTCGTTTTTCGGTTAACTTCTTGTTTAAACATATGAAAACGAAATAGCAAAATATGTTTTGTAATTGATTTGAAATCGATTATACACGTCCAAATACTTCCGATGATCGAAAACATTATCCAGGTTGGATATATCAATATATTTCGCGCATTTCATGTTATTGCAAAATTAATCGTTTTAAACCTTTGACAGTCGCAAAATTTCACCTATAACAATAAAGTTACAATTGTCGTTTTTGTCTAATTTCACATTACATTTCAATGTGGAAGTTGTATTTATATATTTTCATATAAAAATAGTTGTAAGAAAACTTGTTATTATTTGTATGCAGATATTTTTCGAAAAGTATAAGGTACCTGCATTTTACGTGAGTATGCAAGGTCTTTTGTCATGTTATGCATCGGGGAGAGGCTCTGCAATCATGCTAGAAATAGGAGATGGTGTGACACATATAGTTCCTGTATGTGAAGGTAAGTTGACAAATAAAGGCAACAGTAGTACACCGTTGTTCAAAAGTCATAAATCGATTGAGAGAAAACAAATTCAGGTTACAAACTAAAACCGAGGAAAACACACCATCTATAAGAGGAAAACAACGAAACAACAGAAACAATGAAGTGCAACAAGAACAAAAAAAAAAAACGACAATGCAACATACATAGAAACGAAGTATACGATAGCAACTCCCATATTCCTGACGAGGTACAGGACTTTTTAAGAACGAATGGTATGTTGAACCTGGTTTTGTGGCTAGCCAAATCTCGCGCTTTATGGCAATGTTGAAATATGACAAAATATGCTACATAACACTGTTGGCCATTTTGATTAATCATATTCCATCCACAGAAATGACTATTTACGATGAAAAAAACCCGGACCTTCAACATAATGTGGAAAAAAAGGAAACATTTTTTTATTTACTAGTACTTCGTTGGCAATCAATTGCATTGCCGACAACATAGGGCATTACATGTACATGTTATGCTAAACATTCAGTTAGAAAATAAATGAATCCACAGTAGTTGCTGAAACACAAGGCCACGGCATTTCGACATTTATTTATATCTAAGATGTTCAATTGGTTTCTAAACCACTTAGCCAATGCATTTCGACATTTGTATATATATAAGATGTTCAATCCTTACTGAAACACAAGGCAAGGGCATCTCAACATTTGTTCGTATATACGATAGTCAATTTGTTATTGAAACACCAAGCAAGGGCATCTTGACATTGTGCATATCTTAAATATTCAACTCGTTGCCGAAACACAAGGTCAGGGCATTTTTACATTGTACATGTATATCTAAAATATTCAAATCGTTGCTGAAACACAAGGTCAGGGCATCTTGACGTTGTTGACGTTGTACATATTTAAAATATTCAATTCGTTGCTGAAACACAAGACCGAGACATCTCGATATTTCATTTGAAAAAGACACAACTAATCATAAACATACTCAGTGAATAAAGAACAAATCTGAAAAAGTAAATCTCAGATAAAAAAATTCCAACTTATTGATGTCATGTAATCCTTTATGATTATGTGTAGCAGGTAAAGTGGCCGTTGTTTTTTTTTTTTTTTTGAAACGCGCTTTTCACTCAAATATAGTTGATGAATATGAAAATGAGTAAATGATCATTATTCAAATGATTTTAGAAGACAAAATTCAGGTGAGATGGTTTTTGATTGAGGGGCAAGTTAAACTCAATGCATTTATGAATAAAACAATTTTATTTCTTAAGGGAAGGAAATTAATCAGGTTGTAAAATCATCTCATAACTACGTTTACATTTCCCTTTGCTTTTTTATGCGATAATGGTGTGATTAATTTCTTTTACAGGATTTTGCATACAACCTGCCATAAAGAGACTCGATATAGGAGGCAGAGACCTTACATCTTATTTACAGACTCTGTTGCATGAAAAGGGACAAGATTTTGTAACCACTGGTAATATATCAGCAGAACTCACTTTTTTTGGAGAATATATAATTTTTCAATTATGAATTTACAAAATAATTCATATGGACATACATCTAATATTAATAATAAGGGTCCGTTGTGAACTTACTTGACGACAAAAGAGATGATTTTCATTCCAATATGAACTCTCAGTTTCATCATCTGAATATGCAGTGTATTTCTCCCCCTCCTCCCCCCAAAAAAAGTTATCAGTAAAAAAAGTTAAATATTACCGAACAAGAAAGCTATTGAACCATATGGTAAAGTAATCCCTTTAAATATATACGGAAGTCATCATGATTTTGTTGACAGCTATGAAATATTCATCAATAGGTGACCACGAATATGTTCCAATTATTGTTGCAACAACGAACAATCCCTTCCTCTTTTCAAAGAAGTTGATAACAATGAAATCGACCTGGCACGAAATATACACGTGCAATGATTTACATGACAGGAGTCATTAGTGGAGCAGGAACTACATGCCCTTTCGGAGGTTGTCCTTGGTTTTTGGTGGAGTCTGTTTTGCTTAATTTTGCTTTTAATAGCGTCCTCTTGGTATTTTCGTCTTCTTTTTTAATTTTTTTTCATTATTAACTCTTCGTGTTTACACATTGTTGCTACATTTTTCTTTCAACTAAAAGAATCAAAAGAACTGTTAAAACACTTACAATCTAAGTCACGTCTCCTTGTGCAACAGTAGAAAAAGCCTTGACTTTCCTCTCATTTCAATCTTGTTTTGGGATATTCATGCTTTTGAAAAAAGAAAATTTGATTTTGTTACGTTTTTGGATGAGTTTCTCAACAGATAATTACAGTTCCTATTGGAAGCAACTATGCTTTTCTGCTTACTGGCTTATTCCTTTGTTCTTATGAGACTGAGTACATATGGGAACGTTTCATTCAAACTGAAAGAAAGCTGATTTTATGATGTTCTTCCACTGAATAGAACATCTTTTCCTTCATATAGCCAATCACAAAGATTTTTCGAATTGCATTACGTTATACATTTAGCTCCCCAAGTATTCAATTATTTATATTTCATTTGTTTTAAGTATGTTGGCTTGAATCGTTGCTAAAGAAGACCAAGCAAGAAAAGAGCTTTGAACGCACCAGATTTATAACATGTTATTTTTAGTTCCCATCACATATGGTACCATTCATTTCTGAATAATAAACAAAGGTTCGATTGTGTTGCGTTTTAATATGTCACAAAATTATTTATTGCAGGTGATTTTGAAATTGTAAGAGATATGAAAGAAAAGTTGTGTTATGTTGCCGAAGATTACTCTAAAGAAATTACTTTGTCGGAATGTTTTCCTGATGTTGATAAATCGTATGAACTTCCAGATGGAAATTGTATTACCATTGGCAAGGAGAGATTCCAATGTCCTGAGCTTTTGTTTCGACCTACGAAAGGTAAGGTAAACTTATGAAAATAATTTTTTCAACAGTTAATAAACTGACGTTATCCTTCTTGCCTTGAAAACCACCATTATAATGTAATACTAATATTAACTAGTATTACACAGAAAAATCTGGAAAGCTAACACGAACCCCACCAACTGCTGGTAACAAAATCAAGGCACACGTCATGTTTTCTATTCAAGTAAAACTACGATAAGACGTTCGAGGAAATAAAAAAAGGAACGCGGTAACTACAAGTTTTTTTATGTGTTCACCAGAAACTTAAGATACTTATCCTCCATTCAGTTTAAGAGCACTGTCGAGACTCTCATGAAAACTGCGTTGAAGGCAACAAATTAACAAAGTCCTGATTTCATTAATTTATTGCCACAAATGAAATGTACATGATATGGTACCAAAATTATTATTTGATAAAAAATAGTTGAAAATCCTGTATAATGTGATAAAAGACCGAAAAACAATTTTGTGTAACTTCATCACTCAGTATGCACCAAATCTTAACAAGGCCTTAGAAGGTTTTGGCTATTATTTTGGGTCATTTTTATGCCCCAGCCGTAGTGGAGGGGGCATTAAGTTTTACCCTTGTCCGTCCGTACGTACGTCCGTACGTCCCAAAGTTGGTTTCCGTTCTCTAACTTTAGTTTGCCTCAACCAAATGTTATGAAACTTATACACAATGCTTATTACCACAAAACACAGATCAAGTTTGAATTTTGGTGGCGTCATTTTAACCGTTCAAGAGTTATGCCCTTTACAAATTGAAAAATTGCTGAATTTTTCGTTTCCGTTCTCTAACTTTAGTTTGCCTCAACCAAATGTTATGAAACTTGTACGCAAGGCTTATTACCACAAAACACAGATCAAGTTTGAATTTTGGTGGCGTCATTTTAACCGTTCAAGAGTTATGCCCTTTACAAATGGAAAAATTGCTGAATTTTTCATTTCCGTTCTCTAACTTTAGTTTGCATCATCCAAATGTTATGAAACTTATACACAATGCATATTACCACAAAATACAGATCAACTTTGAATTTTGGTGGTGTCACTTTAACTGTTCTAGAGTTATGCCCCTTAACAAATGAAAAATTGCAGAAATTTTCGTTTCCGTTCTATGAGTTAAGTTAGCCTCAACCAAATATTATGAAACTTATACACAATGCTTATTACCACAAAATACAGATCAAGTTTGAATTTTGGTGGTGTCAATTTTACTGTTCTAGAGTTATGCCCCTTTACAAATTGAAAAATTGCTGAATTTTTCGTTTCCGTTCACTAACTTTATTTATTATATAGTTCTTCAACTGTTTCGGTTTTATACATTATTGGCTTTCAAATATTCGACTTTGAGCGTTCCTGATAAAGATAAATCCAGAAAAGCGCTTCGGACGCATTAAATTTAAAACTTGTTGTTTTCATTTTTAACAAGTAAAAAAGAAATAATGTGTAAGACATGACACATGCACCAGAATGAATTATTCAGTAGAGCTAATTCAACATGTTCAAGTACGCCCTATATGAAGTTTAAATCAATAACACAGAAAATAATAGGGCAAAATCGGTAATGTACGCAGAAAATTTATTGGACAGTTTTTTTCTTACAGGGGCATTAGCTGTCAAATTCATGTTCACCGATTTGACTTAATCTCTCATATTTGAATTATAACCTACTAAACCGTATATCCATATTATAAAAAGTCTAAAATGAACAATTTTCGATGCACGGACTCGATAATTTGTATCAGCATTTCGTGTATATTTTAGTCTAGAGGCCATCTAATTAACCATCGAGGTGACCTCCGAAGACTGCCGACGGTCATATAATCCGATATAAACATAAACATAGATATAAATAGATAGCAAACTCGTGCAATTGCATTTTTCTAGGTCTGTTTGATTTCATGTTATAGGTTTACACATATGTAAATCATCGTTTTTACCTGTATAAGAATAAGTTTTTGTAGATCGAATCAGTCAACCAAATGGTTTGCCATTGCTTCACTTCCAATGTTGTATTCTTTTCCTTTTAATATCTGAACACGCCTAGTTCATGCGTAACCCATCTCTAGTTAAGGGCTCAATTGAAGTTCACATAAATACGGATTTAAAAAGGTCGAATTATTAACTTGCAAGTGAATAATTCATTAGCGATTTTTCTTTGCTTATTTTGACCAAACTGAACCAAACTGGCTTCTTAAAGCGAATTATGATATCACTATTTCACTTTCATAAATGATTGAACAAAAATAATCTTGTTTTACTTTTTTCCATATCTCGTAGCTAATGACCCTTTAAAGAAATGGCAAACCAAAGTTAATCGAAAATAACACTTATTAATTTCGTACAGCTGAGGCCCTTTCTGGAATTACTTTCAGGAACGCTCAAATCTTTGGCACCAGGAAACATTAGGAGCTAGTCAATAAGCTTCAAATTATCAATTATATTTTTCGATATGTATATACATTCTACATGTATATATCTGCAGGATGTTTTCATTGATAACAATTTTGATAATCTTAAGCAGTCCTGTATGTTCTAGTACCTTGGGAATTTTTAACCCCATTGCACCCTGCTTAACTTCATATCTAATTCCTAAGAGAGCCATTAGCAACTATTTTGATAAAATATATAATATATTTTTCTTTTAAACATTAACATGATAAATTAAAACTGAATATTGAAATATTAGTTGGGTAGTAGCAGCTAATTTGGTAAAGTGATGTAAAAAAAGCCTCAAAAGCATTGCTGATATACTATACTGCTCAAAGACAACGATTCAAACTAAATCTGATCCGTATGTATGCATCCTGTGATTGTAGATGGGTTTCGGATGTGCTCAGCATGTTCAGTTATAAAAATAAACAAGAATGTGTCCACAGTACACGGATGCCCCACTCGCACTATCATTTTCTATGTTCAGTGAACCATGAAATTGGGGTCAAAACTCTAATTTGGCATCAAAATTAAAAGATCATATCATAGGGAACATGTGTACTAAATTCCAAGTTGATTGGACTTCAACTTCATTAAAAACTACCTTGACCAAAAACTTTAACCTGAAGCGGGACAGACGGACGAACGGACGGACGGACGGACGGACGAACGGACGCACAGATCGAAAAACATAATGCCTCTCTACTATTTTAGGTGGGGCATAAAAATCACCATAATGCTATTGCACGTGCTGGTCTGTCTCTTTGTATTTCATTTAAATCGGGTCACTTAACCATCGATAGTCTACGAAGGTCTTCACCACCACAGTTAACTATATTACGTTTAGTCTTAACATGCGCACGAACTGCTCAAACTTTTTCTGATTTCATGCGTTGATTATTGTTTTCCTATGAAACTATTTAAATTCTGGTTCATATTTTAGTATGCTTGAAATAAAACATAACAGTTTGAGTCAATTCGGTGGTTATGAGCAGCTTGTTCCCCTGTTAAATATCAATGGACAGAGTAAGATGTTTCTCAATCCTTTAAAATAATTTTACATGAACAGTATTTGGGCTATTTAAGTAAAAAATATATGATAACATGACAATAAATTTTGAATACAAATTACAGCAATATAAAAAACATTAGTCTGATATCAGGTGCTCTGGAAGGGTAGGCGGATCCTGCTCCGTATGTGGCACCCGTCGTGTTGCACATGTAAGTACAAACCAGGTGATAAATATAATTCAGCAGTATGTGGCGTTTATAACCTTGTTAACATTTTTGTTCTGTTTTAGATATAGGATCTGATGGTATACACAAGTTATTGTACGACTCAATAATGGCAATTGACATGGACTGGAGAAAACATTATTATATAAACATAATAATATCTGGTGGTTGTACAATGTTCTCAGGTAATGAAAGAGAGCGGTCAACATTTCTTTTGAATACATTTACAACATTCACAGTCCTAACTCAAATGGTTTAGAGCTTGACATATCGTAAGACATGTATTCACAATTGAAGAGCGTTTATTTACCATTTCAATTTTTTTGCTGCTTTTGTTTACCATCGCATTAACATTTAACATACATCTCTATTTATTCAAATAAGATTATGTTTGATTTAAAAATAAATCAGGAATATTAACCAGAGTACATGCAACAGATATATCAATATACATTGCAAAGTAACTTACAAAACACACACAAAAGTATGCTACAAACCAAATAGGTTAACAGATATATTGATATTCAGTTACATAAGGTCGATTTCTATCCGACGCAGCTCATATTTGACTCTCAATATTGACTATTGTAGATTTTAATACACAGTGGTTGTGTTCACTAATTTTTTTTGAGAATGGAAATGACGCACATTAAAAGTCAGTTAAAGAGAAGTCCGAGTCCGATGTCAGAAGATGTAACAAAGAAAATAAACAAAATGACAACAATACATATTTGTTTTTTTGTAAAAGTTTCGCTCCCATTGTTTTGATACCTGATTTGCAAGTTTTTTTCCTTACATCTACAAAACGTCTCCACTTTTCATACATTGTGCATTTTGTTTATTTGGAGTCCAAATTATACGCATTTATTTCCTCTGTTTGTCTCAGAAAAAAATAATCTAAAAATGTGAACACTATGCTACTTATACATACGTTACTTTCAGGTGTAAACTCATTTAAATATCGGACGTGGATACACTACAAATTTCTTATAAGAGCCTCATATCTATTTTACAGCATGCATTGCAAATTTAATCTTACTTAATACTACCCGAAAATGGTACTAATTATCAGTACATATGTTAAATCGATACTAAAAAAACCCAGATATTTATAGAAATGAATGTTTTTGCTTAATTGGTCATCACCAATATGTAGACTTCAAATGTATTGTAGGATTTGCAAAGCGTTTGAAGACCGAATTTGCCACTTTGATTCCAGAACGCATGCTAACAAACGTAGTTGCCCCTCCAGAAAGAAAGTATTCAGTGTGGATTGGTGGATCTATTCTTGCCTCATTATCCACATTTCAATCCCAGTGGATCACAGATGCAGAGTACAAAGAATATGGACCCAATATTGTCAATAGAAAATGTTTTTAAATCCTCATAATATAATCTATAATTTGATTTTGGATCCTTGTTCTGTTTTATTAGTTTTTGGGGCTCAGTCATATTCTTAGACAATAGATAAAAAAATGCAGCGTTGATACAAACTGGCCAATTTTGATCGGTGGCTTTCAAATATTCAGCTTTGGACTTCCTGATGAAGGTACATACAGAAAAGCGCTTCGGACGCATAAAACTTATAACGTGTTGTTTCCATTTTTTTTTTATGAGAAAACAAGACTGACAGAATAATCAATGGAACAAAATATAAAATATTGACTGTAATTTTCCAGGCTTGTTTCAAACACCTACACATAACTTATTAGAAAGGACACTTCCAACATGTTAGACCTAAAAGCAGGCAATGTGCAATTCTACTGACGTTAATGACCAATGGTTTCATATTTTCCAATCTTGTTTTTTCAACGTATTATATGTAACATTGTTTATTGCAAAGTCGTGTTTCAACATTGAAACAATCAGAAAAAACTTGTGCATACTGTGTATACAATTTTTATAAAGATAATGTTTTATGTTGCGTTTTGTTCAGGTTGAATATTTTTGTGCAAGTTGTGGTCCCAGGACATATAAATATATATTATTTGTTCAGCATTTTAATACCCGAAGTAGTTGGTATACAGTCAATTAAATCATATCAGGTAACCCATCTGTGTTGAGTTTTGATCCGTTTATTAGATTTATGCAGGGAATTCGTGTTTAAAAAAAGAAAATACACTAACATAATAAAAAATGAAAATTTCACTTCATGCATTTACTGGATTTAACTTTATCTGGAAAGCTGAAGACCCTAAATGTGAAATTGAAGGGATGCAGCTTCCTGTACGTCTTATAGAAGATGACAAATCCCGGTAAATTAAAAAGGAAAGACGACGGAAAGACAAATAAGTAAAAATATACTACGTAATATAGAAACAAAAAAAATGAGCAACAGCAAGCCATCCAAAATAGGTGCTCCGGAAGGATGAGCAGTTCCTGATTCTCCAGTTGCAGTAGTAAGAAAATATCAGTTATCAGACTAACCAGTTATTTTTTTAATACATGCATGAATCAATTGATATAATGTCGAGTCAGTGGAAGGTGCAGATTATTTTGTTTTCTAATTTGGTGGGGTTTTTTTATGTTTGCAGGCTTTTGACAGAAAAAAATATTGCTTGAAAATATGTTTCTTAAACATAAAACAACAAAAATATTTGGGGCTCGGCTATGTTACAGTTACATAGAAGTAAAAAGCTATTTATTTAGAACATTTAAGGTGGTTCCAAACACCTTGACTAAAATTAATTTGGCCCGTTTAATTTTCATAAAATTTTGACAAAATATTTACTTTCACACTTTGACAAAAATATAAAAATTTCAAAAAACTTGAACCACACACTTTATCTGAAAAATTTCATTGGATATATAGCAGTTTGACAAACACTAATTTTGATCATTGAGAAGCTTAATATTTCCTCAACAAATAGAACGTGATTAAAACTTTCAGCTACATTTACAGAGTTATCTCCCTGTAATGTTATGTACCACCTTAATTACATCATAGAAGTGTAATGTGCAAAGCTCCATTTATTGCCCAACCTGAGGTGTTATTTTTGGTTTGTAAGCTTTTCTTTTTTTAAATAAATTTTGGATATTCAAATAAATTGGCCCCAAGCATCTCTGGAGACATTTTTGTCGAAATTAGCATCTGATGCCAAAAAATGGGTACCATTAATATTGTTACTACCACTGCGTTGATACCTCTCTGGTTTACTGTAAGTCCCCGAATGGTATCACCAGCCCAGTAGCTTGTACTTCAGTACTGGCATGAAAATACGGATTTTGTATCATTAAAATTTCCGGTTACAAAATTTTGGAAATTATTTTTATTTGAGGATTACATCTCCCTCAGGCGAAGCTCCGATTTCTTGCCCGACTTTAGCGATACATTTAGTGTCGGAATGCGAATCTGGATCGGGTCGCTCGCCTGCATCTTCAGCAATAACAATTGCTTGGTAAAAATCATCGTGAAATGGCAATAACTCTTTTAAAAGTTAACTGACAATTTCTGTCACGTTGACATACTTGTAGATCTAGTTCTGTTGATCATTTTTGCTTTCATAAGCAGTGTATGTAAAGTGCGAATCCAGTTAGTTCATTTTCACTGTCGTATGCGAGTATGTCTATTGTAGAATAAAGGGTGATGGGAAAAACTGCGTTTGTTTACATTTTGAAAATACAAAATAAATGATTTAAAAGTATTTTTAACAAAATTTCATTAGAATATAACTTTTTAATGTATAATAACAGGATTAAAGTCCAAAAAAGTGTAAATAAAGCAGCAGAATTAATAATATTTATTACTGAAGGCGATTCATTTTAACTATAAATGTGATGAATTATCACTGTAAGTGCGATCATTTCTGATGTGGAATTTTTGAAGGTGCGATGAATTTTCATTGTTGTTTTATCTGATAATTCAACATGCGACAACTGAAAATAGTCTTTTAATGACTTTAATGTTGACGATATTTACAATTTGAAATGCAAGCTAGTCGTAAATGCTTACTTGAATCATGGAAGTATTATATTGACATTTTACTTCCATGCTTGAATATACATGGGTATAACTAACGTATGGTTGATTCCGGACGTTGTATATGGCGTACCGTTCGTCATTTTATTTTCTGTACGTTCGTTTCGTGATTTCGTTATAATTCTGCACCGTTCGTTAGTAAAACATCGGGAACACAATTTGCCATTTCTGTTGAAACTAGAAAACACCCGCGACATCGCGGTTCCGTGAGTCAATTAGAGTATCTAATTATATATAAGCCTTACTTTTAGCCTGGATTTTAAGAGCTCGTATGTCATCTGATAAATTCATGCTGTTTATAAGATGCACGGTCTTCTCTGCTTTCAAAATCTGTCTGTTTGAACCCATCGACCAGGAACTTATTTGTAATATCAATTATGTGGAAAACAAAAGGGCCTGGAATGGTTTTATGTTTTAATCAACACCATTGTCCTATATTAGTTATATATAAAGTTGAATTCTTCTATTCACCGTTTGTACGTCATGCCGGCTAACAAATTGGAAACTGTACCTATACACCTTATAATATTTTAAGTTTGGATTTTTAGTATTCGTAATGTCATCTTATAAGGACGTACGTGCTGATTAAACACTACAATAGGAAATAATGTGACAAAGATTGAATTCAGTACGTCGACTGAGCATGCGTGAAAGCGTATAAGACACGGATCGATAACGGACTACGAATTTGGATATTTTCTCAAAAATTGGCGTTTTCTGTGAAAAAAAGATTGTTTTAAAGAACAATTTAGGAAGTATAAATAACTACATTTATTCGTCATACCACAAATATTTCTGACTTTGTATGGCTTCAGAGGAGTTATGGCTAAATAAAATCGGTCTCTTCCTGAGTTTAGTAGTATAGATAAATATGTTTTATTATTTTTAGCAAACATTTGCAACAACTATAACTATTTGACATTTCTAACATTTCCTATTGAAGATTAAAACAACATAAATTTTGTTTGACGTGAAACAGAACTTACTGGAACAAGAGAAGCCCACTCATCGCGCCTGATTGCAATCAAGCGTCTAAGAAACCCAGTATTTTGATCTTGAAGTCAAAGGTCAAGCTCACACAAAGGTCGGGTGATAAGCGTCACATCGTTTTAAGGTAATACACGTTCATATCTTGCGTATTCAAATATTTGATCCGAAAATATACTGGAGTAGAACATCCATGAATATAACGTATTTTTATGACGAATTTTCCTTGAAAAGGTTTAGTACTCTCTTGAAAAAGCTTTGAAAGTTTGTCACGCCGTTTCATACACATTTCTACCATATTGATGGGCTTTTGCACAACGAACAGTACAAGAATTTACAACGAACGGTACTAAAGAAAGCAAACAAACTCCAAAGAGAATATATCGTACAGTGCCTAAATTTTGAGTTCAGTTTTTCAAATAATGTCTGCAAATAAAATAAAACAACGGGTTTCTCATTCGCATTATGTATTTTAAACATCAACAAATCACAAAATACACGGTCGCATTTAGTGTAAAAGCCAACCAATTATGCTTTATTTGTAGTTAAATCAAGTTTGAGTTACACATACTGTTTGTTTCATGATGTTAACAAGTAATTCACAGATCTGTCTACTTTAAATATCCAATGAAATGAATCGCTCTACAGTGAAAATAAAAGTCAAGTATCATTATTCGACAGTAAACATGAATCGCATAACGAAAAGAGCATAGTGGAATTTTAATTCAATATCAACAAGCAGGGTAATAAAACCTGTTTTAAGTTAATAATAATGTTAAAAGGTACATTTTTCTGCAAATGTAATTTAACTGCTCTGTTTAAATCTCTTGCATACTCTGTTTGTATTTGTGTATCAATTTTACACCTGGATGGCTGTAGGCGCGAGGAAAACCCGTTCGCATCTCTTACCTATATCATAATTTATAAAAACAATACATATTATATATTATTTCGTATTTTATTCAAAAATCATGAATTTGTCGTCTGTTTATTTATCATTCTACATCAGAAATTCATAGCGGATACAGTGAAAATGGTATTTCAGAATTCGCACATTATATACACTGATAAGTGTCTATCCACATGTGTATCTATTTTTAAGATAATAAGCAAAAACTCCAATAATGAGTCGACTAAAGATTTAGCCATGATTGCTTATCTGTAGATCTAGTATTGCTGATCATTCTCGCTATATAAAATTTCCATCTATCCATTATAGTTTTCAAAAGAAAAATACTAGTAGGCAAATATTAAAACAAGAATGCACACTCTGAAATGTTTCGCCTGCTTTACTGACCATTGATTTTATGCTGATAGTCCTAAATATAAAGTTTTTAAATAAGCATCACATAAACTTAACATGATCAAAGAAAATGAGGCCAAGGTCAGATAAACCAAGCCAGAAATAAATGTACACCTTACAATCATTCCATACACCAAATATAGTTGACCTATTGCTTACAGTACACAAGGAACAGACCAAACCATGAAAATGGGGTCAAGGTCAGATGAACCCTGCCAGACAGAGATGTACACCTTACAATCATTTTATGCTTTAAATATAGTTGACCTATGGCATATTGTATATAAGGAACAAACTTAACCAGGAAAACTTAACGTTGATCAATGAACCATGAAATGAGGTCAAGGTCAGATGAACCCTGCCAGACAGACATGTACACTTTACAATCATTACATGCTTTAAATATAGTTGACCTATTGAATATAGTATCTAAGAAACAAACTTAAAGAAAAAAATTAACATTGACCAATGAACCATGAAAATGAGGTCAAGGTCAGATGACACCTGCCAGTTGGACATGTACACCTTACAATCATTCCATACACCAAATATAGTAGACCTATTGCTTATAGTATCCGAGATACGGACGACCACGAATATTTAATCTTGTTCACTGATCCCTGAAACGAGGTCGAGGTCAAGCGAAAACTGTCCGACAGGCATAAGGACCTTGCAAAGTACGTACATACCAAATATTGGTATCCTATTACTCATAAGAGAGATATTAAGAATTCCAAAAATCTCTTTTTTTTCAAGTAGTCACTGAACCATGAAAATGACGTCAAGGACAATAGACATACGACAGACGGAAACTTCAGAACATTAGGCATGTATATACAAAGTATGAAGGATCCAGGTCTTCTACCTTCTGAATATTAAGCTTTCAAGAAGTTTGTTAACGCCGCCATGGCAGACGGATCACTATCCTCGTCTCGCTTACTGTGACAGAAGTCACAGGCTCGACAAAAAATTGGAAAAAATCGTCATTAAAGGCCTAGGGCAATTACTTCAATGAGGAGTCAACTGACGATTTCGGTCATGTTGACTCACTTGTACATCTCGACTTGTTGAATATTTTGGCTAGGTTTATTCCAAGAATATTGGTGAATAGTGAACCTAGTAAAATTTTACTTTACATGCATTTGCGCGAGCAATACATAATTAAAGAGGAATAATATTCACCAATATTTATGCACTAACCAGGCTTAATACTGTTAAAATGTAATTTGAACACAGATCAAGTCGATAATTTGAAGCTATATTTGGACTAGTGCAATATTATAGAATACTGAATGCTAATTTTTCGTTACGTTCTACCGGAAATATAACATTGCTATATAATAATAATATTTACCATATTATATGAAAAGTAAACATGACAACCATTTAAATCATTAAAAAAATCGTTGCTGCCAAAGGAAAAATTGACGAGGAACGGAAGAGAGAAAAAGAAAAAAGAAATGAAACTAATCTTGACCAATAATTTCTGTTTGATTTCTTAAAATCTGAAGAGATTTTCAAACATTAAACTTTGCTTTATAATTAACACTATATAAGGCAACACCAATTCAATTTCTTGTTCTACGGATTTTTCCACTTCAGAAATTGGGGCGAGCGAGAGATTTGAAAATTTTAATAAAAAAACAATTAATTTGCAAATTTTTGAAGCGAAGCTTGAAAAGTAAAGGCGAGCGATTATATTTTTTTGTTGTTGTAAACATAAAATCATCGGTTCTGACAATATTGATCAAATCAAGATAGTATGAAACTTGATTTATCACTTGTACTTTGACATTTCTTTAATTTATCAACTGCTGAAGTGTTTACTTTTCCTGTTAACAAAGACATATAATGCCCACTTTTAATTGCAGCATATTTATGACTTTTTGTATTACTGCTTTCTGATGACATCAGACCTTGAACTGAATAATTGAATAATTATTTCAACTGCTTTAAATGATCCCCATTGAATTGTCATAGATGTCTTTCCTCTCCACCAGACATGACTTAAAACTAGCAACACAGCGGGTGTCTTGCAAAAAGCTGAAACTCCCGAGTTCACCCCCAGTTTTTTGGGGTTTGTGCTGTTCGTTGATGTGTGTACTTTTTAGTATTTTGTGTTAATATATGTTGGTTGTCTGTGTCTCCATCGTTTTGGTGTTCTCATTTTTATTCTTTGTCATTTTGGCACTTTGTATATAAATAAGATGTGGTATGAGTGCCAATGAGACAACTCTCCATCCAAGCTGGGAACAGTATATCTAACGGAAATGAATCTGATAGGCTTTTCAGTATAGCATTGATAAAATCTCGGACTCCACGAGACTTCGCGAGATTTATGGATTCTGGTGGCGTCTGACTGAAAAACTATCGGAATTGCTCAATAAATCAACCACATAATGCTAATCGGAAATAAATACAAGTTTTATCATAATGTAAATATATTTTTCAAATAAAATTACCAAAATAAGTGTGATTTATTTGATGTGAAGTGTTTTATAATGTTTTTGAATTTGGGATTGCAATCGACGCCATTTTCTTATTACCCTGTTTGCATTCTGTACCATTCTGTGATAAAATGAATGCCATTTTAACAAATTTGAAGTGACAGAATACAAGTTTAATACACTGGCATCACTGTAAAACTAGTTTGAATGACATTTTATTGATATTATCAGAAAGTATTAAGATAATAGCGAGTACGCTTTTAACACATGTCCGTTTCCGTATCGAATCTTTATTACCTATGACCCGACGATAAAATCGGCTACAATTAGGTAGTGTCAAGTCCCGTCAATATATATGTTCCTGATCCAAGTCACAATGTATTTAAAGTTAACAATTATGATAATAGGTCAAAGTACGCCCTTCAACACAGAGCTTTGGGTCACAACAAACAGCAAGCTATAAAGGGCCCCAAAATGACGAGTGTTAAACAATTCAAACTGGAAAACCAACGGTCTTATCTATCTACAAAACGAGAAACACCTATGAACCACACCAACAAACGACAACTACTGAACAACAGGCTCCTGACTTAGGACAGGTGCATAAAAATGTAGCGGGTATGGATAGTTTTGTTCCGCCGGCAAACGATTTTGCAGTTGAAGGCAACACTTTTTCTGCTTCTTTATTCTAATAACAAAAATCGGCATAATTTTGTGAAGAATCGTACAAGACTTTGATAAGAAATCTATGTTAATGCTCGAAACAGTTTAAAGGGTCGCGATTTGACGTTGAAGTAGAAACCTCAAAATAGCCTCACTAAAGTTAAAGCTCATGCATTTAAAGCTCTTGTCCGACCAAACTGCTCAACCATTTGGGATCCACATCAAAAACAGCAAATTTCACAAACTGAAAAAGTTCAGCCCGCTTCTCATGCAACCGCTTCCATAACACCAGCTCAGTTACTGAAATGATGAGACTTAAATTGGTACCCACTTGAAATTAGGCGTTTAAGATTCAGACTTGTTTTCTTGTACAAAATTATACACGAAATTGTTGCAGTCCCTACATTTAACCTTTTGATCCCACTAGACAATAGAACAAGACATAGCAGGGGCAGATCCAGCCAATTTCAAAAGGGGTTCCAACTATAACTATATGTCCCCATTCAAATGCATTGATTGTCAAAACAAGGGGGGGATTCCTACAGTACAGGGATTCAAGAGTATGATCTCAGAATCTGCTCTCATCCCTATTTTCTACCCCTAACTTTATCTAAGTGTTATTTTTCCAATGAACATACATTATTTTGATATTTGATGGTTTCTTTTTTTCTGGTTACCTGGTAAACTATATAAAAAAATTTAGTTGACACCCGGTGAATTATCTTCAATAATTGAAGGATCGCTAGAAACTGAAAGAAGAAGAAGACAAACACTCTTGGATCGCTTTTATCATGTTTCCAAAAAAAAAAAGGCGTAGGAAATAGACACAATTACTTTTCCATGCCAAAATATTTTAAAAAAAAGTTTCAATTTAGAAAAAATTATGAGGGCAGGTCCGTCGAACAAGGAATCAAATTGGCATGTCCCAAACATAATATTTTTGAAAATCTGTATGTTTGTTACATCAGACATTTATGTTGGACCATCTTATATGTAAGCATCCAACTTTTTGTTTATGTTTTTTTATACCGGTATATTATATGAAATGAATATTACTTACAATTACTAGTAACCACTAACTCTTGTATATATAAATATCAGTACTAATGTTTGGCTGGGATAAGGTACCGGTATTCGGTGTTTTAAACTAACAAATGTAGATTTCAATAAAATATGAAAAACTGCAAAACATTTATTGTCGATAGACTGGACTGAGAGCAGGGTCAAATAATCTCCATGGAATTGAAATGCACCAATATCAATACAACTGCATGATGTTCATTGCTGACAAGACCAAACTAGAGGCTCCAAGGAGCCTGTGTTGCTCACCTGATATTTTTGTTTACAATTGATGCATGAAATAATGCAACCATTATACTTTTGCTTAGTTTCAGAGATATAAGCCAAAAACTGCATTCTACCCCTATGTTCTATTTTTAATCATGTCGGCCATGTTGGTTGGCAGGCGGGCTCATTTTTTAAGCTAGATACCCTAATGATGATTGAGGCCAAGTTCGGTTAAATTTGTCTCAGTAGTTTCAGAGGAGAAGATTATTGTAAAAGATTACAAAAATTTACAAAAAAATTGTTAAAAATTGACTTTAAAGGGCAATAACTCCTTAAGGGGTCAATTGACAATTTTGGTCATGTTGACTTATTTGTATTTCTTACTTTTCTGAACATTTTTGCTGTTAACAGTTTATCTCTATCCTGGCGGGCGGGTCATCGGACACATTTTTGTCGAGCCTTCGACTTTAGTCGAAAAGCGAGACATAGCGATCCTACATTCCGTCGGCGTCGTCACAAATATTCACTCTGTGGTTAAAGTTTTAAAATTTTAATAACTTTCTTAAACTATCCTGGATTTGTACCAAACTTGGACAGAAGCTTGTTTATGATCATAAGATAGTATCCAGAAGTAAATTTGGTAAAAAAAAATTTCTTTTTTTCCGTATTTTACTTATAAATGGACTTAGTTTTTCTGCCAGGAAACAATGCATTCACTCTGTGGTTAAAGTTTTTTAAATTTTAATAACTTTCTTAAACTATCCTGGATTAGTACCAAACTTGGACAGAAGCTTGTTTATGATCAAAAGCTAGTATCTAGAAGGAAATTTTGTTAAAATTTTGTACCTGTTTATCCATATTTTACTTATAAATGGATTTAGTTTTTCTTCAAGTTAATATTAAATACAGTCTGCAGTTAAAGTTTTAAAACATTTATTAGATTTATAAACTATCCTGGATTTATACCAAATTTTGACAGAAGCTTCTTACAATCAAAAGATAGTTTCTAAAGGAATATTTTTATTGATTTTTTCCTCATTTTTGTTGAGCCTGCGATTAACAGCAAAAATAGGCGAGACACTCGGTTCCGTGGAACCCTTACGAATTTTTAAAATAAATACCCCAATGATGATTGTGGCCAAGTTTGGTTAAATTTGGCCCAGTAGTTTCGGAGAAGATTTTTGTGAAAGTTAAGGGACGACGGACACCAAGTGATGAGAAAAGCTCACTTGGCCCATCGGGCCAGGAGAGCTAAAAATCAATTAACATGTCGACCTTTATAACAAGAAAAAGAAGAACATAGTTCCAATGTCCCCCATGTTGCACATATTTCATCTGTCAAAAGGAAATAAATAAAGGCTTGAGAGCAAATGCAAAGCAATTTCCCATATAATTAATATTTCCAAGGGGCATAAAAATAGTTTATCGGCACTGATTTTCAAACTAACAAGAACTGACAGACGCCCAGTATTTTTATATCCCTGACAATTTGCCGAATGGGGAACAAAATATATTCTTTAGTGGCACATAGTAGTAAATAATAAATAATAACTGTGGTTTGAGATGATTTAATAAATAGCTATAAATATTACTATAATTAAAGGACACATTTATATGGCAACTGGATATTAACACAACATATTACTTCAGTAATTCCCAAGAAACTCCACAATTATACGAAACATAACAATATACATCACATCCAGTTTTTTTAATTTAAAAATATTTAATATCAAATATATTTAATGAATAATTACTTGAAAACACCATACATGATTTTAAGAGAGACCCTTCATAAAAATCAGAAGTGAATTTTTGTATTTAAATTTTCATTAGGTTAGGCCAGCTCCTAAAATAAAATAAGTTTTCCTTCCAAACCCTAACAAGATCATTACTACTCAAATAATTTTCTAAAAAATTGAGGAAGAAATTCATATTTTACATTTCTTTTTCTTGAATGTTCGTTAAGCAGGTACATCTTGATTAGAAGAATCTTTACAATGTGTTAAGGTGGTACATAACACTACGACTACAAGGAGAAGACTCTGTAAAAATCAGCTGATTGTTTTAATCACGTTATATTGTTAAGGAAATATTAAGCTTCTCAATGATCAAAATTAGTGTTTGTCAAACTGCTATTTATCCAATGAAATTTTTCGGATAAAGTGTGTGGTTTCAAGTTTTTTGAAATTTTAATATTTTTGTCAAAGGGTGAAAGTAAATATTTTGTCAAAATTCTATGAAAATTGAACGAGCCAAATTAATTTTAGTCAAGATGTTTGGTACCACCTTAATTAATTGACCTCTGATCACTCATCAGAAGAATGGAACAGTCATGGAAGAAAACATGATTTCCCTACTCATCTTTCCCTACTTTGGCATGGAAGGAAAGCCAAATATCGGAAATAACAATAATTCATTTTTGACCCTTTTCAAATACAACCTTCAGTCAATTTAGATTAAAATCAAGCACTAATATAGTGAGAATAGTATGGCATTACACGAACTTCAACTACAATATCTACGAGATTCAATATAATTTTAACATTGCAGGACCTAAACTATTCTTTGCACTAATGAGTTAACAAACACAATGACAACAATTCGTGAGAGAGACAGACAAAAGTGACAAAAATAACACTATGATCCACACATAAGACAGTCATCTTTGTTCTTCAGTGAGCAGGCCATAGCTGCCATGTTGTTATCTTGTGTTTCTCCATTGGTCTTCGCCTCTGAATTGTCTGCAGATTTAGTTGTGGAAGACTGCTGCAGCTTTTTCTTATCTACCGTGAATTGAATTGCCTGGGCTGCTGCCTTGGTTCTTAGATAATACATTCCTGTTTTACAACCCTGCAAAATATGAAAATATGCATGAATATACCACCATGCCCTACTTTTACTACCATAATTCCATGTTAAATATCTGGGTCAAAATCCTAATTTGGCACATATTTAAGTTGTACAAAGTTTCAAAATGAATGGTTACCTTCATACTTCAAACTTTAACCCTATATGGTACCGACAAACAGATGTATATGATTGAAAAAAAAACCACCAACCTTATAGCCTACATAAACCCTACACAAGAACATAAAAACATCAATTGTAACATTAGTTGAACTTGTGATGAGGTATTTTGTCAGTCCCAGAAAATATCTGTTAGTTCAATGCATTCTTAACATGTGTGATTCAAAATCTCAGGCAGCTCATGTATATTTTGAAAGTCCCACGAAAACTAAGGTACATATGACAACTCTAATAATGTGGAAGTGCAATTTAAAGGAATAGAAAACGGGCTTAAATTAATGCAGTTAAATATTCATATCTTTGTTTTATTTTGCATCCAAGTCCCTGATCAATATGATGTCAATTAATTTGTTTGTATTTGAATGAAGCATTCAAATCTATTTCAATATATTTTTTAACGAGTATTGGGCAATGTTATTCCTAACCCTACCCCTTTTCGAACGATGAAAAAAAAAAAAAACAAAGAAAAATGATTTTTTCCCCACTTTATTAAGGATTTTCAACATCATAGATGACTAGAAAACTCATTTAGAGTTAATTTTCATGGCTATATAATGCTGAGTGCATCACAAAAATTGAAATATGCGTACCAATTTCCATGCATAGAAGTGCATGCTGGTCAACTTTCCATAGTTTGGTTCAGCTATATGGATGTTGAGAGATTGGCTCTGGTCAATAAATGCACCTCTGTCTGCAGACATTTTGATGACGGTCTTCTGTGATATTTCCCATACAGTTTTATACAGCTTCTTCAATTTTTCTGGGATTTCATCAACATTCTATAATTTCAATATTGTAAATTAGAGAATAAAATTCATGCTATGAAAGAAGTGACTTCAATTAAAACATTTAATACACCAAGAAAATCAACCCTTCTGTTACTATGCTCTTGAAAACAAAAAAAAATAGCTTTTATTAGGAATAAAAATGTGTGTTTACTGTCCTTGTTGGAAAATAGGGTCTGTAGGTTGACAATTATTTCTTTATTCCATTGGCAAACTCTGAAGAAGCTTTATCCTGTTTCAGAATGAGATCCGGAATTACATTTACCTTAATTTCTGGTTAGTAGTTATTTTTGTTTCAGTTCGATATATTTTTACTTGTTTTACACAATACTTTGTGACACTTTCCCCATTTAGCTAGCAGCTGAAGAAAAAGAACAGTGCTGACAAGAACAAAGGCTGGTAAAAAATGTAATTTGCACAATTTTCAGTGAAAAAAATTAGGATTGGGGAGATACAGTAAAAACACACTTTTTGGGGGGCAAATGTACATTACTTATGTCCCTTGGACATTTTTTCTGACAACAGATCTTTGATGGCATTTTAAAAATTTATTTACAGCTTTTAGGGCATCCTAAAGCTAGACTTATTGTGTATAAATAACGTCTCAACTGTTCACGAAAGTATGTCAAACCAATGATGGTCTTTTTTATTAATTCACTTTACATCTATCAACAATTATGAAATGCATTCTATAGACAATAATATGTTTTATCATAAGAATATGTCCTGCTTTGTACTTTAGTTTATCAATATGCCAAGTCATATTTTGTAAAGATGCTAGCTTACAATGAAATATTGGACTCAGACCATTACTAAATACTATGTGCATGAGGAAGGGCAAACAAAAAACAATTTTAAAATGGTTGGCCTCTCTGCATATTCTTCGGCTGTTGTCTGCTCTTTGGTCGGGTTGTTGTCTCTTTGACATATTCCCCACTTCCATTCTCAATTTTATCTTTGTAAGAAATCAGTACTATTCATTTTCGTTTTGACTCTACGTAAGGGCTATTCCATTAAAATGTATGTGGGAGGGTAGGAAGGGACTTTCAAAATATCCCTACAACCAAGAACCATTTTTTAGATAATTTTGCATAATGGTAATAGACGCATACTGAAAAAAGACCCATGACCCACATTCAATAATTAAACTTCCCTTCCTACCCTCCCACATGCATTTTAATGGAATAGCTCTAACATACTTGTATTGATCCTCCATGCGCAATGATCTTGTTCTTCATATCTTCATTCCACAATCCAAGTTCTGTCAGATCTTTCAACAAATGATGATTTACAATCTAAAAAAAAACAAGAGTGCACACGTTGAAATGTCTCGCCTTCTTTACTAACCATTGATATTATGTTGATAGTCCTAAATATAAAGCTTTACTACAACTATCAACCTTACAATCATTCAATACACTAAATATAGTTCACCTATTGCTTATAGTTTCTAAGAAACAGACTTAACCAAGACAAGAGAGCACACGCTGAAATGTCTCGCCTTCTTTACTAACCACTGATTTTATGTTGATAGTTCTAAATATAAAGCTTTACTACAAGTAACACATAAACAACATGATCCAAGAAAATGAGGTTAAGGTCAGATAAACCAAACAAGAAATACATGTACACCTTACAATCATTCAATAAACCAAACACAAGTTGACCTATTGCTTATAGTTTCTAAGAAACAGTCTTAACCAAAAAAACTTAACATTGACCAATGAACCATGAAAATGAGGTCAAGGTCAGATGAACAATGCCAGACAGACATGTACACCTTACAATCAATTTATGCATTAAATATAGTTGACCTATTGCTTATAGTATCTAAGAAACAAACTTAACCATGAAAACTTAACATTGACCAATGAACCATGAAAATGAGGTCAAGGTCAGACGACACCTGCCAGACAGACATATACAGCTTACAATCCTTCTATACAAAAAATATAGTTGACCTATTGCTTACAGTATAAGAAAAACAGACCAAAACACAAAAACTTAACACTGAGCAATGAACCGTGAAAATGAGGTCAAGGTCAAATAAAGCATGTGAGACTGACATGTGCATCATAAAATATTTCCATACCCCAAATATAGTTGACCTATTGCTTACAGTATAAGAAAAACAGACCAGAACACAAAAACTTAAGTATAACCACTGAACCATGGAAATGAGGTCAAGGTCAAATGAAACCTGCCAGTTGGACATGTACACCTTACAACCCTTCCATACACCAAATATACTAGATCTATTGCTTATAGTATCTGAGATATGGATAAGATATATCCTTCTATACAAAAAATATAGTTGACCTATTGCTTATAGTTTAAGAAAAACAGACCAAAACACAAAAACTGAGCAATGAACCGTGAAAATGAGGTCAAGGTCTAATAAAGACTGTGAGACTGACATGTGCATCATAAAATAATTCCATACACCAAATATAGTTGACCTATTGCATATAGTATTAGAAAAAAAGACCAAAACTTGACCACGAAAACTTAACCTTGTTCACTGATCCATGACAAAAATCTTTCTATAAAATCAACAATTACGTATACCCTCAATTTTCATGATTCACCATGTATCTCATTTAAACAAGAATGCGTCCATAGTACATGGATGCCCCATCGCACTATCACTTTCTATGTTCAGTGGACCGTGAAATTGGGGTCAAAACTATAATTTGGCGTTAAAATTAGAAAGATTATATCATAGGGAACATGTGTACTAAGTTTCAAGTCGATTGGACTTCAACTTCAGCAAAAACTACCTTGACCAAAAACTTTTAACCTGAAGCAGGACAGAGGGACAGACGCACGCACAGACCGAAAAACATAATGCCCCTAGGTGGGGCATGAAAATGTAAAATTTTAGATGGAAAGGAATGAGTCAATGTGATTTTTAATATGGATTCATTTTTACATTTCTGGGATACCAATTTTTATGGATTTTGTGGATAAAAATTCGTAAGGGTTCCACGGACCCCAGTGTCTCGCCTACTTTTGCTGTTAATCGCAGGCTCAACAAAAATGAGGAAAAAAAATAATAACAATATTCCTTTCGATACAATCTTTTGATTGTAAGAAGCTTCTGTCCAAGTTTGGTAAAATCCAGGATAGTTTATGAATCTAATAAATGTTTTAAAAACTTTAACTGCAGGCTGTATGTAATGTTAACTGGAAGAAAAACTGAGTCCATTTATAAGTAAAATACGAAAAAACAGGTACAAAATTTTAAGAAAATTTCCTTCTAGATACTAGCTTTTTATAAGTAAAATACGGAAAAAAAATAATTCTTTTTACTAAATTTACATCTGGATACTATCTTATGATCATAAACAAGCTTCTAACCAAGTTTGGTAGAAATCCAAGATAGTTTAAGAAAGTTATTAAAATTTCAAAAAATTTAACTACAGAATGAATGTAATGTTTCCTGGCAGAAAAACTAAGTCCATTTATAAGTAAAATACGGATAAACAGGTACAAAATTTTAACAAAATTTCCTTCAAGATACTAGCATTTGATCATAAACAAGCTTCTGACCAAGCTTGGTACAAATCCAGGATAGTTTAAGAAAGTTATTAAAATTTTAAAAACTTTAACCACAGAGTGAATGTAATGTTAACTGGCAGAAAAACTAAGTCCATTTATAAGTTAAATACGGAAAAAATGGAATTTTGTTTTTTTACAAATTTACTTCTGGATACTATCTTATGATCATAAACAAGCTTCTGTCCAAGTTTGGTACAAATTCAGGATAGTTTAAGAAAGTTATTAAAATTTTTAAAACTTTAAACCACAGAGTGAATGTAATGTTTCCTGGCAGAAAAACTAAGTCCATTTATCAGTAAAATACGGAAAAACAGGATATTTTTTTTTACAAAATTTAATTCTGGATACTATCTTTAATATGATCATAAACAAGCTTCTGTCCAAGTTTGGTACAAATCCAGGATAGTTTAAGAAAGTTATTAAAATTTCAAAAACTTTAACCAGAGTGAATATTTGTGGACGCCGCCGACGGAATGTAGGATCGCTATGTCTTGCTTTTTCAACAAAAGTCGAAGGCTCGACAAAAAAGAACCACAAGTTTTATAGTTCAACAAATTTTCCATAGGCTTGTTTGCAGACTTTGGCAAAACCACAAAAATACAACTATTCCCCAATCCACGATAATAGGAACCCACGAAAATAGATGAAACCACAGCAGTTAGATGACTTTTAATTCTATACAGACTGAATTGTATACTTTTTTTAAAACATACCTGGAATTCTCCTGACAATACCCTTCTGCTGTAGATGTTACTGGTGTAAGCTTCTATAGACTCATTGTTACCAAGGATCTGTGCAGTGGAAGCTGTAGGCATTGGAGCTAACAATAAACTGTTCCTTATTCCATGTCTAGGAAAAGAAAAAAAAATGTTAAACTGAAAACCTAACTGATTAGAAAATAAATCAAACAAGTGCATATTGTGTGAAGTATTTAATTTCACTCCTTCTATGTTAACTATATTTGTGGCGACTCTCTTCAGTAATGTACATACACACATGTGTCAAAAACAATTGGGCCAGAGAAAAATGTGTGTTTCTTCTAAATGAAATGAGTTTTTTTGGGGTTTCATAAATAAGAAAATATCTGATCTTCACCTATTCTAGTTCTAGTATCATACATATTGATTTACTGGAAGTTTGCAATTTGTAGTCTGTCAATCAACAGAATAATGATAAAAAACTTTTCTCTAATTTTCATGCTTTTCACAATTTCAATCAGTGTGAAAAAAATGTTTCTGAACTCTAGAGAATACTTTGTTCTCGGCTAATGATTGGTGGAAAATTTCAATTATGGGGTCAAATTTTCTTCGTTTCTCCTGATTTTCCTTTTGTGACGTCATAAAAAAGGCGACCATGTCAGACGACGTCACATATAAAGAACATAACTTTCTGCACATCTTTGAGAAGGAAAGATAAATTTCTTCTAAAAAATTATAACTATAACTCCAGGGGTTAAGAAATCCGCTAGCCCGACGCTCGGGACTAGAGCATTTACACCTCGGGCAATCAAAACTTATAACCAAATATGCCTGACGGACTAGTAACAAAAAATTCTTGGCGTTTCCAAAATACTAAGTGGAAAATCCTTCGTCTCTATTCTATCTTAGCCAATCAAATTCAATTACGTCATCCGGGATTCCAAGAATTTGAACTGATTTTGTATGTTTTAAAAATATAACAAATGACTCTGGGTGGACAGGTATCATGTATTGATTGCAATTTCTCCGTACTTGGCGTATTGTACATTGCTCAAGCCAAGACTTTCAATTAACGGTGCTGGGGGTAATACTGTATGATGCATTGATTGATGTGAACCGTTACTTGTAAGAATGATTTAGCCTTTCAGAAATACATATTAACATAAAATTCTAAATTAATGATCAATTAAAATTTTTTTTAAAAAGTGAAATGAAAATTCGACAGAACCACGTTGTTGAAACTGATACACGTGTGGGCATGTGCGCAGGTGCGAGATTTAATTTTGCATCGGAATTCTTCAAAAATGCGAACATTATCATAGATACCTTTATCTAAACGTTCATTTCAAGTATTTTCAAGAAGAAATAATGTGGAAAGAACTACATAAAGCTCAGACATAAACTGAATAGACAACTTTGACAGCGTACACGCAGTTTTGTGTCCATCTTGGATCCGTTTTTTACCATTGACAAGTCAACATCCAGTAAAAGGAAATGCTTTTTGAAAAAAGGAAGTACAGTTCTGACAGCGTGATATTGCATTAATAAAGAGTTTAAGGCGGATTAATTTTTAACAATTCGTATGTGGACTGTCAATTTAACAGTTTACGTCAGAACATTAAAATTATATCAAAAGTCTTCTGAAGTTTAGTATCGTTTTAATGTCAATTATTCAGGCATTGTGATGATGCCAACATTTTGACAATGATTGCCTTTGTGACTAAGTCTTACAGGATTGAAATTTGAATCAGAAAAAAAGATCCAGCTGACTCAAACATTTGTTGGAAGTCCGGGCTATCAGGTTTGATTTGCTGGGCTAGCAGTTCTGTCAACAGGACTAGTAAATCCTGCTACCAATAAGTCCTGGGCTAGTGAGCTGTAACAAAAAATTTTAATCCCTGAACTCGTGTATTATGATATTTCTCCACTCTCAACAGTTCAATTTCAAATATTTAAAAAGCTCGGAGAGCTTCGCGCTTTAAATATAAAATTTAGCTGTCTCGAGAGGAGAAATATTGTAACACACTTGAGGCAGTGGTGGAATCTATATCTAACCAGTTCTGTTGTGTAGTTTGAAAGAATATAGAGAAAGAACTGACATGCTAAGGAAAACTGAAGAGCTAAAAATTTGGTTTGGTCATAAACCCTTATTGCTTATTTCCTCCCCATTTGCTCAAATATAAAATAACTTTACTTTGCTATTTTCTTTCTTAATGCATCCCAGTCATTAATTCCAGTGTCTTTAACATTCCACATATCATGTTGCATAATCTAAAATAGAAAAAGAAGGGAACTACTATACAAGTTTCAATGTAATACACAATACTCACAATCACATTTTTATCTTTAAGTTTCATGCATCTAAAATGTCTTAAAAATTATCAAAAAAAAAAAGAGGTTTGAAGCTATTGGTCAGATAATTTCTTTGCAGTAAATTCAGAAGTGTTCAGAGATTTCACTTGCACATGACAATCAAGAAATGTTGTTCAGATGTTTGATTGCAGTCAATCAAGAAATGTTGTTCAGATGTTTGATTGCAGTCAATCAAGAACTAATCAGTCTACTTCCAAACAGTCCAATATTCATTAAATAGTTTCAAATCAGTTTAAACAGAACTGACTTGCCCAGAAGCAAAGTGGACACTACTAAACTAACAGGATTGGAAAGTATCAGATTATTATTGAAAACAATGAATTTAATTAATGGCTTTTTGTTCACTTTCCAGTTGATGCAGAGTTCAGAGGTGTTTACCCCTATTTCAGTCTATCAGCAGTATTAACGATTTTTCAGTATTTTTTATTAGTATCACCAGTGAGCGCCAACAAAAGTCCTGATCAGCCAAAGCAGCTTCATAGCGGACATCTTTTCATAACTTTAAAATACCTTTCGTTACATACTTTGAAAGAACGGTAAAACAGACTATTAATTAGACGTGTTCTGAAAGCCACTGAAAAACTCTCATCTCCATCACGTTTTAAATGTGGTCTCTTATGCCGCTCATTCAAGTACTTTTAGTGAAAAACAATATTTTCTGAAATGAACCAGAAAGGGTTTTTCTGTTAATAAAAATCTGTAGTGATAAGCACCTCTGTGACTTTGCAGAGGTCACGATTAGCAATAATAAATGCACACATCAATTTTGAATTTACAGTATAATTTCTGTATACATGAACAAGCAAGCCATATCTTATTCAAATTGGGAATCAATCTAACGTTGGCAAAACCAGATAACATTACTCCATTGTACATACCCCTTTGCTGACAGGTGAGCCTTTGTAGGTTTCATACGTTCCTAATTTCTCAGCTAGATCACAACTAGCCTCCAAAGCTGCATAGTAGATAGTGTCAAAGATTTCCCTGTTCAGTTTCTGGGCCTCTTCACTCTCAAAAGGGAATCTCATCAAAATGAAAGCATCTGCTAATCCTTGGACTCCAATACCAATAGGCCTGTGTCTGAAGTTGGACCTTTTGGCCTAAAATTTATAAATACAATATTTATTTACTACTGAGAAAATTACAACTGGGAAATTGAGAACAAAGTTGTAAACAGAAGAAAGTAATGTGCTGTTTGGTCATTTTTTTTAAAGAAAAATCAAGTTGAAGTCTTGCATCAGATCTTTTCCAAAGCAAAACATTAAGTATATATGTTAAAGAATTTTTTTTAGGTAGGTCAGATTTATTTTGCAATTTGACTGTCTTTATTTACCTTCAATCTATGGGAGACCTGCAATTTTTGACAATTCACTACCATAAATGCCAATAGAAATAAGGTTCGCATTTTTACACATAAAAAGGTAGGGAAACACTTAACATATTTTTTTTTATTTTGGTCAAAGTACTTAACTATCTATAGCTGTCTTACCTCAGGAACAGGGTAATAGTTGACTTCTATAATCTTATTAAGATTCCGTACAATGACTTTTGTCACCATCTTTAGTTTCTCAAAGTCAAAAGTTTTATCTGGTTTTACATACATATTCAATGCTATGGATGCTAAATTACACACTGCAACCTGAAAAAAGAAATTATTTCAAATTAAAATATAGTTTGGCCTATTAATATTTGTTAAACAGCTGAAAATATACAAATGGACAAATTCATTATTTCAGAAACTAAGAATTCTGGGTTCTTCAATCTGAAAGCTTTCATTGAAAACACTGATTGGTTGATAAATTAGATAAACTGTTATCACAGAGATATGTCTCGCCTTTTCGCAATTTTGATAATGAAGATGTTAAAATTAAAATAGCAATACTTTAACATGTAAGTGATGCAAATATTCAAAGTTGATGAACCATGACTGAAGGTACATGGCTAAACAATCTCCATGGAATGAGATGTGCCAATGCTAATACAACTGCATACCAAATACCATTGACTTATTATAAGTCGTTCCTTTAAACAAACCTAAACACAAACATTAACTTGTAAACTATGTAAAAGTTTCAAAGTCAATGAACTATGATCAGGGTGGGGCTATATAATCTCGATGGAAACGATACTTGCAAATTGCAATAAATAAAAGTTCAAAGTTTATGATCAGGGTGGGGCTATATAATCTCGATGGAAACGATACTTGCAAATTGCATACTAAATATCATTGACTTAACATTAGCAGTTCATCTTAAACTGATCTAATCACAAACTAATACATGTAAACTAAGCAAATGTTTCAAAGTACATAGACCATGACTGAGGGTGGGCCAAATATTCTCCATGGAAATGAGATGTGCTAATGCTTATACAACTGAACACCAATTAACATTGGCCTACCACTAATGGTTCCCCTTGAACTGACCTAATCACAAACTAATACATGTTAACTTAGCAAAATTTCAGTCTACAGACCATGACTAAGGGGCGGAGCCAAATGATCTCCATGGAAATGAGATATGCCAATGCTTATACAACTGCATACCAAATATCATAGACCTACCACTAGTGATTCCCCATAAATTGACCTAATCACAAACTAATACATGAAAACTACGAAAAGTTTCAAAGTCAATAGACCCTGACTGAGGGGCTGGGGCCAAATAATCTCTATGGTAATGAGATGTGCCAATGCTAATACAACTGCATACCAAATATCATTGACCTACCACTAGTGGTTCACCATGAACTAGACCTAATCACAAACTAATACATTGTTGACGCCGCCGGAAACAGCATACCTATGTCTCGCTTTTTGACTCCGTCAAGGCGAGACAAAACGATGGAAGCAAAGGCAATGACATAAAAAGTAAATCGATGGATCGTTATTTGCTTAATGTGCATCAGAATATTAACCACATATCTTAGAATAGAGAATGGAAATGGGGAATAAGTCAAAGAGACAACCTAACCAAAGAGCAAAAAACAGCCGAACGCCACCAATGGGTCTTCAATGCAGTCAAAAAATCCTGGAGATGGGCTTCAAATGTCCCCTAAACAGTAATGTACACATGTATATAGGTTCAGCGAAATGGATGCTTCACATATCTTGTATTCATATGCATTAAATGTCCATCTACAGCAATCACTACCGTCAATACTGAAGTTGCGATTTCAAACCCATTTCTACTCTGGTTAAGTAAGGGCTATTCCATTAAAATGTATGTGGGAGGGTAGAAAGGGAAGTTTAATTATTGAATGTGGATCATGGGACTTTTTTCAGTATGCATCTATTACCATTATGCAAAATTATTTAAAAAATGGTTCTTGGGTGTAGGGATATTTTGAAAGTCCCTTCCTGCCCTCCCACATACATTTAAATGGAATAGCCCTAATTAAGATTGCCAGTTTTCATGCAGAAGTTCAGTTGTTCTCTTTGGGAAGTTCGTTTGTTGTTCACCAATTAAAAACTTGACGCCATAATTACTAAAAGTGGCGCTGAACTCCAACCAAAATCCATCATTAATTAATGTCCCCGAAGATGCTTTAAAGTGAAACAACTCTGATTCGATTACTTAAATTATGGGCTGTTTCCAATTTCGATGTGGTGAGGGATGGCAGGCAACCAAATTGTGGTTGGTTGCATTTTCCTAATAGAATTTTTGGTCTAGAAATTGTGCATTCCCTCCCCCTCATTTCATTCAATGTTGGAGAACAGCCCTAAGTTGTATTGAACATTTTCATTACTTCAGCTACATTTAATGTCCTCCAACAGTAACCCAACAACAAAATTTTTAAGTAGGAACAAATCTTAAGGATTTTAAAGTTTTAACACTTACCTCATCAGGGCTGCTGTATTCCACAATTTCTGTACACAAGTTACTACATTTAATAGTTCCTAGATTTTGTTGATTAGACTTCCTGTTACAGTGATCTTTGTATAACATGTATGGGGTACCAGTTTCTGTTTGAGATTCTATGATGGCATACCACAACTGTTGGGCTTTGATGGTTTTACGGCCACGTCCTTCCTTTTCATACCTGTAAAAAACGTTAACGTTGGATAAGATCATGCCCTTTTAATGATAAAGTAGCAATGTCAAACCTCAAATAAATTCATGCTAAACCTTTGGAAAGTCTTAATCGATTAAAATGCTTGTTTGAAAATCTGAGCATATTTGTTGTTTAAAAGAACAAGAACAAGTCTTGCCTGATTTACTAATGATTGAACAGGTCACATCAACTTTAAATTTTCAATGAAAATGGTCAAGGTCGAATGAACACTGCCAAACAGACATGTACACCTTCCAATCGTTCAATACAAAAAATATAGTGGACCTTGTTAATAGTATGTAAACACCAAAACTTTACATTGAGAAATGAAACATGAAATGTCCATACAATCACACACACAGGTGTTTGATAATTAATACAATTTCTTCATGATAAAGAATAGAATACTTAACCACTTATAATTTACATCTGAATTTAAATAATCATTAAAATAGGCTACTATGATAACACAAAATACTTTTCCAATAATTTTTTGCTTGCACTTAGCCAAGGCTACTAAACTTTGACCTGAGCCCCTAAGCAATGCTAATTTTTAGCTGAAAATGTCCACAGTGCTTAGGTCAATCTTTCATATTGTATCAGGTTCAGTGCCTAAATGGAAAATGTTTCTCTGCCCTGTTTTGCATTTCTCTTATTTTTTTTTTAACTCAGTAGGCATATTTACCCTTCATATAACTTTTCAAATTCTTCTCCCCAGCAGTCAGCCAATCCCCTACATTCATGAGGACACATCAGGGTCCAATCACCATTGGATTCCACCCGCTTCATAAACAAATCTGGTATCCACATGGCATAAAATAAGTCTCTTGCCCTTTGCTCTTCCTTTCCAGTGTTCTTCTTGCAGTCCAAGAAATCAAATATATCTGCATGCCATGGTTCAAGGTACATAGCAAAGGCACCTGGTCTCTGAGTTAAGACAGAAAGTTCATATCAATCAATGGACGTTAAGCAACCAACAATCAATCAATCAAATACTGTAAATTCAGAAATGTTTTAAGGATGTTCGCTCCTCTTGTTTTTGAATTTTTGCCAGTTATTCGGAATCCTCTAGTTTTATCCATGTAGTGCCATGAAAAAAATTTTCACCCACTAACCCCTACCTTTCTTTTCATAATTTTATTGCATATAGTTTTAAAAGTCATTTTTGAAAATCTTATAAAATCCTTGTTATTTTTTCATAGTTTTTTAAAGGAAAAAGGTGTCAATGTTAAATGTATGAAAAATCTAGAGAAGCATTTCCCGCCAAATTTTCAATTGATTATATCACAAAAGCCAGAACACGGACCTATCATTTTTTTCTAATTTTTTAGTTCCCTTATTCATATTCTATCAATCTATAACAGTCTTTTAAAAACCTTGTTATTTTGAAACAGAGTAGCGAACATCCTTAATGCATCATTTGTTGTGATTGTTGGAACAATGTACAATAAACTGTTGACACAGAGATGTGTCTCACCTGTATGTAATTTTGATTGACACATAACTGTTATTCTTTAAAAAAAAGCAAGGTTCTAAAATGTTCCTTTTTTTTTGCAAGGTCTTCTAAAGGTCTTTCATTTTTTTCTGTTATGGGGTTAATATCTAATATTACATAAACACCCACATCTATTCCATTTATTGTTTATTTGCTCTCATCCTTAATATGCATCAACTATTTTCAAATGAGGTTAAGCAAACACAATCATAATCACACTTATATTTTCAGTTTTTTTATTATGTCGTTTTTTTATAAAACTTTTTCAATGTGAATGCTAGAGATCTTTTACATCTTTAACACGTCAAATCCAGACCCAATATTCTTCTATGAAGCTAGTTCTATGCAAATATTTCCCAATAGGTAAATAAATATATACATGTATTACTAATCTGAAAGTTATGAGAATAAGTAATTCGGTATGCTTTGCAAGTAATAATTAATATTGTGCAAGATAATACAAATCTTTCATTTTTAACAAGAATTCTTAAAAATATAGAAGAAAAGGGAGGCCACTGTATTTTACTACCTTATTGCCACCTTGGTCAACATATCTGGCTGTATTGTTGTAAACTCTCAACATCGGTAACAGTCCGTTTGAAATTCCATTTGTCTATAATATAAAAGAAACAAAGTTATATTCACATATGATATAACTATTCATATAGTTAAAAATATCTTCAAATATGTGTACTCTGATCCCTTTTTGACATGTTAATTTTCATTTGGCAAGTTGTTAAAGAACCTAAATCATTTTATTCCAGAGATTTTCTTCTGTTGTTGATCTGAGAAATCTATAGCATATTTCATATTTTAGTTGCCTCCAAATGCAGGGTGTTAAATGCAACCATCTTTTGCTCAAAAAAGAAGTAAAAAATTTTAAACAACAGAATAAGGTGTACAATGCATTTTCTCACACTAATAACTTTATTCAAGGAAAAAATGAATTGACTTGAGCAACCCATTTTTTGTATACAACACCACCCATAATTTCTATTTTCATAAGTAACAATTGTATTTGCTTTCAACCATATTACCCACAGAAATAAAAGAATCACAAATGCCCCTGCTCAAGCTTTGCAATTTTAAAAAGTTAAAGGGGCACAACTCTAGAATGGCAAGTTACTCACTGCCCAAATTCAAACTCTGTCTGCTAGTTTTGGTTCTTAGCATTGTGTACGAGTTTCATAAAATTTGGATGATGAAAACTTAAGTTAGAGTGTGGAAACGATAATTGGACGGACAGACAGTCAAGGGTAACACTAAATGCCCCCATTGCCTACGGCAGGGGCATAAAAATATCATGAAGTGTTCAACCTTTCCATACACTTTTTTTCCTAAAAAAGCCCTTACCTCAAATAAGCAATATACCATGACATCTTTTATTTCATATAGTTTATAAAAGAAACTGCTTTTCTGCACATGAAACATGGACTATTCCAAATATAACCTTACCCCAGCAATGTAGCTTCCTGTAGCTCTAATGTTGTGTACATTCAAACCAATCCCACCAGCTGACTTTGATATTAGGGCACATTGTTTTAACGTGTCGTAGATGCCCTCGATACTGTCTGAATGCATGGTCAACAAGAAACAACTGAAACACAACACAATACATTACAAGAATCCAGTTAATTAAAATCATTTAACATCTAATTTGAATTATGAAGTCTCTTAAAAGTCAAAATGTTCAGTTTCAAATGAAATCAAGGATCTGTGTCCATAGGATTATTGCATAGATGGATTATAGTTATTTTTCATTCAATTTATATAATGCACACACAGACCGGAAACCTATCCCCTACAATTATAGACAGAGCATAATATATCATTGATGAGTGGTCATCTAAAGTTTGTTACTGTGGATTCTAATTTCACATGTGGTGAACTTATTATCATTGATATCCTGGATATAGAACCACCAATTTAAGTGAAATTTAATTTTACTATAAACAAGAATGCAGAAATAGTCAACACCACAAAAATACAATTATAACTAAATCCACAAAAATAAATGTGTTAGTAAGATCTATACCACTAAAATGGATGTGAGACTGCAGGAAAAAAATACTTCAAAATCCATTCCAAACCTCTCATATCCATTTAAATGGAATAGCCCAAGGAAAATGCAGTATTATTGCATTCTTGAGTAAAGATGTTAATTTCTACCATGCCATAAAATGACAAAGTTCAAGAGTTTGCTACCAAAAGCATAATTGTGGTATATTTGGCAGTAAGCTTTTGTTGCCTACTTAAAAATCGTTTCAGTTACAATAATAAAATTGCATGTGAATATCTCATCCATAATGAACAAGTTTTGAATTTTCTCTCCTCACAAAATTTAATATTTACCTTGACAACTGGGGTCGACATGTTCCTGCATTGAACAATGTTGGTGAGGCATGTGTGAACCATTTCTCTGACAACAAATTGTATGTCTGAAAGAAAACAAAACAATCGAATCAATATAAGCAAACATGTTTGCTTCCAAATACAATTGTAAATCTATTTAATTTTATTACTTGAAAGTTGTATTTTGTATGCAGATGAATATTATATTTTTGACCATCAGATATTGTCAACACTAAAACAATCATCCCTTGAATTGCAGCTATAGTCCAGCAGCAAATATTACATGCATCTTTTGCATTTTTCCTTAAATGTGATATTTCCTTCTGCTGTATATTTAAAAAGTTGACACCCATTGGCAACCATACCACAGCTCCTAGTTTTTCATACATTAAGTATTGACAATGTACAAATCCTGTGTTCAAGCTTTGCTTACAACGATCTCACAACACTCTGACTTTTAATTATTTCATAAGCCAATGAAATTTTAGCCTGGCATCCCGGCCAAACCTCTTTGCGTTTGCCAGGTGTAATACAATCCACGTGACCACTTATCAGCGCTGACCAGGACTGTATTACTTTGCATATGCCTGTTGTATAAACAACAAATATATCAAACACATCATTAATCAACTAGTGATTCACGATGCAGGGGTGTGGAAATATCTGTTGTGACCACTTGTCCCCGGGCAAGTAAAATTGTAAATTTTACTTGTCCGAAAGTAAAGTTACTTGCCCTGATTTCTTAATGAATTTTGGAATGAAGGAGATGTATTTTTCTGTTAACGTGTATGTTTCTAAAACAGTTCTGAAACACAACAAAAAAGGAATGCATGGTCTTTGTTTGTATATTAGAATCATACAAAGATTAGTAGAGCATGTATACACCAATGAGCTACATTGTAGAAACCATCCCCAAGACAACACTAAATTAAAGAGTCTAGAGGCCTGGACCTAGGAGATTATATCATGACTTATAGTTTATTCACGGTGAGCCAGTGCGAAGTTTTCTAGTTAATGAAGAGATGAAACCAAATAAATGATGAATTATTGAATTGTTGTTTGCACCCTTCCTTATCCTCCCAATAAACTTTTGGTGGACCAATTGTAAATTTGAGATTTTTTTAGATAACTAATTATAAGCGAAATCAAAATATCATAGAACTTTAAAATCCTCTATTCCGTTTATTTTTATAATATTTGCGCTCTGCCGCCTCTGATTTCAAAACTAAGTTCTTAGCTCAAAATTTTATTTTTTATGAGACGCCTCCTTTTTCGTTGGTCAACTTCCGAGCAATGACCTATCCAATGCTTATCCAACTTGACTCAGAAATCAGTGCTCGAAATTAATAATGATCATTTCCGGTTTACCGTTGCTATAACTTGATCAACGATCCTGGGTCAATGGGAAAATATTACAGAATGTTAAAGAAACCCGGCCCGCATAGTTATTTTTTGTTGTTTGGTAATCGATCTATTTCTTGATCATTGATGTTGTTTTACTAAAACATGTTGCTTTCGTCTTGTTATTTTATATTTTTTCGACTTTTATGGATGAATTTTGAGGACTTTTTTATATGATAATATAAATTAACAATGTGACTTTGTCTAGCAACATTTTTTTACTTGTCCACGGACAACAAAGACACAAAAAATTGCTTGTCCGGTCGGTCAAATGTACGAGTCGGGCGAGTCGGGCATGGCATTTCCACACCCCTGCGATGTTATTCAATAATTTTCAGATTATTATTGCTAGTTTTTTTCTCAAATTTGCATTTCTTTTCTATTAATTTAAAAAATAATTTTCAATAAATTCTTAGCAATATAAATATTTCCCGCCATGTGTCAATTTATGATGCTATCCCACGATACATCATTCTAACATCAGGGTTCGACACTAACGTTAGTCCGCTAGCGGAAGGCTAGTAAAGTTTTCATCACAGTAGTCTGACGGGCTAGTCAAAATTTTTGTTTAAAACTAGGAATTTCACACATTTTAATTGTAAACAAATCCCAGATTTTTTGCTGACATTTGCTGTCTGTATTGTACAGTTTATTCACACATATTTTGATTGTCAGACATTTTTAACATGAAAGGTACTTTTTGGGGAGGGGAAAGAAACGGAAACAATGATGGTACTTAATACATTGAAAACCACGTGTGTTACAAACGCCGTGATGATTCTAATCAGAAACATGGATCTCAAAAGTGCTTTCATAATATCAAAATAATAACATGAATACGAAATTTACATACATTACTACCGACACCATCACTGTTTGGGAAAAAATGTACAACTTATTGGGAGGAATTTTAAGCCAATTTTTTTAGTAATTGGGAATTTTCTCTAGGGGGAAAAGCTTTATTTCGAATGTAATTTGAGGCAAACAATATATGACATATATCACTGAATTATTGTCATATATATATATATATATATATAAAAATTATGTTTCTGGTAAAAGTATACAGATTTTTAGGAATAAAATCTTGTCCTGCAAAAAAAAAATAAATAAACTGACAAACAACAAGGGAAAAGAAGGAGTCCATGAAGAATTATGACAAAAAACAGCAAGGACAAACCTTTCCTCTTTTGTGGGTGTATTTTTAAATCCCTTACTTATTCATTCATTAAACACACTACTAATAATGATAAGTAAAATGAGGATGATGATGAAGTAATGATCTAAAGGGGTCTTCAAAATAAGTCGAACACATTCTTAATATAGATGATAAAAATATGAAAATATTTTTTTTTTTTGTATTTTTAATTAGCAAACCAGTGAAATTTCATGAAACAAAACATGTTCAAAACCCTCTGGGAATGCTCCAGAACACAGGATTTAGCTTCATTTGTATCAAAATTTTCTGTGGGGGCATGACCTTCCTAGATAGGATTGTGCCCCTGGCACTTGGAGGGCTAGTGAATTGATAAGAGGACTAGTATAATAAAAATTTCACTAGCCCTGCAGGCTAGTACATACATTTAGTTAGTGTCAAACCCTGAACATCATATAAAAGAATACATGCTGTCATATTCCTCCTGGTTCTACTGTCAAGCAGTGAGCCAGGATCCAAGGCTAAGGAAATTGCAGCCTTCAAATTTTTGAATGTGTGTATTAATCTGACAAACCCAGATGATCCCGAAAGGTCTTTCAAACAAAGTAAAAAGGAGCTTTATCAGATCCTTGTTAGCAAATCTTGGACACAGGATCTGTATCTTAGTCAGATGGGACAATGAACTTAATCAAATTCTGTATTTCTACCTCAATAGCAGCCTCTATATCATTTTCGTGTATTCCTACAGCAACTCTCATCAACATGTGTTGAGGACGTTCAGCAACTATAAAAAATAACACGAGTCATTTTCAGTCTCAACTATAAAAAATAACACAAGTCATTTTCAGTCTAGACATGTATAATTATCAGGCATGGGGTAATGCAAATTTGTAATTGTAATGCATGGTAATGCATTATATTTTTCCAAGTAATTGCATGTAATGTGTAATGCAGCAATTTTTGCATTACATGTAATTGTAATATAATGCATTACTTGAGAAAAAAGTTGTGTAATTTCATGCATTACATAGCATTACATGGCATTACTTTTTTTCACATACTATAATGTATCTCTCACAGATTGTTAGAGATTTAGCTTAAGCAGAATTCAAGATTCCTGGATTAATTAAGAAAATAATCATTTGGATATTGACTTCTTTTTTATTTCAAAAGCATTACTGTAAAAGTGTTTTTATTGCTGTCAAAACATCAATGAATACCTTGTCATGATTAAATAACAGAAAATTGACCATTGTCATTAAACACTAATTAGTTTGTTTTGCAATCAATCTTCTCACAATGTTGACACTTGGTCATAAATTAAGCTCTTTGTTTATAATCTAATTAGGAAAGAAATTATCAGTAAATATTTTTGATTCAAATTTATTAAACAAATGTATGTTTATAAAAGTGAAGTTAACATTAGTTAAAATAAATATTAAACTTCATTTCTGTAATTTCTTTTAGAGAAAGCACAGATATGTATACATTGAAACCCTTATGATTTCAAAATTTAATAGTTGTATTGAATAGACTCTAAATTTAATATGTATACGGAACAGTTATTGCATATGCTATAGAATCTTTTGTGACTTCATGTTGTTTTTCAAAATGTTTGATTTTTTTTCACTAAAAAATAACATTTACAAATGTAATGTGTAATGCAATGCATTACTTTGCAAAAGTAATTGTAATTTAATGCATTACTTTGATAAATGCATGTAATTGTAATTGTAATATAATGCATGGTTTTGTCAAAGTAATTGGCCCCATGCCTGATAATTATATTACTTAACAATTTTTTATGAAATTTTTTTTTCAGGACTGCAACATGGTACATTTGTTGCAAATGTTAATTCAAATTGTTTTTGTTTATAAAGTTTCATTCAGAGTTTTTGCTATGTAGTAAATAACATTTATTGGTCGTATGGGTTAATTATCTATTTTAGTACTTATCTAAAATAATCATAAACTGTTACACAACACAGAGATATGTCTTGCCTTTTTGTAGTTTTGGTAGTATAATGCAAAACATTCAAAGTCAATGAACCATGGCTTAATGTGCAGGACCAAATAACCTCCATGAAAATGAGAAATGCCATTGTTTATAAAACTGCATACCAAATAGCGTTGACCATTGCCATTTGATAAAGGACTTTCCGTTTTGAATACGCGTCTATTCATCTGACCTGAATAACCAATATATATGTCAGGGCTGTTCCATGAAAACTTACATGGGACCCAGGGAAGGCAACTTAAATTTGCCACTATGGGTGGGTATGGAATATTGTGTTGTATAGGTTTAAATGTATGCAGGACTTTAAAATCGCTTCTATGGGTGGTCACTCTGTTTGCAAAGTGCCTTCCCTTAGTACAAGGTATGTTTTAATGGAACAGCCCTCAGTGAAAAATAGAGTTCTTTTTTTTATCAAACACATTGCCAAACAAAATGGCAGTTTTCTGTTTCAACAAGTATGACCTTTGGAATGTCTTACCTTTGTTGTCAATTTTCAACAGATATGACCTTTCCAGCGTCTTGAACCCAAAATAGTTGTAGCTGAAATCTCTGTCATAAATCATTGCTGAATTCAGCTTCTGTAAAGTTAAGAAAAAAATATATAAAGAGATGCAGTATTTTTTTTTATATTTTGTGCATTAAACATAGGTTTTCCATATTGAAAATAAAATGCCCTTACTGGAAGTCAATTACTATCTATAATTCTGTAAATTCATAAATTATCAGTACATTTATAATTGTAATTTTGGAAGAGTAGACAAAAATGCGAGATTTATTATTGCGATTTAAGAACACACGGCAAACTGATAAATGTATCTGATATCAGAATGCGAGTTCTTATTATTGCGAATCTCACCAAGTTGCACAATTCGCATTAATAAAAACCTCGCAATAATTTCTGAATTTAAAGTAAATAAATCCAAATGGACAATTTCAGATCAAACAAATTGGAAATAAGCTAGAAGCAGATTAAAATGATGTTTTATGCGAGTTTAAACAAGGTTAGCACCAGGCTTAGAAAATGTTGTAAAATGTGATTTTTAATTTGATCTGGCAACATAATATGGATGATATAGGAATTGGTTTCAAATTTTGTTGTCTTGCTGTTGAAGTTTCAGTTTAACCCTTAGACTGCTGCGTTCATTTCTATTGTACTTTTGTGTATTGCTGAATAAAATTTTAATCACTGATGAAATAAACATGTTTACTTACAATTGCTATATCTTTGAAAATATTGAATATTCATCAATAAAAGTTATATAAAAAGTATTGTTAGATTCTGTATTTTTATTTATTTTATTTTTGTGTGAGTCTCTGGTCATTTATTTCCTGTACAGGTGCAAATAGAGGTAAACAAAGGTAAATTTAATTTTTTCATGTTTTATTAATGAATCCATCAATGTAAAACTTTACAAAAGTATCCATGACTTCAGAATTGAACCAATATTGTTGAAATCTCTTTTAAGAACTAGTTCCATTGCGATTATCAAAAGAAAAAAGTTTCTTCTCTGACCAACGGCCTTTTTTATGCAACTATTTTCCAGTATTTTCCTTCCGACTTTCACTGCGCCGACTTTTACTTCCATGTACAAATATGTTTAAACAACAAGTTCATTGATATAGCTTTCATCAATAAATAATCTTAACAAACATAAAGTTCGGATCTATCGATGTCAGTGATCAGTATTGATTCACAGTTGAAAGGCGCAATGATAAACATCGCAAATCCTGTTTCATGTCATCCATTTCGAACATCGTCTGGGGAATCCCCGTGGTTCTCGCTTTAAAAGTCTTCTGTTCACAGTTTTGCTAGAATGATTCTATTTCCATCTATTATATCTTCTGTTCTCGTCCAAATCCTTTAAATCGGCCGCCGCTGTTACATCGTTATCATTGAAATACTTCTGAACGTGTTGGCCATCACTCCAAACAATATCCGCCATTTTGTTACTTTTTTCATCAAAATTTTTCACTTTCGGTTTCATCTCTTATACCTGATTTAAAGTCAAGAGAAACTCGAAAGAACGCAGAATTTTAACCAATCAGAATCCATACAAGTCTTAACTGCCGCAATCTCATGAATATTGACTCCGCCCATTCCATGGTAACTGTGTAAACAAACGAGTTACGGAAACGACAATAGTCGCGCGTAGCAGTAGCGGACTGCTTTATCGGAACGACAATAGTCGCGCGTAGCAGTCTAAGGGTTAATATATATCAAAATTGATATCTCATATGCATAAATTTACTTTTGATGACAGAAATGAACAAAACACAGAATAAAGAAACCGCCAAATTATATGAAAATTTAATAGCATAATCATTTCCATGAGAATTTTACAGAATAAGCATTATTTTTATAGATAAAGAAAGAGGCCCTAAAATTTTAAAGAATACAGAAATAAACGACACCCCCATCCCTCAGACAACCTATCAATACTCACATCAGCATTTTTCATGATGATCTCATGGGTTTCTTTGGAGATCATTGGCGAATGCTTTCCCGTTTTAGGATTTATCCATTTATATAAATCATCACTGACCTCTGAAAATGTAAATATTTGTAGAAATGTACATTTTTTACCCTATTGATATGCATCATAATTTGATGGGTGGTGATTACTTTATGAGAAATCCTCTCCTAATTTTTTTTTTATGTTAATGTAAAATACATTTGGTGATGAATTCAAGAAAGTTTTAAGAAGATTTTTTGTAATGATTATCTTTTTGATATGAAGCATAATATTTGTGTTAAATATTGAATAAAATCAAAATTAAAGTTTATCCTTCTAAATGTTTAATTTTTATGACATATATTTGTACATTATGTTATTTTTTCAACCCTATAATCCAAACTTGTATAATGCACAGAAAATAAATAAACACAACATTTGGCTTTGTTATTTTGTCATGAAGTTAAAAAATACAGATCTGGCCTACCATTCATGAAATATTCATTATATTGGCCATTACAACAAGAAAAAACCTTTCACAAACTATATGAAATATTTCTGGACATAAATTGTATGATATTTTGTGAAACTGTTGAAACACAGGTCTGGTTTGAAAGGTCAATCAGAAATCTACTGCAAATTACATTTATTTTTGCCCTGTATACACAGAACTTGTTTTTTTAACATACCACTAAAGACTTTCTTCGTTTCCTTGTGTAAATTTGAAATAGCAATTCTGGCGGCCAGTTGGGCATAATCTGGATGTTTGGTTGTCATGGTAGCAGCTGTTTCAGCAGCCAAATTGTCCAGTTCAACAGTGGTGACACCTGGATATAATCCATTTATAACCTTCAACGTAATTGCAGCCTAAAAATGAAACAAGGGAAAATATATTCTACAAAACTATTTGAACATCAAATATCTGAAAATCAAACTGTACCTTAATACATTTTGTAAATCACTTTTCCTTCATGGCCAGATGTGATGTTGTTTCAATGGTAGTTGCCCCACATTTCTTTTTATTCATATCTCAGGCCACACTTAAAAATATTTTGGTTTGCCAAAACCCTACCAAAGGTAGAGACAGTGGGTAGGTAGGTAGGCATTTTCCATTTTTTTTCAGCAAAGAGAAATTGAAGTGTCAGATGTTTTTTAGTTTTCATGCCTATCTGATAAAAATAAACTGTTATCACAGAGATATGTCTCGCCTTTTTGTAATTTTGATAATGCAAATGTTGAAATTAAAATAGCACTACTTTAACCCATAAGTTATGCAAATATTCAAAGTCGATGAACCATGACTGAAGGTACATGGCTAAACAATCTCCAAGAAAATGAGATGTGCCAATGCTAATACAACTGCACATCAAATACCATTGACTTATTATAAGTCGTTCCCTTTTAAACAAACCTAAAGACAAACATTAACTTGTAAACTATGTAAAAGCTTCAAAGTCAATGAACCATGATGAGGGGGTGGGGCTATATAATCTTCATGGAAACGATACTTGCAAATGCCAATAAATTTGCATACCAAATATCATTGACTTTACATTAGCAGTTCATCTTAAACTGATCTAATCACAAACTAATACATGTATGTAAACTAAGCAAAAGTTTCAAAGTCAATAGACCATGACCAAGGGGGCGGAGCAAAATTATCTCCATGGAAATGAGATATGTCAATGCTTATACAACTGCATACCAAATATCATTGACCTACCACTAGTGGTTCCCCATAAACTGACCTAATCACAAACTAATACATGTAAACTAAGCAAAAGTTTCAAAGTCAACAGACCATGACTGAGGGGGCAGGGACAAATAATCTCCATGGAAATGAAATGTGCCTATGCTTACACAACTGCATACCAAATATCATTGACCTACTACTTGTGGTTCACCATAAACTAGACCTAATCAGAAACTAATACATTGTTGACGCCGCCTCCAGAAACAGCATACCTATGTCTCGCTTTTTGACTCCGTCAAGGCGAGACAAAAACCAAACTCATTCACATCAGGACAATAAAAGATTTTGAGTAGGCAGCTATTTTCTGGGTAGGTAGAATTAGGGCAAACAAACATCTTCTTTTTGATGGCCCCAGCAAGAAGAAATAACAATACAGAAAACAGCAATGAACAACAAATGGTCCAGATTGCCTGACTTGGTACTGACACAAATGTGGTAGACTTAAACAAGTTTTAAGTGGGCACACAAACCCCCTCCTTTGCCCCTCATGACCATATGTTGTACAACTAAATCACACAATAAAAAAATTGCATGGTTTAAAATCGCTACTTCTGATTGAATTGCTTTAAAGTACAATTCTGCTTTCTGTTATCAATGTATCAAGGTATCAATAAAATAGAGAATGGAAATGGGGAATGTAACAAAGAGACAACAACCTGACCAATGAGCAGCAAACAGCCAAATACTGTTTCTTGTAACAGTGGTTCCAAAGGCTTTGAGAACTCAACTGGACATTTGGTCCAGTAAACCATTCTTCTTAACTGGACCAGACTCATTTTTACAGGACATTTACACATATGATTTGGACAAAATTAAAAATTTTACTGGTCATTTGGTCCAGTAATGCATATCACTTAACTGCACCAAACCAATTTTTACCAGACTTTGCCCAATGTCCGGTCACCTTGGGAATGACTGTTGTATACAATGTGACAAAGTTCTTGAAATCTTATTTCAACCTGGTTGTCCCAATGAAAAACTCTTACCTTTGGCAGGCCAGGTAAATACTAAATATTGATATACATTGTATCAGGAGCTACACTTAATACCAGAAAGCCTTAAAAAAAGAATAAAACCACTAAACTTTTAATAAGACATCAGGACCACCACTACAATCAATATTGACGAACCCGTCTGATTTTTTCTTGGTTAGGACAGACAATCAGACATGAAAGCTGGTTTTCTTGAACACTGGAAAAAAGTACTTACAGGGTCTACAAAATCAGAATGCAATCCATAGCAAAGCTTCTGTATTCTTGAAGTGATCTTGTCAAACATAACCTTCTCTTGTCGTCCATCTGAAATGATGCATAAATATTTGTAAAACTTTAACTTTGCCATGTATATCAACTTCTTAACTCAGTTACTTACCAAAAGGGTTGACCTAATTTTAATTATTAATTTCTAACTAATGCTCTTCATTATTGGGGGAAATAAAGATACATATATTAACTACCTAGACATTCAACGTTGAAGGTGCTGATGACATACTGCTGTTGCAGCATGTGCACTATTTGAATCAACGCCAGTATTGACTCCCTATGATCCTGCATAAGTGCCAACTTCTGTCCATGGGAGCTTAAAACAAGTGTGTTTCTTAAGGGATCCAGTTACCCAAGTTGGTTATAAATTCACAGAGCAAAATGTCATTTTTTTTAAAATAGAGGGAAGGTACATGTATCTGAAAGTACATTTGTTTAGATTATTATATGCAACTTTTCAAGAAAAAAAGGTACATGTAAGTTGCAAGACTTAGATTGTTGCGTCTAAAAATTTCAACTTAGGTCAAATAAAAATATATGTGTGGTTCCAGTTACCTGACCGTCCCTAGTTTAAACCACCCAATCCTAGAACATTTTGTGGAATTCAAATTTCAATAATTAAATTCATTATGTGTGTTTATTTTACAACCAATATTAAAATGTCATAATTTGTAGAACGAAGAAAAAATGTCTTTGATGACCCAAGTGTACGTTTTTCTGAGTTTCAATAATGACAACATTTTGCAAAAACGTTAAGTTTAAGAAGATCGTGAATAAATGTTAATCTTGGTATAAATATATATATGTTAGCAAGTGCAACACAGAAAAACACAAAAATATTTTCTTTAAATGTAAAAGAAATTTAAAAAATAAAGATTTTTGGAAAAAAGGGGGAGGCCATATAAATAATTTGTCTCTGGTCCCCAAATTTAACCTATGACTTAATTTATCATAAGCTTTTATTTGCCTGTCCCTAATACTTATAATCCAATTTTGGATTAGTTCATTTGTCCTGTTCCCGAAAGAATTATCTTACCTATGGCTTTGTACATGACCCGAATTACGTTATTTTGGATTAGCTTTTAGATTTATAAATATAGCAGTCAAACAAAATAACTTTGAAAAGCTCATCAGTTATCACCTGACTCTATCAACATTGTTGATCAGTGATACTGTCATAATCTTATTTCATAAAATTAAGACGATACGTCCAGTTTTTTTGTGCTGTTTTCTTCAACTTTTTTAATTGTAATATTTTTAAATCGTGTAATGTTGCTATCCCTTCTTACCTCTTTTGTTGACAAACATTGTTTGTGTCTATCTAATTTTCAGGTAAATCAAAATAAATTCAAGAATTTGGTTTTTTAGTTAGTAGTTTCTTTGTCTTCTATCACTCTATGATCTGGCGCCAAATTAAACTTCCCGCGGTTGATTACAACTTCCCGTTGACAAAAACGCCCTCTAGCAATCTTACTACAAACCGAATACGATTCAAGAGTATAATAAACAACGACGACGTACTCACGATATTCAGTAAGACAGAATACCATTACTAAAAGTAATGTACTTCTAAGTTATGATGGAATTATACATGCCATAATAAACAACTTCTTATCGTAACATAAGAGTTCTTTAAATCTTTTTTCCCTGGTGGTCCTTGGATTTTGCTAGTCATCAGTATTATTTCTTCTCACGGAAAAATAACAAAATTGAACAGAATGAAACATGTTTGTGAGCGTTCAACACCTCACCCCTTCCCCTTCAACGGGACGGGTGTGTCACAGTACAACATAAGAACAAACTATAAAAAAAAGTTGGAAAGTACTTGACTCATCAGACTGGTACTATAAAAAAGCACATCACTGGTAAAATAGTAAACATATAACAAGTACAAAATAACAAAAAACATGTAGAGTTCTCGAAAAGTGGTGGTCCGAATACCCTGACCACCAAAATTTTGCAAAAGACCGACACAATTTTGGTATTTTTGCAATAGAAATACATGTGAGGACCAGCAGATGTTCTTCAAGGATCACCAGGGTAAAAACAATTTTGGGGGTTTGGCGTCAGCAACCTCTGATGTTTAACCCTGCAACATGATGTATGTGCCTGTCAGAAGTCAGGAGCCTGTAATTCAGTGGTTGCCGTTTGTTGTTAATATATTAGAAATCTACAAGAGTGGTTCGGTTCAAGTTTAATTTGTATTACGTTCAAGATTGTTTTAGAGAAATCAGAATAGATTGATAAGATTCATTTTACATCATCCTAATGAAGGATATCTGTTATCCGAAATAGTTATTGGTACTTCCATTTAATGTTTACTTTTTAAAATATATTTTTACTGTTTTGTACACCTTTTAGGCGTATATATAATTCGCTTATTGGGTACATTCATCGTTTTTCATAACAACCCATCGCCTGGTCTCCATCTTCGCTAGCCAAGGGTTACGATCCAGTCCTCTCCTCTCCAATCTTGGCTTGCGAAGATGCTAGTCTCGTACAAAGGGGCTTTAGCTGTCAAATTCATGTTCACCTATTTGACACCAATTCTCATATTTGATTTATAACATACTGAAACATACACACACACACACACACGTATATATCCAAATTACAAAACAAAAACCAACAATTAATGCATGGACTGGTTATAGTGTATATCAGAATATCGTGTGTATTTTAGACTAGACGAAATCTGACCTCCGAAGAATGTCGATGTCCTATGACCTAATATAGACAGACATGCACGTGCACTCGTATATATATATATATATATATATATATATATATATATATATATATATATATATATATATATATATATATATATAAACAAGTCTAAATTGAAAACAACGTTCAAACCTATGATTGCGTTGGATAAAACCGCAATTTTATACGTGTGCATGCAAAACAAATTTCTTGTTAGAGGGTCTAAATACAGCACAAACAACATTTTCCAAAAGACCAAAAAGTGAAAAGTATATTTTAACAAAACGCATTTGACTAACAGGTCGAACAACAAATGTTCTTAAACCCTGCTGACTGCCATTGGCGATTGCCAAATAAACGGATCACCGATGTAATAAATGGATCTTAATTAAAATTTAATACTAAACAGAAAACAATAAACTTGCGGAAAAGATGATATACCGCAAACAAAAGGTGCAAAGGTTTTGTACACCATATCCGGATTTCGACAATTAATGTATATATATATATATATAAAATGGCGATTTTTCTCGATCTGTTTAATTTCATGTCATAAGGTAAAGAAATATTTAAATCATTTTTTTCTTTAATAACTGAAAAAGTTGAGCACATACGTGTCCCATTTTAAATTGAAAATTGCATGAACACAGATTCATTCTTTCTTATTTGCAAGCCAATGATACATCAGATATTTTTTTAGCATACTTTAACAAACTTGAACCAAATTGACTGCTTATAGCGAAATATTATTTCAAAGTTCCACTTTAACTTATTGATGTATGGAATAAACAAAAAAACTAAAACTAAAAAAAAATATTATCTTTGTCCAAATCGGAGGTTAGGCCCGACAAGTGATGTATCCGCCTTTTCCATATTATACGTGTAATATCTTTCTTTATGTGACTATGATTTGATTAATACCAGGGATTAAATAGGAGAAAAATGATAAATAACAGTTTTGATGTAACCATGGAAACTGAAGATTATGTTACCTGTCTTCTAATTAGTTAAAGCAACAACAAAAATAACACAAAACACCTCACGGTTTTGATATATGATCAATCTATCTATATTCGTACACATACAATATAGAGACAAGACAATACAATATATGAATATGAATCTAGGATCACCAGTCCTTCACCTTTCATCTGATACCTTAATTACTAAAATATATGCTACATAGTTTTAGATGTACACCTATGCGTAGGAACTATTTTGTTTCAAGTATGCATGTACTATTTTCCAGTATGTTCTTTTTTGACAGGGCCCGATTAGGTGGTGTTACATCTTACAAAGTCTATCCAAATTTATTTTTGCAAAGAATTCCGCTCAAGCCAGTGCTAGGGACCGTCTTAAAGTTGCAGTGAGGTGAGAGTATTTGGATACCCCATATCCTTTGTTTTTCTTCTATATATTAAGGATATATGAATTGTCCATTTAGTTACAGATTTAACAACAGGTAAGGAGCAAGGTCACATAGAATAGAGATTGGAAACGGGGAATGTTTCAAAGAGACAACAATCCGACCAAAGGGCAGAAAATCACCAATGGGTCTTCAACACCGCGAAAAAACCACACACTCGGGGTCGGGCTTCAGTTGGTCCCTAAACAATACTGTGTATACTACCTCAGCGAAATAGACGGCACACTCAACTTCAAAACATAAAAATGATCCAAAATTTCAAAAAAAAAAAGACTAACTTTAAACAAAGACTAGATGTTCCTGACTTGGGACAGACGCAAAAATGCGACGGAGTTAGACCTGTTTTGTGAGATCTCAACCTCCCCTATATACTTCTAGTCAAAGATCACATAATGGAGATTGATTTAAAGGGTAATCTAGGGGATAAACCTATTAATAGAAAAGGGGTTATTCTTAAAAGATTAAAAAACGGATTACAAAAAGAAAAGGATAAAGGAAATGTGTCACTATCGAATTGAGCATTAACCCTTTTTCACTTTCAGATGTATTTTATGTATTTGTATTTCGTTCATTGCATGTTTTTACATAAATCACGCCGTTAGTTTTCTCGTTTGAATTTGCCATTTCGGGGCCTTTTATAGCTGACTATGCGGTATGGGTTTTGCTTTTGTTGAAGGCCGTACGGTGACCTATAGTTGTTAACTTCTATATGTCATTTGGTCTCTGGTGGAGAGTTGTCTCATTAGCAATTATATCACATCTTGTATGCTTTGTTGAGCTGAATTAATAATTCAAGATTTTCAAATACAGCAATTGCTCGTTAATTGCTAATCATATATACCTAATCTCCTTTTTTCTTAAATACACTAAGTGGAAGTTTCATAATGAAGCATTTTGGTTAACATTGAACTTCAAGGCAGAAAGACCCGGTTTACATGTTTTCAAACACGATAATTTTTATCTCATCCTGTAACGTCAATTGGCAAAACAGGACAAAACCAAATATACAATAAAAAAGTTAGTAAAGGTTTTGAAACGCTAAAGCAATATTGGAGCTCGAGGTCAATCATGAAATCTATATCTGTATCTGAGAACTGGCTCAGTAAATGTTATTCTGCATCAGTTTATTTACGAACACTTCCAATTGTTGATGAAAACTTTTTGTTAACTTGCTATCCATGAGTGACATTCTCTTTAATCGAATACATGTGTTATTATATTTCATATTCCCCATCCCGAACGGACGTCCCTGTACTTAAACCGGTAATCTTTAAACTCAGTCATATTTAACAATATATAATGTGTTAAAAAGTGTCACACATATAAACTATACTTACATACTTCCTGATGTACTTATATATATTTCCTTGGCTTACATTTTCTGTCTGATACGGTGTATCCGTTTTGGCTCAAACGTTATAAATATTTACATATAGATCGATGTAGTCTGCATGGTTTAAGTTTCTTTCTTAATATTGTTGATCGTCATTTTCTTGTTAAGATAGAAAAGGAAACGTGGTATGTTTGTACTATCCACATGCATGTAAGCAACTTTATGTCGCCGTAGGACCTTCAACGATAAGCCAAACCCTTACGGTGTAGCTCAGCTATAAAAATCCCAAACATGAAAAAATGTTTAAAAGACCGTCCAAAATATTAGTTCATATCTTCGTCGTTTCCTTCTTATCAGGGTATAAATGGGGGAGGGCGGGTTACTCAAATAACACGTCAAATTCCTCTGCATGTAACTTACCCTCGTCAAAAGTTATAAACCTCTCTTGTTATCTTTGTTAAATGCGCACCTTTAAGAACTAAATGATGATGGTATTGGTCTATGCTGGGACTATTATACTAACAATACTAACTATACTATCAATATAATATGTCCTAGGTCTATGGTAGCATACGTACAGATTAGGCCTTGGACGAGTATATAACAATTGAATTTTTTTTTCCAGATTTGAAACAATAAAGAAGAATTGTTCAAATGGAATAGACACTGTATCAATCTCTGTATTCTATATTACGTCGCTGGTTTGCTGTCCCATTGGTGTCATATACGCACTGTGTTTTTTTTATATATACTAGTACATGGAGAAATGTAAAAACAGATAACTTAAAGTATTTCAATGATTACATCATTGTCCCTTGTTGTATAGCAACCAAAAATGTTCATTCGAGATTTGAATAACCATACATACGTCTTTTATTAAGTTAGAGAAAGGGGATGCAGGAAAAAAAAAGAATCACGTAGATGAGACAAATAACCTATATAAAAGTTGACAAATTCAAGTATGTATTTATAGACGTCTCCATCAATATAAGAATACGGAGATATCAGTGGCGGATCCAGAGGGGCGTAGAGGGCGTACGCCCACCCTTTGCTTGCACTTTTTTTTTTTTTGTAAAATGATTAATCAGACTAGACTTCGTGAACTTTGCCATTTCCCGTGTATTTAATTTTTATGCGACAATTCTTTACTTATAAAGATATTTTTCGCTCGAAATAACTGTAATATATTATTGATTATGTCAAAGTCATGTGATTCTCTACGGTGGAGTCGACCAGTTCGTCGAAAAAACGTCACTCAGTCATTTTAAAATTCAAATTACAGTAACACATTGCTTAGACTAAGGATGACAAGCATGACGCCTTCAAAGCGACAAAGTATTGAGCAAGAACGTATTGACTTCTATTTCACAATTCCACCCAACAGAAAGTAATACTCTATTACACTCTCATGAAAAAAAAGTTCCACAGCAATATTATTTACCTACGAAAACATGTTTAACCCCACACGCCCCAGCCCAGTAATAACATTGCTAAATAGTGATCCCCAGTCAGTAAGCTCTAGATATAGATTTAAAGTCTAAGGTACGGACCATTTGATTTGAGGGGGCAGTCTGAGATATTTTAGAGAAAACATTCTGACCCTGATTTTTGCCTTAAACAAAAATTCTGGCCGTATCTGGATTGAAAACAATAATCGTGTCCACTTTTTTGCTATTAGAAAAAAAATATTTTAAACAGAATTATTTAGCATTAAATGAACATGATGAATAAAAAACGGGCGTAATATTTTTTGGGGGGTTGCATGTGAATCCCATATCTGACCGGAATGTCTGTTTCGCCGAACTGATGTACTGAATACTTTTTTCAAGGCCCGACTGCAACCTGCCTGCTGGGTGTGGCCTATATGTATCCATGTGTCGACCGTCATTCACAACTTCATTGTCATTTCCGACTCATTCGTAGCCTTTGGTTGATTTGGAACCCCTCACTTCCCTTGTTGGGTGAAACATTTCAACCAAACATTTGGATAAAAATTGCTTGTTTGTCTTTCTTCGTGTCGGTCGTATTGTAAATTTCATTGAATAGCCGTATATCTTGTTTACAACAAGAAATCTGTGAGGTTATGCTAACTAACCATACAACAAACGAGAATCTTCCATGTCTATTTTTTACTGACAAATCCCACATCAAATATATCAATTAGTACATAGCTTTGGATCCATCCAATCATTTTATAATAGACAATTGATGGAGAGAATACGGCACCAAAAATGTCCAACCCCTACACTTTAACTATAAAATGCATTTTACACTTATTTTATGTTTTTTAGCCAAAAAAAGGTCCAAAAAATTTTTCGCCTCGCTCCGCTCGGCGAACTTTAATATTACGCCCCCCCTTTCCAAAATCCTGGATCCGCCCCTGGATATTGTATGATTGACAATGAGACAACTATCCACCAAAGTTCAAATGTAGTGTATGTAAGCAGGGGCGGATACAGGCGGGGGCGTGGCGGGCGTGCGTCCCCCCTTAAATTTGCAAAGCATGGGTTCAGTGCCCTCAGCTTAATAAAGAATATTTCGATAATTTTACCTCGCTCGGCGAAAATTTAAGTTCCCCCGCCATTACCTAAAATCCTGGATCCGCCCCTGGTAAGCAACCATAAAGTCAACGTTTGACGAACGATGGATTGATTATTTGTTGATTAAAGTCGAGTCAGCGCGAAAAGGCAATCAGCAAACCTCGGGTGACTCCGCTTCTCTCCAGATAGAGATACGGAATCGGCCGAGTTATGACGAATGCGCGAAAAGGGCAATACTACGACGATGTACGATGTACAAGTCATAAAATGCAATGTTGAAAGCTCTAAATGGCTGATAGTATAAGTAATATTTGTTAAAGTATCATACACATATTGTTTAGACTTAACTCATTTAGAGCTTTGAAATTTTTAGAGATTTGAAATAATATCAACGACTGCAGAAATTTTCTACACGCTGGCGATTTATAGTCCACGATTGTTTTAGCGTCTGATGACCTTTTGGGGTCTTGCACCCGAACGACCTTAAAAAAACACAACTAAAGTTATCTTTTCATATGTAATGCATTTATATACAGACAGTTGTCTATTTTCAAAGACTACACGTTGATCTCTAGATGACTTTTTTTATCGTTGGGTTGATGTCGCATTGTTTCATTGATTTGTACTAGACATATAATTTTATTTATATTCTTTACAATTCAATTCAATGTTTTATTAAAGTCTCATCCCTCAACAGGTTCAATTGATATTTACAAACTTTAAACTTTAAACTTTAATTTTATTGCCATATAAATCATTTTAAAAAGATTTGCGATATTAACATAAAAAAAGATAACTTATAAACATTATATGAATGCAAACATACACAGAAAGACAAAACCAAACCCATAGGAAAACATATCCCATAAAACATGTATAACTGACCCAGGATTAGGGGGAGGGTTGGGATACCGCTAACATGTTTAACCCCGCCACATTATGTATGTATGTGCCTGTCCCAAGTCAGGAGCCTGTAATTCAGTGGTTGTCGTTTGTTTATGTGTTACATATTTGTTTTTCGTTCATTTTTTGTACACAAATAAGGCCGTTAGTTTTCTCGTTTGAATAGTTTTACATTGTCATTTCGGGGCCTTTTATAGCTGACTATGCGGTATGGGCTTTGCTCATTGTTGAAGGCCGTACGGTGACCTATAGTTGTTAATTTCTGTGTCATTTTGGTCTCTTGTGGACAGTTGTCTCATTGGCAATCATACCACATCTTCTTTTTTATAAGTAAAAAAGCAAAACAATCTATTTATATATTTATATAAATTAATCAAGACTCCCTTGTCCTCAGTTCTAATGCCTGTTTAAAAAAAGATCCTAAGCCTTCTACTTCTTTTGAGGTTGATGGGCAAAGAAGTTATTTAATTTTCTCATTTTCTTGCCAGGACATAAAATCTGGCATATGTTTAACTACATTTCCTAAAAAGTTATCTCTTAGGTTAGATTTTTTTTTACAGTATAAAATAAAATGAGCTTCATCCTCCAATGTATTACAGGATGAGCATAGTCTCTTTTCTCTAGGTGTTTTTAAATGTCTTCCTTTTTCTATCAATAACACGAACAAATTAATTTCAATCAATTCGCAGTCAAATATAAATCAATTATCGAATGCGGTGCACCTAATAAATTTCCGTATTTTCTGATTTTTTATCGTATAAAACGTTTTGTATTTGTATCGCTTGCCTTTCCCTTGAAGTTTTTAAAAGTATAGAACACATGACATGTTCCCTAGATATCGTTTATGTTACTTTGTAATCGTATATGCACATGGAACGAAATATACAATATGCGTTTCTTATGAACAATTTAATACGATATTCCTTATCATTTGCGTTCAGATTTCATTTGATCGAGATAATAAATACAGTTATCCATTATAGAATGGATATATGTGTCTCTGTTAATTCATCATTTTATAGCAGAGATAAAAATCAAAGCAAAATGATGAGAAATGATTTATGTGATAGAAACATGCACCTGACGGACTTAAGCAACACAAATTTACAAGACCTGTAAAATATTGATTTTGTTTTACATTTAATTGATACTATAATAGGCTTTTAGTATGATCTTTTCGATATTTTGGAAACATCATTTAGGTCTTCAATCACAGAGAGAGAGAGAGAGAGAGAGAGAGAGAGAGAGAGAGAGAGAGAGAGAGAGAGAGAGAGAGAGAGAGAGAGAGAGAGAGTTAAATTTTGGCGAAAAATATATGTGAACCACTGAAGGTTTTCAGCCTGTATAATTTAGAGCCCATCAAACGATATGACAGCTTGTCATTAACTCATAAAAGATTATTGCCAATTTGGATGATAGGTTAAATGTAACAAATTTCGAAAGATGTGCGCTATTGAGTTCACCGATTACATTCCGTCATAAGGCGAAAAAGATAACAACGTGTAACTATTCAGACATACTGAACACAAGAGCCACTGAATCCACACTTGCATCCCTTGTGCGCACGATTTTTATGCATTTTTCGCGCATACTTTCGCCAGGAGATTTTCTAAATCTAATTTTTACAATACATAATAAAATCAATATTTTCCAGCAACTCACATCATACCAATAATGCTAATATAGCAATATGACATTGCATGTGATGATGATCGATTAAATCATTGAAAATTCAAATTACATCTAGCTGAGTCAAAGTTGATTTGACAAAATTTAAAAGTAATAAAACTTAATTAAGCATATTCATACACGACCACAAAATATAACATAATACTTCCTACATTAAAGTTCAACCCACTGAAACATATCACAAAAGATATATGCACCTCCCATAGACAAAGGGGTAGAGAAGCGATCGGAAACGGTCTTGATATCATATAAAAAGGCTGTAATTTTGGTATGGTTTTTTTCAAGTCGTTAAGGCAATTTACTCTCATATTTCTGAAAAAATGTAAAATTTTGCAAGTTTAGAAATTAGCATGTACAAAAGTTGTATATTATAATCCGCACCGAAAATTCGTGTTTAAACTCACAAAAGATATTTCAGTTGGAAATCAACTGTAATCTAATTTCTTTTTAACGATTTAATGACTCTAGTGCATCATAATATGAACCTTGCTTAAAACAGATAAAAACATAACATTGGACTTGCATAAAAAAATTTGAAACAATATATTATATTTTATAACACATGTATAACACGACTGAACTTCCTGAGCGGATTAAAGGTTAGACGTTTGTTCGTTATTATACATTTTTAATCAAATATCTTCCTCATCAAATGTAAATATTTCATAGTTTGAATGGAATTAAGGAAGAAAAAAATACGGTGTTTTATTCGAATTTAAAAAGAAAATCCGGGTTATTTTATTTGATTGAAAACATTCCCTAAAATATGAGTTGTTGTTAAATTGATAATAATGCATATCCGAACATATTATATTTCTTATTTATCTTATAAATTAGCATTAATAGATCAATAGATTGATTAATATATTTGTCTATTATTATCTTACGTCCAGTGAAGAGAATTACATCAATAAAATAATAAAGAATTATACCCTTCTTCTCTCTCTCTCTCTCTCTCTCGACGACGACGACAGTACACCAATAAGACAAAAGGAGCTGTTGTGTATTTCTTTCCCCACTGGGTTTGGACATATATCTAGATATAGATGCTCCAGGGAGGCATGCAGAGACCGTATTTGTCTTAAAATATTAAAGTACGAACTAGTCTTTGTTACAAACAAATAAAATCCCCTGCTCAACTTTTCTTTTTCATGATTCTTGAATATTTTCACAAAATATACAATTGATATCCATTGTTAGAAAAGGTTGTCATAGTAACGGACAAGTGTCGCATTACTTTATGCTATATCTTTTTCATAGATATAATTAATAAACATATATCACTTTTCATTATTATCAGATAATCAATTAACCGGACATCAAACAATTGGCATTATCTGAGAGTAGTCATCATTGTCATCACTCAATGATTCAACCGCTGGCTCATCAAAATATAGTTCTCTCGCGGAGGAATATAATCGATGACACTCCCAGCACTTGAATACAGTTCACACTTCACTTGCTTGTCTGACTGCAGCGAAGGAAGACGTGAATTTAAATTGTAAGTTAAAATTTAAAATTCATTTCTTTATTGACAAGTACTTATGTTACTTTTCATTGTTGAAAAACGGAATTTTTAAATAATATAGATGATTAGGCATTGCATGATTATTCATATGTTGTACAAACTTTTTATATATTAGAAATACTATTTATTTTGTAGTTTAACCATGGCAGACAAACCAGATCTTGAGGAAGTAACTAAGTTTGATAAATCAAAATTGAAGAAAACAGAAACACAAGAAAAAAACCCTTTACCGACCAAAGAAAGTGAGTATTTTTTTTCTTTTCACATTCTTTTTTATGCATATTTATAAGCTATTTTAGAGAAGCTATTGATTGAGCCGAAGCAGAGTTGCCCGCAGTGAAATGACCCTCTTGTTATGTAAATATTATTTTTTATTTGTATATTTATTTGTGCGACAGCTTCTTTCACGACGCGTCTTTATTTGTGAAAGGATAAAGGTAAAATAGTTTTACACTAGTGTACTTTAACTCCTCATTGAGATTTAATGGTCTTGTGTTTTAAAAAGTTTAAAATATGAACAAAGAAGACGCAGCTTTAAAGAGATTTACTGAGGGCATTTTAAGTTAACGGGAGTATGTAATAAAAAGTAAAAATTTCCCATCTATCACCTCGCTTCCTATGTGTATACAACGAATCTGGCGGGGCACGCCTGTCGGCTAGTTGGTATTGGAGTATGTTGAGGTTAATACAGGTCAAGAGGCCACTAAATAGCCATATAGTTTTATGGACGCTTAACATATCATTTTACGATATAATTTATAATAATCAAAAATTCTCTCTGTTTTTGATCGATTTATTAAACGGGAAATTATAACCCTCGCTTGACATCGTCTGCTAGACAGATGTTTCCTATGAGTCACATGTAATGCATTTTCTCTCTACTGTCGTATGCAAATTCCATTCAATTTATGTAGAAATTAAGATGTTATATTTGACTGTTGACCCCAAATACTTCCTTTTGTTACATAATCTTGTGTGATTCAACCTAATTAAGAATATTTACCACGCGAAATGCATTGTTAATTGGCAAATATCCTTGAGCAGACGATGACAGATGCATTGGAATACTATGCATCATGTTGATCGTTACCGTAGCAAAAATGTTGTGAATATTGGATTTTAAAAAGAGCTGAGGGTTGGTTTGGAGGTGTTGGCGAGTTTTGGAGCTGCATATATGATAAATGCATAGACTTTTTACAAGTATCACTCCAAACTTTGGCTTGCCAGACCCCCCCTTTTTTTTTAAATCCTGGATCTGCAACTGATAATGACGAATTAAATAATAAACATTATCTTACAAACAAGGTTAAGACCCTCTCTTATGTGCCGGATTACTAAAGTCTTGCTATCCACTTTTTTTCTACTTTAATGTCATTTCCCCTTTAGAATAGATTTGAATAGAATATTTTATTTCCCAAATTACAGGGCCCATGAAAGGGCATAAAAATCAGTTACAATTGATTGACATAATTGATGATTACAACAACAAACATCACAGTGCACATGTATATTTAGTATATTACATATTTTGTGCACCCTCTCATTAATCCCGACGGCTAATATCGTTTTCCCAGGAAATAAAAAAAACTGTCTAGAGATAGATGCCGCGGATCCAGGATTTTGAAAAAGAAGGGACCCCAAACTAGACAACGTTAGGAATAGACCATATTAAAAGAATATGCATTAACTATATATGTAGCTCTACAAGGAAGCTGACCCCCCCCCCTTTTTCTCTAAAATCCGCCTCTGCAACGAGAGACGTTTTATGTTCAGAAGGTATGGGGAGCTCTCGGAAATTTCTGACGTACGGGGAAGAGCTTTTAATTTTACATGCAACTAAAAGTACAACTGCATGTTAACCTTCCGATTTTGGATTTATTCCAGGATTATACGATTATTGATCAAGTACATTTACATATACTTTTTGAATAGTTTCCATATCAACGTTAATCAATCGGGCAAAAACAATAAATACCGTGTTTAATATAACAATCCAATCTTTTTATACACTGCACTATTTTTACCGCAGTCATGTGTCTCAAAAAGATGGATTGATTTCCTACACATAATCGTAATTTTGCGGTTATCTGTTCATCCCGAAAGCCAGACATATATTTTTTTTGCATTTTATGCTTTCTGTGGGAATGATTCACATTCTTAAACCGCAACATATGAATTATTTTCATGTATTTTAATCAACAAAATGAACTCGACAAATGAAATCGATGATGATAGACGGATGACTCAGCTGAAATGGAATTTTTAGAATTTCAACATCAGCAGCAGACGAACTTTTCAACCATTTTCTCATCATCTCGGATTTCTATTTTTCTGATGACTAAGAACGGATTAAAGGAAAGCCTTATCATGCAGTTATCATATTATTTATCAAAAGCAGATTAAAATCTTGACACGGTATATTGTTTCCGTCTGCCCCTGGCCATTAAGGTTGTGAACCCACATGAGGTCCATGCTAGTCATTAGTTGGCAATTTATAATTTATTTTGATTATTGATTTGATCAATATTTGATCGAATAGATAATCTGTTAATTGTACTGTTAGACTTTTGGGTAAATAAAAGATAACTGATTAAACAGCGTCCTTTTGTAGTAAGGAGAAGCTCTTAGGAATCCGACAATGATCCAATTCAGCATATTATCTAACCCGAATAGTTTATAATCCAGTCGTTATATTCTGTGTTCTATCGCTTGTGATGACGCTGATCGATCATAGATCACAGAATACTTTGAGTTGCGTCCTATTCTACATATGCGTTCCCAAACATGAAATATTTTGTACATTTAAAAATACGATTTAGTACGATTCAAATGAAGTATCTTGAAAATGGGGAAAGTGGATCAATTAACGCTAGTATTTTTGTAACAAAAATGTAAAAAAAAAAATTGTTTAATTCAATTCAATATAGTATTGCCATCACACACTATAATAAGGTTTTAACAAAATAAAATGATATCTGTCTAACAAAAATAAACACTATTTTTCTTCTCACAATTTTTCTTTTTTTTGGAAAAAGGGGGGGGGGGGGGTATGAGTTGGGAGTAATATTACTGTTGAATATTGAATGGAAGAAAAACAAAACTATGCAACCCTACGTACTGGGGAAATGAACGTAAACAAGTTCATCTGTACCAAATAGGGATGACATTTTAACCGAATCACCATGTAGTTGAAACCTTAGTAAAATCAGAATAATAAGTAACAAATCTGTGCATTCAAGGGCGGGTTCACCCATTTTTAAAAGGGGGGGTCCAACCCAGGATAACAGAGGGGCCCAACCATATGTCCCCATTCAAAAGCATTGATCGTCAAAAAAAAGGGGTTCCAACCCTCGAAACCCCCTCCCCCTGGATCCGCCACTGGTCTTCCTTTCAAATTTCGCCCTTCTAGATTTATCTTCTACATATACTGCTTGTCAAGGCAAATATAGAGAAATACAAAGAGACCTAAACATGCACGAATTGTCAATTTTTTAACCGTCAACGTACTTTTAATAGTAATTAGATTTTTTTCAGGTAATCAACTATTTGTGTGTTTATCCATTCTATTGTTGTTTATTTTTATCGTTTTAGCAATTGAACAAGAGAAGACGGCATAGTTGTCAGTTTGTGATGCTACAGCATCTTGGAGGCCTTTTCATTCCATCCACGCCCTGAGAATTTCATCTAGCCAGGGACTAAATTTGACATTTGTCTCCGAAGATATGCTCATTATATTCATGAATTTATGAAAGAATTCCATTTTGTATGATGTTTTTGTTAGGCAACAAGCATATTTTTTTTTTATTTTCATGCAAATTATTTACATAAACTTGCGAGGGGTTCAAAATGGGGGAGCTATCATTATGTTGAAAATTCATTAAATGCTTCTGTAATCAGCGGTTTTGAACAAAAAGGAAGTTCGTTCGTTCAAGTTGAACGGATGTGATCCGATGAAAAGAGAAGTTGTGTTGATGTAAGCAATGTGATTATCTGATGTGTAGTGGCCCTGTTTTAATCACTTCATGCAAGCTTAGGTATTTAATAAATTGTATAACTTTTTATAAACATTGTGTTTGTCTGATTTATTACAATTATATTAATAAGACATTAAATGGATCGTTGGTTTTATTATACAAACATAACTGCTTACGTATTAAGATACACCATTGCTTTAGACATAATGAAGCGGATGAGGGTCTATATGGGGGCCCTTCATTTCCATTTTATTTATATTTTTTACCCATTCTCTATGATTTATATTTTAGCTCTCTGTTATTCTCTATTTATTTTGTGGCCTGTTTTTCTCTATTAAAAGAGAGGTGAAAGATACCAAAGGAATGTTCAAACTCATAAGTCGAAAATAAAAAAAAGAAAAAGACAAACAGACAAACAATATAGTACACAAAACACAACATAGAAAACTAAAGACTGAGCAACACGAACCCCATCAAAAACTGGGGGTGATCGCAGGTGCTCCGGAAGGGTAAGCAGATCCTGCTCCACTTGTGGCACCCGTCATTGTTTTTGGCAATTTATTCTGCACATTTTGTCCATTATTCTCTATTCTGTTAACCCATCCAGACCCTCGTGGAATCAAGTTACACGTTAAAAAGTCGATTGATTTAATTTTTAGCTTATCGCTTTCACTTGAGAAATATGGAAAAATGGGAAATATGTACAAGAATATGAATTAAAAGAGATGTGCGGTATACGTCAACGAGACAACAATCCAACGACAAATATTACAAAAATTCTCTATGATAATATAACAGAAAGATTATATGGTATCTATCCATGACACAAAATCAGTACATGCGCAACAAAATACACAAAAAGCAAATGAACAGCGCTTTTATTGCTGTTCTTCATCTCCATGTCTTTTAAACAAAACTAGTTGATACAATATATGGTTATCTGCAAATGTTGAATCTCGTAGTCGCCTCGTGAAATCAATATTGTGTTCAGGAGGAATATTTCCCTTTAGCGTACTTTTAACATTTTTCTACAAGTGTATATGTTAAAAGTGACTTGAGTTTAAAAGCTTATATATCTTAGTGAGAGAGGATAAAAGCTTATCCTTGAGGGAATACATTAAACAAACTTAATGTAATAGGAAAATATCTTTACAAAACGGCTTTTCATACAAGTTTGAATGAAATCAGTGTTGTCTTAACTGTGTCTTGATTAGCCGACTACAGAGAACTTATTTTTAAGCCTGCTAGTGTTAAGGAAAGCTTTAATTGTTAAATGTTGATGCACTGAAAAAATAAGTACGGTTGCCTATGATTGCTTACATCCACTTCATTTGAACTTGTCTTATTGGCATTCATACCACATCTCCTTATTTTTATATAATACTAGCTAACCTGCTAATTCTTACTTTAATTCATTTGTTAGTCCCCTACCGACGAAGTCGAGGGAGACTTTAGGTTTGAACTCCTTCCGTCTGTCTGTCTATCCGTGAGTCCGGCAAATCAGTTTTCCACACTTTTTTTCTTCGTGCTTGAATATATTGATTTGATATTGGGTATATGGTTTTAAAATTACAATTTACAGATAAAGTTCGAATTTTGTTCCGGTCTGATGATTTTGTGCAGAGTTATAGTCCTTGAACTTAGAAAGTTCACTCAAATAAACTTTTTTTTTGTCATGCTTGAAGATATTGATTTGATGATTGGTATATAGTTTTATCATGACAAGTTACAGGTCAAGTTCGAATTTTGTTCCGGTCTGATGATTTTGTGCAGAGTAATGGTCCTTGGACTGAAAATTCACTTAAATAATCAGTTTTCCTAACTTTTTTTTTGTCATGCGTGAAGATATTGACTTGATATTTGTTATATAGTTTACACCATGACAAGTCAAAGATCAATTTTGTTCCAGGACAATGCATTTCTAACTGATATGGACTATGTATTGCCATGCAATACTCTCAGAATGCTTGTTAGTTTACTAGTCTTTCTGAATTATTCGTTACTCTTTCTTGATATATCTCATTACTCTTTTTAGTTAATTTACTGCATGGTTAATTTAGTACATAGCAGAAGACTGTAGCAATTCGCCGTTTCAGAATGAATACATTCTAGATAATATTTTCAAAAGCATACACCACTGAAACGCTGTGATTGGCAAACAACGTCCCAAACAATTGAAATTGAACCAATGATGTGATGTTGTTTTCATTTTGGGGTACAAACAACAAGGGCGGATCCAGCCATTTAAAAAAAGGGGGGTTGGTTCCCATCCCAGGATAAAAGGGGGAGGGGGTTCCAACCATATGTCCCCATTCAAATGCATTGATCGTCCAATAAAAAGGGGATTACAACCCCCTGGATCCACCACTGAACAATGAAATTACCCATTAAGCATTAGATTCTGAAACGGCGAATTACATGGACAGTACGTTTACTACTTACTTTACCTAGTAAATTCCTCGGGGTAAATTCTTGCGTGCATATTTGTTAACAGCGTGTTGACTTTAAAACGCATCACATTGTCATGGTTTCTGTCAAAATTTCGTATTCGGATGAAGTAAGCATTGGTGACCTGGAAATTATACCCCCAACTCTATAAGTGGGGCTTTATTGCCATCATCTCTGTCCGTCCGTCCGTTTGTTAGTGGAACACATGTTTCGTTATACTTTTCTAAGAAACTATTGAACAGAACGACTTCATATTTGGTCAGCAGTATGACAGTGATGAGTTGTCAGGGGGTTCGGTTTTCGGAAACATTGAATTACGGGGGTTTGCTTAAAACGACAACGTGTGCATTCTTGTTTTAGATTCGGGGCGATTAACACTTATCATAGTGTAAAGGCACCTGTCTTTTGTTGAAGACTGTTTCCTATAGATGTATTTTGATTTAAAAAACCGGACTTGCAGAGAAAATTATATTTACAAATTAACTCAGTATGAAAACACTAGCAATGGTAAATGTCTGAATTGAATAGACCCTAAACATACGGGTTATTGTAAGTTGATATCCAGAGGGAGATTTGGAGCTACTATACATACATGTAATAATGTGGCTAATGCATAGAATTTTACTCCTAACCTTGTCTTGATGAGCCCCCTTTTTTTAAAACTCTGGATTCGCATCTGATAACCTCAATATGTCTGTTTATTTTGTGTTTGGGTTACTGCATCTATTGTGTAATTAATTTATTTTTACAAGAAATTCATCATACTCTCTACAAAATACTCTCTATTAAAACCATTAAGATTGTCTGTGATATGATGAATATCAGTGGCGGATCCAGAACTTTTCTTAAAGGGGCGCTGACTGACCTAAAAGGGGGACTCCAGTCATGCTTCAGTGATTCCCTACATAATCAACCAAATTTTTCCCACAAAATGGGGGCCGGGCCCCCAGTACCTCCCCCCCTGGATCCGCCTATGAATATCTCTCTTGAACACAAAGCAACACCATCGCAAGTCGCCAATTCTTATCCTATGTACATATAACTAAAGAAACGTATTGAATTAATCTGACCTATTGCCATGGCGGTCGAGTATAGTAAAACTTTCAGGTCAGGCCGGGTACATTGAAATAACGGTCAATTAACGACAAATAATCCAATGATGTGTAGTCTTGTTGTTAAAGATAATATACAAGTAAATTGACTAACCTATGATTTATTCAAAATTATATTCCAGGCTAATATTCACATTATACACAGTTCACAAAATGTATGATTCAAAGATTCATTGGTACATCACTTTCACACATCACAAACGGATTTCATTACGTTCCGCATCAAAATAAGCAACAGTCTCCAATACTGTGCACACAAAAAAACCACGCATAGTGTCCAATACTGTGCGGACAAAAAACCACGCATCAGTGTCCAATACTGAGCGGACAAAAACCACGCATCAGTGTCCAATACTGAGCGGACAAAAACCACGCATCAGTGTCCAATACTGAGCGGACAAAAACCACGCATCAGTGTCCAATACTGAGCGGACAAAAACCACGCATCAGTGTCCAATACTGAGCGGACAAAAACCACGCAACAGTGTCCAATACTGTGCGGACAAAATATCAAAACTAAATACAGTTGAATAGTAATGTAACACAACTTTCTATGAATCTATAAGTCCTCCCAAGATCTGCTAAAATCTGCCCAGAATCTGTCCAGAATCTACTAAAATCTGCCCAGAATAAGAAAAAATCTTAACCTTATATACCTATCATCTCCAAATATTCTCCAACTGACCTAAATATTCTCCAAATATTCTCCAACTCACCTAAATATTCTCCAACTCTTTGTTTACAAAAATAAAACATATAAATCATATAAAAGTATTTGGCTACGTGACCTAGAGAACATGCTATGTTAATCTCTTATAGAAGGATAGCCATTTGACTTAATGACTTTAACAGACGATAATCAAAACGTTAATAATATGACAAAATTAATTACAGTGGACAAAATAACACTTGTACACTATAATCAGTGTTCAATGTTCTAAACAATGGAATTACAAGCAAATTGTAGGAAAATAGATACTGTGCAAAATACGCAAACCAGACAAAGTAGGCAGAAATATGCTATTTGTCAACAAGATATCGAATTAGATTCAAAATCGGTGAAATCTACGTTACCAAACAGTTAGCAGGGGCGGATCCAGCCATTTTAAAAGGGGGGGGTCCCAACCCAGGATATAAAGGGGGTTCCAACTATATGTCCCCATTCAAATGCATTGATCGTCCAAAAAAAAGGGGGGTTCCAACCCCCGGAACCCCCCCTCTGGATCCGCCACTGGTTAGAACAGATAAAAAATATATACATGTCATGACATTAGAAGAGCTTCTCTTTGTATATCCTAAAACCATATGTAGATTGAAAAAAAGTGTTAGTTGTATTAAAGCAGTATGCGTTTGATATTTTGTGACTATTTTTTATGTAATTTTAATTAACGACTCTAGTGAAATTGTCGCAAATGTGTTTACGATCACAATACTACACACTTCAAGTACAGGACAAAACGGACAAAACTCTAAATAATCGAATGTTTAGATCGCGCATTCACGTGGCAAAATTAAATTCAAGGACATTGATTTGATAAAAATATAACTATACTATATGCACAGCCTCTTGACCCTCAAATAGTTTCCAGTATTTATTACAATGTCTTTCAATCAAGTAAGTTATCCACTTAAAATTATCCATATACATTAGCATATATTTATAAATACTTGTACAACATTTTCAACACATGAATAAAGTGTTCAACAGATGTTTCATACTTATGAAACTATGTCAGTTGTAAAATATGTAAAATATCATCACGTATGTGTACTTTATTTATTGTTGTTTAATCGTGTTTTCTCCTTCTTTACAAATCACATTTTGAGCGTTCAGTTCCTGGAATATGCCGCATTTTTAAAAACCGCAAAATAGCTCATGCATACGTTTTTGTGTAATCTTGTTTAGTTTGGTTTAAACTGACAATTTAAGTTATTATGAAAATCTTACTTTTCATAGTGTGTTTAAAAACGGAAATCATTTTTAACTAATGCTTCCGTGCTTACAAGAGGGTCTGGATGGGGGATTTTCATTTCTGTATTCTTTGTCTATATCATTACAGGGGCGTAGGGGATGGTTGGCTAAACTATAAAAGTAAATTCTCAATATATCTTAACATGTCATATATTACATTGAACATTAGTTTCAACAAATACAGGTGTGGATCCAGCCATTTATAAAAGGAGGGGGGGGGGGGTTTCCAACTATATGTCCCCATTCAAATACATTGATCGTCTGAAAAAAGGGGGGTTCCAACCCCGGACCCCCCGCCCCTGGATCCGCCACCGAAATGAATCAGTATATCAGATTAGTATATACTTCTATTGTAAGCAAGTAAGCATATTTTTGTAAGTATGTAAGTAAGTCATTTTAGTAAGTAAGTGAAGAGTAAGAAATGAAGTAAGTATAAGTAAATTAGTAACGGTGAAGAATAACACAATTATAGTGAATGCATGGAAACGGGGAATTTGTCTAAGAGACAACAACTAGACCAAAGAGCAGCTTCAGCTGGCCCCTTACAATAATGTATTCTAGTTCAGCGAAATGGTCGCCACACCAAACTCCGAAACATGCAAAACATTCCCCGTTTCCATACTCAATTTTATTTTAAATGAACCAAAATTTAACAAAAAACACACAAGTGGCAGAGTTAAACATATTTTGTGAGATCTCAGACCTCCCCTATACCTCTAGCCACTGTGGAGTAAACAAGCTTAGCACATAGCAATACGCACAGTAAAACTCAGTTAAACAGAAGTCCGAGTCCGATGTTAGAATAGGGGACAGAAGAAACTAAGGAAAATGACAATGATCAGCATAAATTAACAAAGGACTAAAAGTAGTTACTGACTTGCCAGCTCCAGACTTCAATTAAACTAATCGAAAGATTATGGTTTCATCATATGAAAATCAACCACAATCACTCCCGTTAGTGGTTTAGTGTCATGCCATCATAAGTATAAGTACTACATAAAAGGATAACAGGAATCACAGAAAAAATTGAACAGATGATAACCTCCAGCATCCGACTCCGCTGAAATAAACAGATGTTCAAACAAAAGCAAACAACAACGAACAACATAAAGTAAAGATAGCGAGACCCGGTAAACAGATTCGAAATGTGGTTGGGTAGACTCGCGGCAAATTAGTAAGTGATCCGTAATGTTGACCGCTATCTGAATTCTTGTCGTCTGGATTGTTGCTTCGCATCACGGTGCGGAGCTGTTAGTTTCAGTCGATATACACGCCACTGATCTTGAAATAATTACTTATCACATAAATATTCTGATTGGTTGCATTATGATGCGGCTGAGATACAGCAACAGCCTGTCTATTTTTTTTTTTTATTAGTTGTTATCTCTGTCCTGCCTTTTTTTTTTTTTTAGTTTATCCTGACTTTTTTTTAAACTTAAATTGTCATCCTGCCTTTTTTTTTTTGCAAAGTGTCTCATCCGGCCTTTTTTTTTACTCAAAACTCCTGTCCTGCCTATTTTTTTTCAAATTTCATCCTAGCCTCCCCAATAAAAATCAAATGGTAGCTCCCTACGACATCAAATTGCGGAAAATTAACTATGTGTATTTCAGTTCCGATCAACTGTCATTAATTCATGTTCGTTTTATTATGCATATGATTGCACACTGAAATTCAATATTGAAATCTCAATTATCAATACGTGTTTATTTGCTTTGTTAATCTGTAATATGCACGATTTGTTTTGCTAAACAATGTTCCTATACAATGTTTACAGAAATGCATTATCTGTATTTTATAACTTCTGCCAATCTAGGCACACCTCCTGTGTCGTGTCTATTTGTAAATGTTTTAATTTTCAACAAGTAAAGTAAACAAATTGATATTCCAAGTCTAAGACATCCATTTTATATCAATCAATATCTAAAAATACCACATTTCCAATACTAAACTCAACAACCACATGCACACATAACATGCACACATATTACCTTAAAGTAGGATAGAGCGAAGCAATCCACAGCTTTTTAGAAAGCTCAAACTTGTTGTCTCTTTTATTAATATTCCGTCAAAACCTTTCGTTCAAATTCAGAAGTCACGATTTGCTGTTGCATTTCCCCCACTTTATTGTCTGGCATGATCTGCCTTTATCACTGATACAGCCTAAGAACACTTTTATATCCATCTAATAAAAATCTGTCCATGTCTGTTGTTTCTATACTATAAAGTGTTTGCTCTTCGGACCAAACAAACTAGGAATCCAAAATTTCTATATCTAATCTTAGTATACAAATCCTTGTCTTAATCTTTCGTCCCAAATGTGCATTGGTTTTAGTTCATAAATTTGGTCTTTGATTTTCTAACTTCACACCTTTATTGCACGTACCCTAAACGGAAAGATTGTTTTCATTTTTACATTCGTAATTTGTAAAATTTCAATTATTTGTAACAGAAAATATACAATGACTGAAAATGAGAAATCTAGTAGAAACGCGGGAAAAAGAGTTGTTGACCTTACTGTTGAATTTTTGTCGCGAGATGTCGCATTAACGATCTATTTTTGTGGTTTTTATAATTGAAGAGTTCGTCGTCTCGAATGTACACAACTTTTGTCATTGTCTCTTTTTAACAGCTAACAAACCAACGATGCCTGCAAATAAGAGGTTCATTTGTTTATTGAGTTCAATGTCACACTCTTACACCTCCAAATAAATCCATTTAAGAGCTTTTTCAGATATGAAAATTACGATCTAATTCACAGGAATCGTGCATGATCCTGCAGTCTCAGCTCATTCTTGATCTGTTCATCTACACATGCGTTTAAATCTTAGATTTATAAAATATCATGAAATATAGGAGGTATGCTATGATTGCCGATGAAACATCTGTTCATAAAGACCACTGAATCCTATTTCTTAAAATTACCACACAACCAAGTACTGAAGTAGCCACCAAAATTCAACAGTACTATCTTCATTTGATCTTGTTAACAACAGAAAAATGTGACATTGTCAATATCAGGTCAGTTTGCTCACATAACACGTTTGCACCCTACACATTTGCACTCCACGGGTTTGCACCCTACACATTGGCACTCCACGTGTTTGCCAGCTGGGTTCGTTTGTAGTCCAAATAATTATGCGTCTTGAAAGGCTATTATATTTTTTTCTTTGACGCCTTACATCGACGTCATAATGCTGAAGCCACCATTTTCGGTTGGACTTTGAGAGCATATTTTGCTCTCAACTTTGAGACAATTTAGCCATAAAATTTTCATTGAAGGCTAAAAATTTTGCATATATAAAATCTCTTACCTTTATGTGTTTGTTTGTGCAAAATATTTCCAATAAATCCCTACAGTAATAATAAAATAAGTTACAATTCCATCCGAGGCGGACAATTATCTACTGCTTTTTAAAACGTTTATCTGATTTCTTTTAGGAGAGAATAAAATAAATTTTGCACCAAACTCGGTAAAATTTGACAGACCAATTTCCGGAACCTTTGTTTGATATTATCCGGAAATTCAGGTCCGTCAAATTTACCGAGTTTGGTTCAAAATATATTTTATACTCTAAAATGAAGCATCTTAAGGAGAAATCAGCTAAACGTTTCAATAAAGCAGTAAATTCCTCTCAAAGTCCAACTGAAAATACGAGTTCGGCGTTATGGCGTCGATGTAAGGCGTCAAAGAAAAAATATAATAGCCTTTCAAGGCGTCATAATTATTTGGACTAGGTTCGTTTGCACCCAATTTTTATTTGAATACAGTTTGAATTGTTAGATTTTTTCAGATGCATATTTAAAAATATTTATATTCTCATGAATACAAGTTTTTTAAATGAAGTATTTTTTTGTGTGGTTAGATAGGTTAATTATTCATGATTACTGTTAATTGGTATTTACAAAGCTAATTTTGTCTTATTGTTTTGTTATGAGTTGGAAAATCATGATTGTTGTTATAACTAGCTTTGGTGTAGTTACTAAATATTCTAGTTATCGTTTTGATTTGGAATAGTGCATGATTTGAAAGATTGTGTGAACTGGAGATATTGCTTCAAGCTTCAATATTCATTGTGATGATTTTGGTGACTGTTTGATGTCTTCAGCATTTCTTTTACAAGTCTTTGATGAATGAACTAGGCATCATGACAATATTCATTTTTCATTTCGTCAAAATAATTCTCAAAACACTAAAGGAAAGGTTTACGTTTTTAGAATGTAACTTTATTGTAAAACAATAAAATCTTATTATCTTTATATTGTAAAACAATAAAATCTTTTCTTTATTTTCAAGGAATACACTAACTAAAACACAAAATTAAAAATGATTAGACACAAAACCTTTAAAAAGGGGGGAACGTGTAGGGTGCGAACGTGAAAGAGGGCGAACGTGAATGGGAGCGAACGTAAATGGGAGCAAACTTGATTTTGGGCGAATGGACCCAGATTCCACATTGTCACTCATAGTCCAAATAATTATGATGTTTTGAATGGCTATTTTATTTTTTGCTGTGGTTGCCTTCCTATGACATCTTCTGATCTTCATAATTATTTGGACCTAGTCACTCAGTCAATATCATGCAGCCACAATGCATACCTCTGAATAACTACACAGCTTTTACACAATGATCACTGTGATGTAGCATTTTGTGCTGATGTAGGGTAAAGCAAACAATCACTAATCAATACATCAGACTCTGACATCAGACTCAGACTTCTTTTAAACTGAGTTTAAACTGTGCGTATTGCTGTGTGTTTGTTTATTCTACATTGGCTAGAGGTATAGGGGAAGGGTTGAGATCTCACAAAATATGTTTAACTCCGCCGCATTTTTGCACCTGTCCCAAGTCAGGAGCCTCTGGCTTTTATTAGTCTTGTAGGTTTTTTAATTTTAGTTCATTTATATGTTTTGGAGTTTAGTATGACGTCCATTTTCACTTAACTAGTACACATTTTTGTTTAGGGGCCAGCTTAAGCCCACCTCCGGATGAGGGATTTTATCGCTGTGTTGAAGACCCATTGGTGGCCTTAGGCTGTTTTCTGCTCTTTGGTCGGGTTGTTGTCTCTTTGACACATTCCCCATTTCCATTCTCAATTTTATCAATCTTCACAACAGTCAGGGGAATTACTGAAATAAGTGATTTATAAAATCACTTATTTAAGTAGCAAATTCGAAATTTTGTCACAAATTGTGATTTTGTAGTTTTACCAAAATTTTAAACATATAGGTTTAGATTATATCTTATTATTAGTAAAATTGGAAAAAATGAACCTTTTTCTTCTTTTAAATAGCAAGGTTTATGCCTTTGATGCAATCATTTAGCTGTAAATTCTATATTTGTTGAAAAAATGCTATAATGAAGGCTTTACATAATGAACTGATACTTTTTAACAGATTTTTCCCAGCAGTGGGAGTAATTTTCCTGTAAAATTCAAGGTTTCATCTTACAGATTATGTAATAAAATTTTACTGTTCGCGATCAAAATTTCACTGTTCCGGGGTGTTGAAATTAGTGGGGGTAATTAGAATAATAATACTTATAGAAGTGATTTTTTGGAAGAAAATAGAGGTATGATACTTAAACAAGTGATTTTCATGTCATTATCCCAGATTCAGTACAAGGTCATCACCTGACATGACCGGTCATCCTATCAACACAGATGTTGGTTCTGATAATTTTAGCAACATAATTAGTCCCTGGATCATTAGTATTGTATATTTAAAGCTACAATAAAATTAAATCACTTAGTCTAGTGATTTATTTGTACTACTTAAATAGGTGATTATTAAAAAAAGACAACTCTTACTTCCAACATTTGTGGACAAAATGTTACTTGAATCAGTGATTTAAAAATCACTCATTTAAATAAGTCCCCTGACTGCACAAGGACAGTCTGAGAAGGGAACCAGTATCTAGGAAACATCTTAACAGACACCAAATGAGACACTGACAACTGACAACCTCTAGTCTCACATCTGTCCTGAGACCTAGAACACATCGAAGTTGTAGAATATTATACATTTTGAATTTGCATTGTATCATAGGTCAAATTTATTTGTTCAGTGTATGTTCAATGGTGTTAATATGTCCTTTGATTGAGTTAAGCTATTTCAGTTGATATTTTATAGTGTGTCTTTCTATGTTGTAATGTTACACTATTGTTTCAGAAAAAGGGTGAAGGTTTGGTACCATTTAAATGTTTAAACCCGCTGCATTTGTTTGCACCTGTCCTAAGTCAGGAATCTGATGTTCAGTAGTTGTCGTTTGTTGATGTGGTTCATAAGTGTTTCTCGTTTCTCGTTTTTATATAGATTAGACCGTTGGTTTTCCCGTTTGAATGGTTTTACACTAGTAATTTTTGGGGTCCTTTATAGCTTACTGTTCGGTGTGAGCCTAGGCTCCGTGTTGAAGACCGTACTTTGACCTATAATGGTTTACATTTATAAATTTTGACTTGGATGGAGAGTTGTCTCATTGGCACTCATACCACATCTTCTTATATCTATGTAACATTGTTTTTATCCTGCACCAGCCACACTTAAATTTGTATATTGAATTTTTCTTTTTTCCGTTGGTCACATCTTGTACATGATAGTATATTCCTTTGTTGACTTACAAAAAAAAAGTAAAAAGGTGGGAATTACAATGATAATTTATTTGCATATTACACCCATATGGGTGAAGCAAAAATACAATTTTAACATATAACAGTCAAGAATTACTAGTTTAAAAACAAAACAAAAACACTGTTATGCTAATGTAACTTTTGATGAACATGGACCTCATTTTCGTAAATATACATTTCACCACTATATAAATATGAAAGTAAGGAGCAATAGTATGATTGTCAATGAAACAGCTATCACAAGAGACAAAATGAATGGAAATAAGCAACTTTAGGTGACAGCACGACCTTTAACAATGAGCAAAACCGATACTGTATTTTATAGTAAGCTCAAAAGACCCAACCACAACAAAATGTAAAATAAAAAGAGAAAACTGACACATTTTTATGATAAAGTAATAAACAAAAAACCAAAATGTAAAGTTCAAAGACTGTATCACAACTTGACATAATTTGTGTCTCTGGGCTCGCAGTCATAAAACTTTACTCAGTACTCGGAGTACAAAATTTGTGCTCGAAACACCAAATCCATGATTTTGATTGGTTGATTCCTGAGTATGAGTACGAAAATCGTGCTTGAAAGTTTTATGACCGCAAGGCCAGATGTGCAGATTACTGTTTAAACAGTTGAACTGCAGCACAGTAGTCAAGTTGGAAGAAAGTATATAGTTACTCTAAAAAGCATTCTTTATTTTTATTGGGGATATACCACATTTACCAGTATATGCCATGCATGTATATTCAAATTTATATATTACAACTCTTTGGCAAAGAAAATAGCTTCCTACCATGAATGTGCCTGTACCGTGAATGTGCCTGTACCGTGAATGTCCCTGAAAGATCATCACTACATGTTAAACATCCATCTATCCTGATCTAATATTTTAGGGGCCTCGGTGGCCGAGTGGTCTAAGTAGTTACTACTGTAATCACTAGCCAGTCAACACTGAGGTTGTGAGTTCGAACCCCGCTCAAGCGGGTGCACTCGACTCCAATCTTAATTGACTAGGATTGTCAGTTTTCCTATCGAAGGTCGGTGGTTTTCTCCGGGCACTCCGGCTTCCTCCACCAATAAAAACTGGCCGCCACGAAATAGCCCAAAAGCGGTGCTTAAAAGTGGCGTTAAAACACCAAAAATCAATCAATCTAATATTTTAATTTATTTACAGATTAGAAAATTGAAATAGGATGGCATCAGTAAAACACAAAAATGACAAAAAGTAAGTATATTTAAAATCTGGTAAATTAATATTGCTCTAACGATAACCTTAAAACACATACATTTTTGAATCTCATTTTCTAAAAAAAAACTTTTAATTTTATCTTTTTAAAATGCTTTATTAAAATCTGTCTTCTGAAAATGATTTATGATTTGAACCCCCCCCCCCACCTCAGTGGAAAATCTTGTAGAGTTACGGCCTTTTTTTACTTTTATGTACTGTTGTATCATTTACATTGAGTTCATTTTAAATATATACAATTACTGAAGGTTTAAAGGCAGATGGTTGAACAACAATTTAAACATTTTAAGTTCCTGATGAATATTTATATAAAAATAAGGAGATGTGGTATGATTGCCAATGAGACAACTATCCACCAAAGTTCAAATAAAGTGGATGTAAGGAATTGTAGGAAACGGTACGGCCTTCAACAAAAAGAAAACCCCAAACTATGTAGTCGGCAGTAAAAGGCCCAGACATGAAAAATATGAAACAATTCAATTGGGACAATATCCCTAATGCGCCTTGAAATGAGGAACTCAAAAGTCACGTAAACAAAAATCTCTGTGTAGTGATAGTTGACACATTTCTATGATAAACAAATGACTGAGCTGAACCATTTGTGTTAATTTAGAAAGTAGGGAACACAGAATAAATGTGTAAAAACTATGGAGCTATTAAATGTGTTCAAAGTATTAAACTTTCAAAGAACTTATTGTGTTAAAATGGGATTTTTACCACGAGGAGCCGCATCACAAAAGGATACTCGGGGTTTGCTAATTATGGAAAAAGTAATCTCACTTCGTGCCCGAAAATTTAACCACATATGTGAAAATGTCTCAGCTTGAAACGAGCCATCATACATATCCAAGTTAACGATATGGACTGAGCAACAGAAGAAAACGTTACCATTACCGCCTATGGAGAAACTAATACGCATCTTGACCCATCTTCTAAGAATAATTCCAGAGATATCTTAAGATAATTTCACCTTGTACACCACAGAAAATTGTGAAAATGATGGTAAGTAGTTTTTTATTTATACCTAGTTATCAGAAATGGTTTAAGATAAATATTATTGATAAAGATCAGCAAAACTCAATGAAATTTTCGCTTTTAAAATGCATTACTGGCACGGGCTGAACACTTTTTAGGCACAATCATAACTTTGTTTACCTCCGAGACATCCGAAGGAATTGTTTATTTAATTGAAAAGGCAAGAAATAACTTAATATTATTAAATTGTAAGTAAACATGACACAATATAGTCTTTGTTATGTAATTATCACTCTGGTCTACAGGAATAACTGATAATCAAGGGAGATAACACACTTCATACGAGTAAAGTGAGATACATCATCACATGTGCTTTTATCCTATGATTTGACCCCTAGTCAGTAGATTTTAATATGCAAATAAACAGAAAAAACATGTACATGTATTAATAAAATCATGAATTATTATTTTTAATGCACATGAGCAAAACACAAGATATTGTCATTTCTCAGTGAAAAGGGGAGGTCAAACCTTTTGAAAACAATATTGCTGCGCCTATTCAACTATTAAGCTAGATAGCTACTACTCATTGCTTCTAATATAAAAGGTTTAAATGAAGGTGGCTTAGCCACAAGGAGAAGCATTTTTCTTTCTTTGTGATAAAACTTTCAAGAATTAGATTTTCTCTCTCAATAATACTTATGTATTTAAATTAAATGATAACACAGCCTGAGTAAATTTTTTGTCTTATTTCAGTTCCAAACATATCATTACTTTTTAACATGAGATGGCAAACTAGAGGTTTAAAAAGTCCTGAATAACTGATAAGCATTTTGTTTTATTAGGCAAGCTCTAAATTGTTTATTTATGGTATTTATGCAATTGAAATTACAGTCGGTATGTTAGAAATATGCTAATATGAAAACTGTTGCTATGGTCTTGATATTAAATGAAAATACTTAGTTACTGACCTTTTCGACTAAATATTTCGAGTTAAATCTTGCGCAACTGTTTCTCATGTAACACTGCAAACTATAATTAGCACTATTTTGATCTGTCGTTATTTAATGACGCCATAATACATGTGATGTCACAATGTTTCCTTTAATACCTCATGTGTTGACACATTCCCATTTCCATTCTCAATTTTATCAATCTTCACAACATGCACAAGGACAGTCTGAGAAGGGAACCAACATCTAGGAAACATCTTAACAGACACCAAATCAGACACTGACAACTGACAACCTCTAGTCTCACATACATCCTGAGACCTTGAACACATCAAGTTGTAGAATATTATCGTGTAACATTGTTTTATCCTGCACCAGCCACACTTAAATTTGTATATTGAATTTTTCTTTTTCCGTTGGTCACATCTTGTACATGACAGTATATTCCTTTGTTGACTTACAAAGAAAAAGTAAAAGGTGGGAATTACAATGATAATTTATTTACATATTACACCCATATGGGTGAAGCAAAATACAATTTTAACATATAACAGTCAAGAATTACTAGTTTATAAACAAAACAAATACACAGTTATGCTAATGTAACTTTTGATGAACATGGACCTCATTTTCGTAAATATACATTTCACCACTATATAAATATGAAAGTAAGGAGCAATAGTATGATTGTCAATGAAACAGCTATCACAAAAGACAAAATTTTCGCTTTTAAAATGCATTACTGTACGGGGCTGAACACTTTTTTAGGCACAATCATAACTTTGTTTACCTCCGAGACATCCGAAGGAATTGTTTATTTAATTGAAAAGGCAAGAAATAACTTAATATTATTAAATTGTAAGTAAACATGACACAATATAGTCTTTGTTATGTAATTATCACTCTGGTCTACAGGAATAACTGATAATCAAGGAGATAACACTTCACTCGAGTAAAGTGATAGATACATCATCACATGTGCTTTTATCCTATGATTTGACCCCTAGTCAGTAGATTTTAATATGCAAATAAACAGAAAAACATGTACATGTATTAATAAAATCATGAATTATTATTTTTAATGCACATGAGCAAAACACAAGATATTGTCATTTCTCAGTGAAAAGGGGAGGGTCAAACCTTTTGAAAACAATATTGCTGCGCCTATTCAACTATTAAGCTAGATAGCTACTACTCATTGCTTCTAATATAAAAGGTTTAAATGAAGGTGGCAGCCACAAGGGAAAGCATTTTTCTTTCTTTGTGATAAAACTTTCAAGAATTAGATTTTCTCTCTCAATAATACTTATGTATTTAAATTAAATGATAACACAGCCTGAGTAAATTTTTTTGTCTTATTTCAGTTCCAGACATATCATTACTTTTTAACATGAGATGGCAAACTAGAGGTTTAAAAAAGTCCTGAATAACTGATAAGCATTTTGTTTTATTAGGCAAGCTCTAAATTGTTTATTTATGGTATTTATGCAATTGAAATTACAGTCGGTATGTTAGAAATATGCTAATATGAAAACTGTTGCTATGGTCTTGATATTAAATGAAAATACTTAGTTACTGACCTTTTCGACTAAATATTTGAGAGTTAAATCTTGCGGCAACTGTTTCTCATGTAACACTGCAAACTATAATTAGCACTATTTTGATCTGTCGTTATTTAATGACGCCATAATACATGTGATGTCACAATGTTTCCTTTAATACCTCATGTGGATTTCTCACTGATAAAAGGTTTTCACTGAAATCCATGTAAAAAACCTTTTTTCTCAAATAGAATTATGTGAAAGGACAAGTTTTGAAAATTTGCACTTCATTGCACTGTAATTATATGATAAGAATGACTTTCCCAGTAGTTTAGAGTGGTTTCCAGTATTATATACCAGATTTCCACTAGTAAGAATAATTATTTTGGTGTTGTTTTTTTTATAAAATCTACATTTTGCATAATTTCTCTGTCAAAATGCACTTTTAGGCACAAGAAAATTTTATAGAATGCTTTAACAGGGCCTGTGTATTGTAATTTAAGGTTATCATCAGAAGTTTTGTCCTTGTTTTGACTAGTGAAGGTATACTGGAAGAAATTAATTATACATACACATTGTATTCAAAATAAATCAATATAGCGATAAAAGTGTCATTGCCTTATAGTGCCTAAACAACTTTATTTTTTTCAGAAATGGACAAAATGCACAGATTTATTCAGAATGTCATACCGATGAAGATCACATAAAAATATTTGGAAAAATCAGAACTATGGATTTCAATATGGGACAATATCCTAATGCGCCTTGAAATGAGGAACTCAAAAGTCACGTGTAAACAAAAAATCTCTGTGTAGTGATAGTTGACACATTTCTATGATAAACAAATGACTGAGCTGAACCATTTGTGTTAATTTAGAAAGTAGGGAACACAGAATAAATGTGTAAAAACTATGGAGCTATTAAATGTGTTCAAAGTATTAAACTTTCAAAGAACTTATTGTGTTAAAATGGGATTTTTACCACGAGGAGCACATCACAAAAGGATACTCGGGTTTGCTAATTATGGAAAAAGTAATCTCACTTATGAAAATTTAACCACATATGTGAAAATGTCTCAGCTTGAACGAGCCATCATACATATCCAAGTTAACGATATGGACTGAGCAACAGAAAAGCGTTACCATTACCGCCTATGGAGAAACTAATACGCATCTTGACCCAATTGAGAAAACCAACGGCCTAATTTATAACAAAACAATTTATAAAAACAAATATGACACACAGGAACCAATAACAACCACTGAACTGCAGGCTCCTGACTTGGGACAGGCACATAGTCATACAGAATGTGGTGGGGTTAAACATTCGTCCATCAAATATTTCCATCACACTTTTCTCAGAAACTACTTAAAAGTATGACTTCATAGTTGGTGACCTTTTAAGATCTGTTAGACACCTACTTCCTGTTTTCCTACACCTTGAATTACAAGTGGAGGATATGCTTAGTGCTACAATTCATGCATACTTATTTTACGTCTTTAATGGACTCAACTTTTCAGAATTTTTATGCTCCTGCCTTAGCGCAGGGGGCATTAAGTTTTACCCTTGTCCGTCTGTACGTCCGTCCGTACGTCCCAAAGTTGGTTTCCCTTCTCTAACTTAAGTTTGCCTCAACCAAATGTTATGAAACTTATAGACAATGCTTATTACCACAAAACACAGATCAAGTTTGAATTTTGGTGGCGTCACTTTTACCGTTCTAGAGTTATGCCCCTTTACAAATGGAAAAATTGCTGAATTTTCGTTTCCGTTCTATAACTTTAGTTTGCCTCAACCAAATGCTATGAAACTTATACACAATGCTTATTACCACAAAATACAGATCAAGTTTGAATTTTGGTGGCGTCACTTTAACCGTCCTAGAGTTATGCCCCTTTACAAATGGAAAAATTGCCGAACTTTTCGTTTCCGTTCTCTAACTTAAGTTTGCCTCAACCAAATTTTATGAAACTTATACACAATAGTTATTACCACAAAACTCAGATCAAGTTCAAATTTGGATAGGGTCACTTTTACCATTCTTCAGTTATGTCTGTTTATAATTTTATATGATACACAAGCGGGGGCATCATCTGTGTCCCATGGACACATTCCACATTTATATTTATTGTTTCTGTATTGTGTATTGTGTGACTGAAATTAACTGTTAACTGTATTGAAAAGAACTTTATATTTCTAAAGTGAATCAATTAAAAGTATCATCATACATGTATTTGTAATTTTCTTCAGGTTGTTCCAGTTGAAAAAAGAAAGTAAGAAACTGCATGCTGAAGTAGAGGCATTGGAAGATGCTCTTATGCTACATCAACGATACAAACATGATAATGATACTAGTGTTAGAGGTCTATTAAGGTAAAAATAAAATGCAGGCAGGAATTAAGAGGGCTAGAAGTGGGTCATGTTTCCCTCAGTTGACAAAAATAAAAAAAAAAAAAAACATTTGTCTTACTTTAACTTGTATTTGAAAGCAACACATTTATATAAAATAAGGAAGTGTGGTTTAATTGAAAATGAGACAACTATCCAACAGAGTTCAAATGACATGGATTTAAGCGACTATAGGCACTGTACAGCTTTCAACAAATAGCATATCTACATTAGTTATCTTCAGCTATTTTATAAATATTTGATAATAATGATTTGACTTGTAATTATTCTTCTTATCCTGGGCGCCATGATTTGCAAATACAATATTTGTTGTTCTTAGATAAATTCATACTTCAAAAATATTATTTTTAATCAACTTGGGCTTAAAATTTACTTTCTTTGGTAGTACTTTTCCCTTTAACAGAAATCCAAGGCTTCAATCAGACAATGCTCACATTTTAAATAAAATGGTTAGCTACTTCTTATCAACAGAACAACTGATCAGATATTTCACACAATTTTACTCTATCACTTTCAATTATCATTGGAAAGATACCTAATTTTGTCTTTGTGACTATGTGTAGTAATCATGGTTAATTATTATATACTCTCAACCAAATGTATATGCATACCGGTACTGCATGCTCAAATATGCTCAATGTGTAAAAATTGTATACCCAAAACATAGATTCTGGAATCAGACCTTGGGATTTTGGATAGAAAATGAAGCAAAGTTACCCAGATGACAAAGGAGATAATTAGATTTTTTATACGACCGCAAAAAATATTGCAGTCGTATATTGGTATGACGTTAGCGTCGTCGTCGTCGAAGACACATTGGTTTTCGCACTCTAACTTTAGTTTAAGTGAATGGATCTCTATGAAATTTTACCATAAGGTTCAATATCACAAAAGGAAGGTTGGGATTGATTTTGGGGTTATGGTACCAACAGTTAAGGAATTAGGGGCCAAAAGGGGCCAAAATAAGCATTTTGTAACTTCCAGACATAACTTGTGTGTTAGTGTATGGATCTCTCTGACTTTGTACCACAAGGTTCTATATCACAAAGGGAATGCTGGGATTGATTTTGGGGTAATTGCCTCAAAATTTTAGGAATTAGGGGCCAAAAAGGGCAAAAACAAGCATTTTTCTAGTTTCATGACAATAACTTGTGTGTAAGTGTGTGGATCTTTCTGAAATTGTACTCAAGGTTCCATATCACAAAGTGAAAGCTGGAATTGAGTTTGGGGTAATTGCCTGAAACGTTTAGGAATTAGGGGCCAAAATGGGCCAAAATAAGCATTTTTAGTTTCAGACAATAACTTGTGTTCAAGTGTATGGATCTCAAAGGGAAGGCTGGGATTGAGTTTGGGGTGATGAATCATAAGGGGTTCAAAAATTTGGGGGATTTTTTTTTTCCTTTTTCCTTTTTTTTTCTTTAAAATTTTCCATTTTAAGTTGGTTATTTCTGATTTATATTTAAAACAAATAATAATGATATGGCAGGAGATACACACCAAACAGGATGTGTAAATTATTATATGATAAGTATTGTGCAATAGCAAGAAATTTTCATTTGCACAGTATTGCGCAATAGCAAGAAATCTTCAATTGCACAGTATTGCGCAATAGCAAGAAATATCCAATAGGACAATATTGCGCAATAGCAAGAAATTGTCAATTGTACAGTATGGCACAATAGCAAGAAATATTCAATTGCACAGTATTGGGCAATTGCAAGAAATATTCAATGACACAGTATTGTGCAAAAGAAGATACTTTGTATAAATTGCTTATTTCTTGACCAATTTCAATGGGGTTTTATTCTTGAATTCTTGGGGTTCTTTAATATGCTGAATCTAACCGTGTATTAAGTTTTTGGATTTTGGGCCCGTTTTAAATTGGTCCACATTGAGGTCCAAAGGGTCCAAAATTAAACTTTGTTTGATTTCATCAAAATTGAATTATTGGGGTTCTTTGATATGCCGAATCTAACCGTGTATTTAGATTCTTAATTTTGGTCCCGTTTTCAAATTGGTCTACATTAAGGTCCAAAGGGTCCAAAATTAAACTTAGTTTGATTTTAACAAAATTGAATTCTTAGGGTTCTTTGATATGCTGAATCTAAACATGTATTTAGATTTTTGATTATGGGCCCAGTTTTCAAGTCGGTCCAAATCAGGGTCCAAAATTAAACTTTGTTTGATTTCAACAAAATTGAATATATGGGGTTTTTGAAGTGCTGAATCTAACCATGTATTTAGATTTTTGATTTTTGGGCCCCGTTATCAACTTTGTCCACATTGAGGTCAAAAGGGTCCAAAATTAAACTTTGTTTGATTTCATCAAAAATTGAATTATTGGGGTTCTTTGATATGCCGAATCTAACTGTGTATTTAGATTCTTAATTTTTGGTCCTGTTTTCAAATTGGTCTACATTAAGGTCCAAAGGGTCCAAAATTAAACTTAGTTTGATTTTAACAAAAATTGAATTCTTAGGGTTCTTTGATATGCTGAATCTAAACATGTATTTAGATTTTTGATTATGGGCCCAGTTTTCAAGTCGGTCCAAATTGGGGTCCACCAAATTAAACTTTGTTTGATTTCAACAAAATTGAATATATAGGGTTCTTTGATATGCTGAATCTAACCATGTATTTAGATTTTTGATTTTAGGGCCCGTTTTCAACTTTGTCCACATTGAGGTCAAAAGGGTCCAAAATTAAACTTTGTTTGATTTCATCAAAATTGGACTCTTGGGGTTCTTTGATATGCTGAATCTAACCATGTATTTAGATTTTGCATATTGGACCATAATAGGTGAATGTCCAATTTAAAATTTAAAATTTTAAGTTCTTAGACCACATTCATTCTGTGTCAGAAACCTATGCTGTGTCAAATATTTAATCACAATCCAAATTCAGAGCTGTATCAAGCTTGAATGTTGTGTCCATACTTGCCCCAACTATTCAGGGTTTGACCTCTGCGGTCGTATCAAGCTGCGCCCTGCAGAGCATTTTATTGTTTTCTGTAGATACATGTATGGTCCCTTATTCTCTATTCTGTATATTTTTGGCCCATTTTCTGTAGATATGATCCCTTTTCTCTATTCTGTATATTTTGGCCCATTTTCTGTAGATATGGTCCCGTATTCTCTATTCTGTATATTTTTTTGGCCCATTTTTCTGTAGATATGGTCCCTTATTCTCTATTCTGTATATTTTTGGCCCATTTTCTGTAGATATGGTCCCTTATTCTCTATTCTGTATATTTTTTTGGCCCATTTTTCTGTAGATATGGTCCCTTATTCTCTATTCTGTATATTTTGTGGCCAATTTTTCTGTAGATATGGTCCCTTATTCTCTATTCTGTAAACCCTATCCAGATCCTCAGATAAGATAGCAAAAAACCCAAACAAACAGAAATAAATTTGGAGCTTAAAAACCAGAACATAACATTCCTCAAATGTACTGCACCAACAACAACTTAAGCAAAGGTACTTGGCCTTGCGCTCATAAAACTTTCAAGCACGATTTTCCTACTCAGACTCAGAAATCAACCAATCAAAATCCTGGATTTGGTGTTTCGAGCACAAATTTTGTACTCCGAGTACTGAAAAAAGTTTTATGACCTAGAGCCCTGAACTTCAGTTTTATACTGGTCTTATTTTTTTTTCTATAGAACAACAATAGCTTTACTAAATACACATAATGATAATGGTATATAATTTAATTTTGGATGTAACACGTCTTCTGATTAGTTGAAAGGTTTTTGTCTATCAGCTCATAGACCGTGTCATGTGACCGTGACGTCATCAACATTTTTTTCATTATTTACTCCTTCAAAACATGGGTTATTCAGTATGCCCCACATTTTTTATGTTATTTCTTCATAGACAGAAAAAATATTATTCCTTAAATATAGAAAAAAGTTGTGGACACTTACACTGACTATGCATTAAAATATCATTGGATTACATTCACAAAATTTGAATTTATGATTTGCATTTCTATTTATATTAGAAAAGAAATTGGAGGATCCATTTGGCAGCGAGGGGGATCAGGTAAGTTACACTCATACAGGACCGCAAATGACTTAGAAGAATCAGAGAAAAATGTATCAGAATCAAGAGTAAATAAAAGACGACAGAGGAGAAATAAACAATATGAAGCTAATCAAAAAGAAAATGAAAAAGATAAAGTTAATTCAAAGCTATGTGAAAACCAGATCGAACTGGTTGCAAAACCTGTAGGAGTTCCAATCCATAACAAAAATGAGGATAGTGCTAATGATGAAAGCATGGACAACAAAGGTAAACATGGAAACCAGATAGATCATGTGACAAAAAAAACCAATGGCTTGAAAGTAGATTCAAATTTTGAAATTGAAGCTGAAAAGGTTTCCATTTTGAAGAACAAAGTTTTAGAAAAAGCAAGTGTGGGTGTTATTCATCGAAAGCATAGTACACCTAAAGCACAACCCGATTCAAAATCAAATTTTGATTCAAATAAAAATTCTTTAAAAATTTCAAATGAAACTCCTGCCAAACTTCAGTCAGCTTTGAAAAATGTAGACAAGTCAAAGCATAACAAATTTGATGATGTTCAAAATATGAGAAATATAACTAATCAAAATTCAGAGAAATTACAAAATGATGGGCTACTTAGGGGGAAGCCTCCAAGTACCAAACTAAAGCAGACCAATATTAAACCTTCACAAGCATTAGAAAGGTGCAGAGATAATGAAGTTTTTAAAATATTATCAATGCCTAGCAACCAGAGGCCTGATCAGTTACCTAGCAACCAAAGATCAGAATTGGTACCAAAATCAGTTTCAGGAGATAATATGGTGTCTAGTCAAAATGAATCAAACAATTCTAATAGAGAGCAAACAATTTCTAAATGTGATCCTCTTGTGAGAGATTGGATTCAAAGCTTAGGACTTATGGAAGAGGAGAAATATTTGAAAATGTTTGCCGAAAACGAAATAGATATGGATGAAGTTTCTCAGCTAACAGCATTACAACTGAATGAAATAGGAATCACGGCATTTGGTGCATTGAATAAAATTCTCAGAGGTATAAAAGAATTGAAACAAACAAAAACCTCATTGGAAGTAAGACCAACCAAAAATCTTTCATCTAGTCTGGATTTCAAAAACGTTTTAAATATAGAAAATGAGAATAGACAGTCCAAAACTTTAGGTCAAACTGATCATGATTTGAAAAGGAGTATGACATTTGAAGAACGTTTAAGTAATATGGATCAGTCTAGGACAAATTTACGAAGATCAAGAAGTTTTGCAAGCTCTGCATCAAAAAGTTTGTATTCTTCAAATACTTTGCGAGCTTCGCTTGATGATGGCATGGCAGAGAGAATGAAGAATGAGAAGGCAAATCTGAAAGACACAAATATTGAATTAAATACAATGTCAGTTGTGCGAAAAAGTATGAATTCTCCTGTTCAAAATATGGAGAACCTAAAAATCACTGATAAAGACAATCAGCCAGTCCAAAATGAAGAGAAAGTCAAAACTCTCAGAAAAAGATCCAATTCTCCAGCTAGAAGACCGGCTAGCAGTCCAGCAAGAAGGAAGACGAAACCTGCAGACAAACCTGCCGATTCTGATGTCCCACCTAAAAAGAAATGTGACAATGCTCAAACAGGACAGAAGAGTCCATTCTCCAGGCAGGGGAGTGAGGTTGGTGGAAAGAAGAGCACACTAAATAGACAAGGGAGTGCCAAATCTAAGAATACACCCGTTCTCTGGCCAAGAGCCAAATCTGCACAGGTGGCGGAGAAGAAGGCTAAGGAAGGTAATAAAAATTTAAGAAATCTTTTGTATATTGAAACTTAAACTATATATATAGATTTTAAAATATCTTTTTGTGTAGACATGTTAGAAGTGGTAACTGTAAATTCAGAAATATTTGGGATGTTTTTATTTAAAAATACTAAGGGATGGGTTTTATACATGTCAAAATAAAAAAAAATCACATTTGAAATTTTAGTTTATATGATATTTGAAAAATAAGTTTAGATAGTTAAAAGTGTTTAATAGAAGGTTCAACATTAAGAATGGAGGGGCAGCACGTATAAAATACTGTTATTGTAAGATCGTATGTATAGAAGCATGAGAAGTAAGAACACATCAAATAAGTGCATCCTAAGCATGATTTCATTGGCTTACTGATACTAATTAAGTTTTAAATTTACATATAGACTTTATTAGTAGTTGTCAGTAGTTGTCGTTTGTTGATGTGGTTCATAAGTGTTTCTCATTTCTCGTTTTTTATATAGATTAGACCGTTGGTTTTCCCGTTTGAATGGTTTTACACTAGTAATTTTTGGGGCCCTTTGTAGCTTACTGTTCGGTGTGAGCCAAGGCTCCGTGTTGAAGACCGTACTTTGACCTATAATGGTTTACTTTTATAAATTTTGACTTGGATGGAGAGTTGTCTCATTGGCACTCATACCACATCTTCTTATATCTATTTATGGTCAGAATTTTCATCCGAAAGTTAATATTCAATTATTGAATTGTAGTTGGATATTTTGAAATTTGAAATATTTGCAAGACAGTCAGCATGGTCAGTGGTCATCTAGTTTCTGAAATGTGTTTACTTTTACTTGTCCTCCATTTTGTGGCCTGACTAAATTAAACTCATAGATACTAGGATTAAAATTTTGTACGCAAGACGCGCCTTTCATTTACACAAGACTCATCAGTGACACACAAATCAAAAAATTTAAAAAGGCCCAAATAAAGTACAAAGTTGAAGAACATTGAGGTCACAAAATTCTGAAAGGTTTTGCTGAATACAGCTAAGGTGATCTATTCCTGGGGTAGGCAAATAGTAGAAGGATCCTTTTTATATATAAAAGTATTTAGAAAAATTCAAAATTTTTAAAATATGTCTCCAATGTTCATATACAACAACTTTGTCAGATACTAATTATGTATAAATGTTCCATATAGATCTGTATTTTCTGGACCTTTAAGAAATCGTCAACAACTGGAATTTTTACATCTCTGATTGTAATGAAAATGCTATATAATTAACAGCTGAAGTATGTGTTTATTTGTTAGTATCAAGTAGTCAGGTATGCTGAATTAAAAGTCCCATCACAGTATTCTATATAACTCACTGACATAAAATATTGTGGATTCATGTTATTATTCTTGAGGTATCAATTTTTGTGGATTTTGTTGGAAAGGTAAACCACAAATTAAGGTGGTACCTAACACTAACACTCAGGGAGATAACTCTGTAAAATCATCTAAACGTTTTAATCACATTGTATTGTTAAGGAAATATTAAGCTTCTCAATGATCAAAAGTAGTGTTTGTCAAACTGCTATATATCCAATGAAATTTTCCGATAAAGTGTGTGGTTCAAGTTTTTGAAATTTTATATTTTTGTCAAAGGATCAAATTTAATATTTTTTCAAAATTTTATGAAAATTAAACGAGCCTAATTAATTTTAGTCAAGGTGTTTGGTACCACCTTAAGGTGTTCACAGAAATTCAATTTGTGTATCAGCTATGGCAAAGCCATGAAATCAAAATATACACAGGAAAATATTTTCATGATCTTTTCGATCCACATGATCCATGAAAATTGGTACCCACGAAAAATAAATGAATCCACAGTATTCTGATACATGTAGACCTATTCCATATTTCCTGGCAGCAAAGTAACACGTCAAGGAATTCCACATTTTAAAATATACCGGTACCTACAAATATATATTCTTCCCTTTCATAGCATGCATACCATTATGATAAATATTAATTCACATACATGTAACTTTGACCTGTTTTAATATATATCTAACCAGTATATGAAAAGATCTTGTCTAGCAATATCATACATGTAGATTCTAGCCCTGTGTCATTTAAAATACTCCAGTATAGCTATTAACTTACTATTGGCCAAAAATTGTATGTGGCTATTGAAATATGGAATTTATAATATATTTTCAAAACATAACTTTTATAGATATCTATTTTAATTTAGTAATTTAATACCCAGTTTATAAGTACATGTATTCCATAATGAAGGGCAGATGGACCTTTTTGGGATGTCGGGATTTGACTTTTTTTGCTGGAATTCAGGATTTACATCTATCTGCACTTGGGAATTGAAGATTTATTTTCGAGATCCAGGAAAGAATGCTTTATTTTTTCGGAAATTCTGGATGACGCCCCCTCCTAATGAAAGAAACATCTGACGTTTTTAATTATTTTTATGAAATCAGATCTAGATAAAGTGGAATTTAAGTAAGAATATGACTCTTTTAGGTCTATGTAATGTGTAATGACTATTGATAACTTACACTAAGTTTTAGTTGCACTTGACCTATCAAGAAGTGTTTTGAATAACACAAGCTACAAGCAAATATTAAAGTGCATAATACATATAATACATTCAGAGCATACGTATCCCCTACTCATATATCTCTGTAAGGAGGAAGGACGAAATTATGTTTTTGGAAAGTACATGTAAACTGATAAATACAACTCCTTAAACAAATGTATTTAATCATTAAATCTAAAAAAAAAAATAAACAAGTGTTAATTCAGATGCCTCTTTCAATGGATTGGGCCTGAAATAAAAGACCATGAAACCAGGGATGGGGTAATCGTAATCTGTAATCGTAATCGATTGTAATTGATTACATTTTTTCAAGTAATCGACTGTAATCTGTAATCGACAACATTTTCGATTACATGTAATCGTAATTTAATCGATTGCAGCAAAAATTATGATGTAATCATCGATTACTTTTCGATTACATTTCGATTACTTTAATAAAATAGTTTGATGGAATAGAACCTAGTTTAAATAAAACTATACAACTGCATGTATTCATCGGTTTATAGTACAGATAAAATAGAATGTAAAAATATATGACTTGATAGTTTTGTCAAATGACTTATTCAGACCTGATGTCTAATAAGGCTGCATAATGTTCAACCAGATTTCCTAACAAAGTTTACTGTATTTCCAGCTTTCAATACCTGTAAATACTTTAAAAGCTTTTATAATAAAAATTGGAAAAAATTATAAAATGGTCTTAAGTTCTGTACTACTTTGAAGTAAAAAGTTTATTTTAAAATTCCTATATATATATATAAAAACAATTATAAGAGTTTGAGTTTTAGCATAGAGTAGATAGGCCTTTGATTCATCATAATGTATGATATAAAGATTAAGAAAGGATACAATATCCTATTGACAATAAACCAATGCAATGAAATTATTGTTCAGTAATAGATACATGTAGACCATTTTGACACTAAAAATATATATTGATTATAATTTTGAATAGAGAATAAAGAATTGTCAATTGCCTTCTTCTCAGATGATCAAAGACTTTTAATCAATTAAATGCAGACTTTGCTTTGATTTCAATTAGATGTATGTCTAATTAAGTGTGAGATTTACATATTATTATATTGCCCTAGGTTATAAATTTTACTCCATTAGCAGTGTTATCACCTTAATTAGGGAGATTATCCAAACAAAAGGATAAATTCATGCATGTAATTATAAATTATAAATTTTCATCTTTAAAATTAGCTGAGTTGATTATTACTTTTTCATATTTTTTATTTTAACTTCCAACATTGTGATAAACTATATTAAAATATACAAGTTACTTGATGATGAGTCAAAACAAATAACAAAACTTAATCAGTATAACAGCAAGAAATATGGAGCAAATGGCCTAAAATATAAAGAAGTGATTGATGTAATGGTCCATGTCATTGCAAGAACTTTATCAACACTCACTCATGTTTAAAACAAAAATTTCAATAATTTTTGAATATTTTGGATCCTCGGTAAGCTTCCATCTAGATAACTGTCAATATAACATTTGGAAACTATTCTTTAAATGATGTTTTTGTAAGCTCTAAATTTTCACTATAAATATGTTGAGCAACATAATTGTGTTCAACTTTCTTTATTATTTTTTTTTATAATTTTGTAGCATGTAATTGATAGTAATCGAAAAGTAATGTAATTACTTTTAATAAAGTAATCGATTGTAATCGATTACATACAAAAATCAGAGTAATCGATTATTAATCGATTACACAAAATTCTTCATGTAATCGATTATTAATCGATTTTTATATAGATTAGACCGTTGGTTTTCCCGTTTGAATGGTTTTACACTAGTAATTTTGGGGCCCTTTGTAGCTTACTGTTCGGTGTGAGCCAAGGCTCCGTGTTGAAGACCGTACTTTGACCTATAATGGTTTACTTTTATAAATTTTGACTTGGATGGAGAGTTGTCTCATTGGCACTCATACCACATCTTCTTATATCTATTTATGGTCAGAATTTTCATCCGAAAGTTAATATTCAATTATTGAATTGTAGTTGGATATTTTGAAATTTGAAATATTTGCAAGACAGTCAGCATGGTCAGTGGTCTAAAAGGCCCAAATAAAGTACAAAGTTGAAGAACATTGAGGTCACAAAATTCTGAAAGGTTTTGCTGAATACAGCTAAGGTGATCTATTCCTGGGGTAGGCAAATAGTAGAAGGATCCTTTTTATATATAAAAGTATTTAGAAAAATTCAAAATTTTTAAAATATGTCTCCAATGTTCATATACAACAACTTTGTCAGATACTAATTATGTATAAATGTTCCATATAGATCTGTATTTTCTGGACCTTTAAGAAATCGTCAACAACTGGAATTTTTTTACATCTCTGATTGTAATGAAAAATGCTATATAATTAACAGCTGAAGTATGTGTTTATTTGTTAGTATCAAGTAGTCAGGTATGCTGAATTAAAAGTCCCATCACAGTATTCTATATAACTCACTGACATAAAATATTGTGGATTCATGTTATTATTCTTGAGGTATCAATTTTTGTGGATTTTGTTGGAAAAGGTAAACCACAAATTAAGGTGGTACCTAACACTAACACTCAGGGAGATAACTCTGTAAAATCATCTAAACGTTTTAATCACATTGTATTGTTAAGGAAATATTAAGCTTCTCAATGATCAAAAGTAGTGTTTGTCAAACTGCTATATATCCAATGAAATTTTTCCGATAAAGTGTGTGGTTCAAGTTTTTTGAAATTTTTATATTTTTGTCAAAGGGTCAAAGTTAATATTTTTTCAAAATTTTATGAAAATTAAACGAGCCTAATTAATTTTAGTCAAGGTGTTTGGTACCACCTTAAGGTGTTCACAGAAATTCAATTTGTGTATCAGCTATGGCAAAGCCATGAAATCAAAATATACACAGGAAAATATTTTCATGATCTTTTCGATCCACATGATCCATGAAAATTGGTACCCACGAAAAATAAATGAATCCACAGTATTCTGATACATGTAGACCTATTCCATATTTCCTGGCAGCAAAGTAACACGTCAAGGAATTCCACATTTTTAAAATATACCGGTACCTACAAATATATATTCTTCCCTTTCATAGCATGCATACCATTATGATAAATATTAATTCACATACATGTAACTTTGACCTGTTTTAATATATATCTAACCAGTATATGAAAAGATCTTGTCTAGCAATATCATACATGTAGATTCTAGCCCTGTGTCATTTAAAATACTCCAGTACAGTTATTAACTTACTATTGGCCAAAAATTGTATGTGGCTATTGAAATATGGAATTTATAATATATTTTCAAAACATAACTTTTATAGATATCTATTTTAATTTAGTAATTTAATACCCAGTTTATAAGTACATGTATTCCATAATGAAGGGCAGATGGACCTTTTTTGGGATGTCGGGATTTGACTTTTTTTGCTGGAATTCAGGATTTACATCTATCTGCACTTGGGAATTGAAGATTTATTTTCGAGATCCAGGAAAGAATGCTTTATTTTTTCGGAAATTCTGGATGACGCCCCTCTAATGAAAGAAACATCTGACGTTTTTAATTATTTTTATGAAAACCATGAAAGATGATGAAACTGAAGTTTGAACAATAACAAAAATCAGCTATTCAAGTTTTCTGTATTAAAAATTTAAGTACATATACTAATGTATTTATATAATATTTTATAAAAACCTTAATGTAATACAATCCAGGATCAAATTCAAGCTTTTTTGAAGGGGAAAGAAGGGGGGGGGGATTTGGGCATAATTCCAGAAACTTTAATTTTAAATATTTTTTTGACAGTTTTTATACTGAAAATTTTATATTTCCCTATCAAAGTTCGCCCTCTTTGCACACACGTGCACACACCCATCCTTAATGTACCACTGCAATTGTTATGAAGGGATTCGGAATATTAATTCAATCCAAATATTTAACAAACCCTAGACAGAATTATTCGCCAAAAAATGGGATTTTTTTTGCTGTTCTTAATCACAAAGTCATTAGAATACCTTCAAGTTTAATACAGTCAGTATCTTTGTAGTTGTCAATCATGCCACATCAAGGTTGGGCGGTATTTACCACCCCTGGTATTTACCAGTGGTATTTACCGGTATTTACCGCCCCGGACAATACTCCCCAAGTGGTCAATACTGGCAAATACTGGTCAATTGAAATTTTCATACTTCTTTTGAAAAGACAGAATATCAACAAATTACACAGTGTAACAGACCAAAAAAATAAAAGTCACAAATACTGTCATAAAATTACCCAAGATTCTCAATTGTAAAATACGTTACAGTTATAAGACAATCAGCAAAACAACCATGTTGCACAATAAGATATGTCTTAGATGATGTAGCCATAAATGATGTCTTAGATGATGTAGCCATAAATGATGTCTTAGATGATGTAGCCATAAATGATGTCTTAGATGATGTAGCCATAAATGATGTCTTAAATGATGTAGCCATAAATGATGTCTTAGATGATGTAGCCATAAATGATGTCTTAGATGATGTAGCCATAAATGATGTCTTAGATGATGTAGCCATAAATGATGTCTTAGATGATGTAGCCATAAATGATGTCTTAGATGATCTAGCCATAATTGATTCATAAAAAGGGCAAATAATTTGGATATGGTCTGCATAACAATTTTAATAAAATGGAAATGGAAACTGAAGTGCAAGTGCAAATGAACACATTGAAAAAAAATGACATAAAAAACTTTAATAGGTTCACTATCAAAAAAAATTTGTTGAATTTCTCATATGTTGGCGCTGAGTACTAGTGTTGATGTTTTATTAAATATACTCTTTTATTCAATTTTTACCATACTTTTCTTAGGGTTGCAGCAGCAGCTAAAAAGTTTAATGAAAAACAGAAACAGATAATAGAAAAGGAAGAAAAACACACAAAGGCAAAGAAAATAAAGAAGGTGCAGAGAGACGAAATGGCAGCAAGGCATGAAAATAGACAACAGGTATATTGAACTATTGCTTTGGTTATGTGATCAAGTGTAACAAGCCTGGTAATTTTCCACTTCCAATCTTAAAGATAAACATTTGTAGCCACAGGCCTCACGCTCATTTTGTATAGAATCTATAAGCCTTTAGTAGAAATTCTTAAAGGCACGATATAAATTTTACAAGCCTGGGCTGGTGGGCCTGTGGCCAGCCTGAAGACTGTTGCCTGATATGTGTGTGTATTTCAGTGTCAGAATGGTAAATCAACAGATTTACATGACAAACAAAATAAGATTATATAATCTGGACACTTTATTAAAGGGAAGTTATTTTTCATTTCACTTTTAAGGCATAAACATTTTGAAATTGATGCGTTAGATCCAAAATGAACATGTAACACTTAGTTTTGACAAAATCTAATATGAACCACAGCCTTAGCCAATAAGATATCTTACCTACTTTAACATTCTTGTAGCAATTTATCTTTTGAGGTAAGACTGTGGCTCATATAAGAATATATTATTAATTTGTATATTTTGACTAATTTGATTCTTTCAGGAATAGTCACATGTTAAACTATATTTTCAAAGGTCGATTGAAAACGGCGGATAGAAAAGTGATATTGCACGGTTATTTTTAGAATATCTAAAAACCAACATACTTTGTGACGTCATCTAATGAATTTCATGATGTTAAAAGATTTTAAAAAGTGTATATTTATGATCAATTATTTAAAAAAAAAGTATTCTTCAAATACATAAGATGTACACACAAAAACATAAAAAATAATTGAGATAACAACTAATATCATGAATATGTTGTTATTGTCAAAGAGACAATATGATATCTTTAAAATTCCAACAAAGTTAAATGATAGAAAAAAGAGAATATAATGCACTGACCATTTTGATACAAATATGGTCTGAAATTAATAATATAACAATTGTAGCCTTTGTATGAGGTCAATACAGGATATATCGACCTTGGACTTCGTCCTCAGTCAATATACTTCTTTCAGGTCAATATATCCTTGTGTCGACCTCATACAAAGGCTATAATTGTATAATATTATTTATTGGATTTACACTTACTACTTCCTAAAATAACATGTATGTCTTTGTTCTAAGTTACTGATCAAAAGTATATATAGAAGCTTAATAATGTCAGTGATCAAATTTGCTGTTTCAGAATTTTAAGGACTATGGGCAATTTCATTGTTTGTACCCAAAATAAAAGATTGTATCGTCATTGGTTGAATTTCTATTGTTAAACACTTGTTAGCCAATCACAATGCTTTGGTGTTCTCTTTTGAAATTATTACCCAGTATGCAATAGAATCTGAAACAGGGAAGTGTCTGGAAAATTGAAATGATTTAAAAATATTTTCAGGCTGAAATTGATCAGGAAGATGACATGGATGATGGCAGGATAGATAAACTAGACAGAGAATATGAGCAGGAGAGACTTGTGATATCAGAACTTGATCAGGACATCAGTAAATTGATATCTGTCACAGTGTTAGATCCTGTCAGCAAAAACAATGGTATTTACCGTAAAATTTTTAATTTTTTTGAAATAATAAGGATTTTCTACCCCAGGAATAAATAACCTCAGCTGTATACAGCAAAACTGTACGGAATTGTGAGTCTTTAATGTTCTTCAACTTTCATGAAGCACGTGTCTGGCAGGCCATAATCTTGCTGGCGAAATGACAATTTAAGTCGCCAAAGAATTTTGAAAATCGCTAAATCTACGCCGCCGACTGACTTCATGGCGAAGTCAAATCGTTATCAAAATCGGTATAAGGGAGACAACTTGTGTTTGAAAAGTCTCACAGGTAAAAAAAATGGCGGCTGACAAGGAAAATCGAGATTTTCGAAACGACCCAGGGCTTATACTGTCAACGATCAAATTAAATAAATACAACGGCGACTTTGAACATCCTCGGATATAACTTTCAAAACTATTCAAACGGAAAACTGACCGTCTGTTTAAGTTACCATTTAACGATGATTTTCATCTGAGGCTGTTGCGTAATCACTCAGCTGATTTGTTTTATTTTATTACTTGCAGAGTCGATCAATTTTACTATTCGGTAGGTAAAGGGTGGGAATTAACAGTAGATTATTATATTGATTGAATAAAAATTGAAATATAAAAGGTAGAAAGACAGCTGATGGATAATGTGATTGCAAACGTCGACACTCGACCAGATTGTGATCAGCAGTGGATTTTTCTCACCACCATTTCGTTGATATGGATGATATCTTTAAAAATGGTAGAAATTAGCTCTTTATCGGATAATTAATATGCGATTGAAAGATATTTTCATTTATAGGCTTACAATCTGTAACGATAATCTCAATTTACAACTAACATAATGTGCCGGGCATTTAATAATGTTTTACAAAATAATGACAAGTGGTGATATAAATTAAATTCCCAGTCATGTGAAACTCATCAGGTAAACTGGGAGTCATATATATTTTTTCTGGACTTTTAAAAATAAATTGAGGTAGATGCACATGAATTTAATGCATCATAATCATGATAATATTACTAGGCTACTCCCTCATGTCCCAATCAACAAATTTTATTTAGAACACAATGGTATCAATAAATAAATAACAACTATATATTGTCTAATCCTTTTATTAAGAACTTTCTAAATATACATTGTGTACAATAACATATGAAAAACTGCAAGTATATCTTTTATTGAATATAAAACAATTTCTTTAGTGATAAGCATGAAAACACGATGCAACCGAAACAGTAATGGAATCTCACTTCTCCTTCTCTCTCATGGAAGGAGAAGTCACTTCTCCTCTTTAAAATCCTAGATTAGGCCCTGGCGTCTGGTATTCAAAATTTTAATCCTGGTATCTATGATGAGTTTATTTGTTATGCTGGGGCTCCTCTTACAAAAATCTTATGACTGAAATTAGTTGCAAGTTACACTCAATTGTTCATGACTTAAAATAATATTTTCTGGAAAGATATTTTGTGAAAAGAAACACTGAGTTCTGAAAATTATAGCTGAGAAGATCCAGATTAAATTTAGGATGTTAATTTAAATGATAAATTAAAAGGATAAGGGTTTCTAAAATTTATCGGATGTGGGGTCAGAGAAATCGGTAAAATATATTTTGTTACATTTTGTAAGAATTATAAGCATAATGAAAATTTTGTCTTATGGGTGGTAGGGATCTTAAAAAAGTACCCCATACGTTTAATAATGGAACAGCCCGTACAAATAAAATCAATCTTGAATTATACTAAATTGTTCATGACTTACAATTAAGTTTTATCGTAAGACTTCTTGTAAAACAAAAATGCTGAGTTTTAAATACTGCAGTTGGGAAGATGTCTCTTTTACCCTAAATAAACTTTTTACTTGGGGCTAACATTAGGTTTTTGTTTTTAATAATAATCAATACATTAAAAGGGATAAAAGCGATCCTCTAAAACACAGGACAGCAGACTTACATTATGAAACTTACAAAATGTGAATGGATTGGAATGCACTTTGGCCTCTACCGATACATAGTTATTCATGGAGTAGGAATTTTTAAGGTTTTTATGTTAAATACTAACTATAAAGAAAATAAAAAATAGTGGAAGATACCAAACGGACAATTAAAATATATGTTTGAAAAAGCGACTGACAAAACCTTAACTTTTATATTATGTTTGAAAATTATATTAATAATATATAAATAACACATAGCTGAGAGGGTGATAGAGCAGATTGTTACCCCGAGAAAACATTGTCAACTGAGGCGAAGCCAAGGTTGACAATGTTTTTTCGAGGGGTAACAATCTGCTCTATCACCCTCTCAGATATGTGTTATTTAATTTATTATACTGAATGTTCTGTCTTTAAATTTCAAATGCAAAGTAATAAACTATGTCGTCTTATACATAACAATCATCCGTATTTATTAAAGCGCACACTTGAGCAAGCGTCTCCGTGAAGGGTAATAGAGTATTTGCCATAGGATAGAGTCGTATTTAATAAAGCGCACACTTGATCAAGCGTCTCCATGAAGGGTAATAGAGTAAATTAACACCCTCTTATTAGCCAATCAAAATCTGGCATTTTGACATGAAGTATAATAATGTTTATTGTCATATAAACACATTAAACATGTTTGTGACAAAAACATACATATATATTTAACAGAAAACAAAGTAAAACAAATAACACTCCACAAAACAGCAAGTAGAAAACTAAAGACTAAGCAACTGCGACTCTTTTCACAAAAACTCTTACGATTAAAATTGATCGTAAGTTATACTGAAATGTGTATGACTTACGAGTATTTTTACTCTTAAGATTTTTTGTGAAAAGAGCCACAGGAGCCCAAGCAAAAACTGACAGGGTAAACAGATCCTGCTCCACTGTGGCATCCATTGAGTTGCTTTTAAGTGTTCAACAAAGTACACATTTTGTACAGTTTTGTGCTATCAAGAATTTGTTAAAAGCATAAAATCAAGTATCCACGAGAATGCATTTTTAATCAATTTATAGAAAATTAACAACCACAAAAAATAATCCTCTGTCAATATTTGCTTTTTAGATTATGTAGAAACTACAAAGAAGGAAGAGAAACCTGTGGAGAGACCAAGACCTAGGTCATCAAGACACGTCAGACAGAGTATAAATAAACCAATTTATATTGGTGCAGATTTCCCTGGTATGTTATTATGGGATTAAACACCTTTTTAAATTCCTTTAAGAATGCGTTTAATCATTATAATTCTTTAAAATTGGAGATAAGGAATTTTTATTGTCCCACTTGTAACCTCTTTCACAAGTAAATTGTAAATTTGTGTTATTGAATTGGCCTGGAGCATGAATATATTTTATGGTTAACTCAAAAAAATGTACTCCATGAAATTGATAGAAAATAAGCTACAAAACTATCTTATTATCATTTAAATGAATGTTTTGTATAATATAAAAATAAGAAGATGTGGTATGATTGCCAATGAGACAACTCTCCACAAGAGACAAAATGACACAGAAATTAACAACTATAGGTCACCGTACAGCCTTCAATAATGAGCAAAGCCCATACCCCATAGTCAGCTATAAAAGGCCCTGAAATGACTTTTGTAAAACAATTCAAATGAGAAAACTAACGGCCTGATTTATGTACAAAATAATGAACGAAAAACAAATATGTTACATAGCAACAAACAACAACCACTGAATTACAGGCTCCTGACTTGGGACAGGCACATACAGCATGTGAAGGGGTTAAACTTAAAAGAAGAATGAAGTGAAACGACATCTAACATGAAGTGGTATTTTAATTCATGACTTAAATTCTTACTGGTTGAATAAAAAGGATACTTTTTTTCCTCGTTTTAAAAATCTAATAGCAGATTGGTAATTGACTGTTATCTAACCCTAAGACATCACCAAATTCATAAAACCATTGGTCATGTAAATTTTCTAATACTGAAAATTGACCAAATGTGTTTGAAATTTTGAAATTGAAACAAATTCTTGTGACAAAGTATAGACAAGGCTGTTACCAGTACAAACATCACAGACATTCAAAAAATAAAAAGCACAAAGAACAACACTAAAAACTAAAGCAATAGCAACACAAACCCCTTTTAAAAAAAGTAGGGTGATCTCGGGTTTTCCTGACAATATGTATGATGAATCATTTTGTGTGTACTTTTTAAGTATTGTCATCTCTACTAAACAGATTATTTTTGCTTTTATTTGCAGATGAGATATTACACATTAACATGGTTTTACATTTAGAACTGTAATACTGTATTTTATCATTTATTTTTAAAGAATATTCATTCTTGAACTTTAATGTGACTGCAATTGTGTGAACTGTTATGCTTTGTTGTTAATTTGTATCAAGTTAAGACTGCCTGCACATTTTAGATAAAAGTAGACTATATTTTGTTATTTTCAGGTGACTTTTTACCCACTGGTCAAGGAAAGAGATATCAATCTGCTAGAGAAAATGAAGTTAAGACAATAGAATCACAGGTAAAAAGTATTTTGATATTTTTAAGAAAGATTTGAGAATAGGAGGGCATATGTTAATAAGAAACATCTAGTACTGTTTAGTTGCTTTTGGAACAATTAAGTTTTATTGTTATGCATAGGTAAATACAAGATATTGAATAACCTAGAGACAAACTGCAAAAAAATCTTGATTTACTGCAAATGAATTGTCAAAACAATAATTTTCTTAAAGGTAGTCAATGAATTTGAAATTTATTGATTGGTGTTTAGGGCCACTTTCAGCACTATTGTGCTATTTCATGGCAGTCAGTTTTTATTGGTGGAGTGTCCAGAGAGAACCACAGACCTTCGGTAGGAAAACTAACAGTCCTAGTTAATTATGATTGGAATCGAGCGCACCTGCCTCATGCTAGATTTGAACTCACAACCTCAGTGTTGACAGGCTAGTGATACAGTAGTTTGACTACTTAGGCCACTTAGCCACCGAGGCATCTAATTTGAAAATAATTCACTGTTCTAATTTATTATTTATTATTAACTCTTAATTTAAGTATATTATTTACTCTGAATTTAAGTATATTTTTTTTCTTCTTCAGATTGAAGAATTACAAAACAAAGCATTGTCTGGTGAAATGGTTACCATGGATTTAGTGAAAGGACTCCAACAGAGACTGGAAGAGATTGAACAACAGATAAAGGATACCAAACCTCCAAAAATAAAACAGAAAAATAGAGCAACAGAGCCCAAGTATCCTGTGTCCATGTCAGTTAGAGGGAAGGACATTATCAGCGAGATAGAGAAAGAGAAAGAGAAGGATAGTAGATCAACTAGGTACAATATTTGTCTGCTTGTAAACTTTTTAATTAGAAATTTATTCTGTAATTTTTTTTGTCTCCTCTGCGATGAAAGTCACGGAAGGCAAGACATAGGTGTTGCTTTTCTGGTGACTACAATGATGACAGCACCAACAACTGTTAAGTTTTCTGCTTAAATCAGTTAGATAAGAACTATTTGTGATAGATCAATGATATTTTCTATAAAGTTGCATTACTATCAGTACATATCAGTTTGACGACTATTTCGAATCCCTACCCCTAGATTATGGTCCAGTAACTTTGAATTAATAATCAATTTTCATTGTTATTTTTTTACTTAAGTTAGTTTGATAAGAACAACTTGTGGTATATCAATGATATTTTCTATAAAGTTGCATTACGATCAGTACATATCAGTTTGAATAAATTAGCAATGTTGCTGTCCATCAGATTTTCATTTTCTGTATTTTCTGCTTATTTCTATGTCAACAGTCTATTTGAATTAAGAAATGTTCTAACAGTCCCTTTCACCATTTATTCTTTTGCAAAATGAATTTTAAAAATGTGAAAATTGGCATGCATTGAAAAATTGATAGAAATAAAAGTTGAAAGTTAAGAAATTAAAGTTTTAAGGGTTGAAGAACAGTATATGGCTGATTTCCCAGATTTTTGTATTTTTAAAGGAATTTGCAAGTGTTTGACTCCAACTAATAATAAAAAAAAAACATTTAATTGATCTATTTGCATCAATGTGATTGTTGAAAATTTTATTATAGATGCAAAGATCAAATATAAAATTAGTGAAAATTTTTCTCAAAATTATACCTAAATCCTCATTCCTCCAAAGTTAGTTGATAGATTTTTCTTGAAAAGCAATATTTTGTACCCAGAAAAATTTCTGTTTTATTGATGTAAAATAATGGTTTTGTCACTGACTGCTTCTTGGGTAAACTTTCAAACATCAGTTTAAGCAGAATTTTCCGAAAAATAATTTCAAATTTGTTGATATATATTAGTGTTACATTGTAGTGCTATAAATTAGTAGAAACGATCTTGGCATAAGTTTTCACTGCCGACCTGCATATATAAAATAAGAAGATGTGGTATGATTGCCAATGAGACAAATCTCCACCAGGTACTAAATGATATAGAAGTTAACAATTATAGGTCCAAGTATTGCCTTCAACAATGAGAAAACCTGTATCACATAGTAGGCTATATAAGGCCCTGAAATGACAAGGGTAAAACAATTCAAATGAGAATGCTATCAGCCTGATTTAATATCTTATAGTTGTATATGTTACCATTTAATTCATTAAGTCATTAGTTTGATCCCTCTTGCACTTTAAACAATTTGATATATACATTGGCATCAAATTGTAACCAATTCGGATTTGTACGACATGTCATTTCCGACTTTGGATCCGTTTATGAGATAGGTCGAAAACACAAGACGCCAGTTTTTGTCAACAAAGGTGCCATCTATCTAATGAACTCAAATAAAAAAGTATTTAAGATCGAAATATATTTCAGATACAATTATTTTATGCACAAGTATACTAGTGACTCCCAAAATATTAGATATGTCTAGGTTCAAACAGATAAAAGGGAAATTAGGAGAAATGTGTAAGTAGGTCGAAAATACAAAACAATAAACGAAAAAGATGTATGATATACAGCAACAACTAAAACCACTGACTTACAGGCTCCTGACTTGAGACAGGCACATACAGAATGTGACAGGGTTAAACATGTTTGCTGGCAACAAACACTCCCCTAACCTGGGACTAGAATGTTTGATACATTTATAAAAAGATAAAGCTTCTTTTATACCAATAAATCAAAATTTATCTATTAAACATGTTAAGAAAATCTTTGTTAATGAACAGTTTTGAAGATACACCTTATCGCTATTTATTCCATTCCGGATTAGTTCTGAAATTACACAACTCTTTCAAACCAGTTGAAGCTATCTGGGGCCCTGTTTAATTAATATATTGTGCATCAAAATTTTTAAAGAGTTACGTTTAAACCATTGTATACACTTCAAACAAAGAATTTTCTTACTTTGGATTGTGTTTAAAAAATGGATCATAAACTACACAAATTTCAGAATGTTCACTTTCTACACGTTTTCCTCCCTCAGCTCATTACCGATGACCTTTGTATTTGCGACGCATGACCCAAACAGGAAGTTGTCTAAATGCATGTTTTTTTCCAGAATAGTGATAAGGTGTATTGGATGATTAAGGACAATTCTAAGCATGGTTTACATGCATGCTTTATGTATTAAAAGAATATCCATCTCAATAACTTTTCAGAAAATAATAGAGAAATATGCATTATTTTTTTCCAAAATTTATTATGACTTAACATTTAAAAGATATATTTGAAATCCTCGTCAAAATTTTAAGGTAGTTTGTGATCCTTGTTTAAATAAAAGCTTTGATTCTTTTTTGTAATATTTTTCATAAAGTTTCAAAAAATTTTGTTTGATGTACATTCTTTAATCATTTTAAACATTCTGCTATTCTTAATATTTCACTGAGGTTGAACAATGCTTAAAGATTGCTTAAAGTGGCGCTAAATGCCAAGAAACTATTTCAATTCACAGAAAATCTGCAGTATCAATTTTATTTTACTTATAGGTCACCAGAACTTTTAAAGGTTAATGATCCTTTGAAGTCTATAGAAATTAACAGTGATGACATCATGTTTGATGCAACAGGTAAGAAGTTATCTCCTTTAGAAAAGAAATATTGAAAAACACCTGTCTAAAATATTGAAGTTTTAACACAGGAAAACTGTATTAATCTTTGACTTCATGCAACTACTGAATGTGTGAATATTTACCGTAACTCAGCTGTGTCTCATAGACGATTTTTGAATTCCTGCAGTAAGAACCGATGGTTCAATGACATCATTTACGCAGCCTGACCTCGGTTCAACCAGTGTAACTCATTCATCATAAAAAACAATACTTGTATGTTTATTTTGTTTACAATGTGATTGTTGGTCAAATTATGACAGGATTTACCATTTATATTATGTAATTTGTTGAAATCACCTCCCAGCTGTGCGCTTGAATACTGTCGTTTCATTTATGTTCAGATTTTTTTTTCTCACTTTTGTGGATTGGGAAAAGGTATTTTGTGGGAATTTGAATTTTGGTTTTCCAAAAGTTTTATACAAGCAATAGAAAGCTTATACTTCTTTGAACATTTAAATTCATGGTTTCCTTATACCCATAAAATCAATGAAAATTTGTGTCCCACAAATAATAATGAATCCATAGGCATAGTACACAGATATAGGGTCATAATATAGCACAACATTCTGCTTAAAATTCATTGAAAATTTGTGTCACACAAATAATGAATCCCTAGTACACAGATATAAGGTCATAATATAGCAAAACATTCTGCTTAAATCAATGAAAATTTGTGTCACACAAATAATGAATCCCTAGTACACAGATATAAGGTCATAATATAGCAAAACATTCTGCTTAAATCAATGAAAATTTGTGTCACACAAATAATAATGAATCCCTAGTACACAGATATAGGGTCATAATATAGCACAACATTCTGCTTAAATCAATGAAAATTTGTGTCCCACAAATAATAATGAATCCTAGTACACAGATATAGGGTCATAATATAGCACAACATTCTGCTTAAATCAATGAAAATTTGTGTCACACAAATAATGAATCCCTAGTACACAGATATAGGGTCATTATATAGCACAACATTCTGCTTAAAACTGGATTAAGGAATGTCTTGAAGTTGTAGTAAGGTGTAATCCTTTGCTACATGTTAAAGGCCTCACTGAGACTTTGAGATGAAAAACAGCCATACACTTTGAATTCCTTTGCTTTGAGTTTTGTCAGTTGTATGTATGGATTTTGTGTCATATGTTTATAAACCAGATCTCCTTTATGATGAGCAGCTCTTTTAATATCAATAGAAACCCTTTTGAGCCATAGTTTTCTTCTTCGCTGTTTTTTGTAATAAATTATATTTGAAAAACATGATTGTAAGATTTGAATTATTACAAAGTTCTTAAAACTGTTTTTCTACCACCCACTAGTAAAGGTCCATCCTTGCGGTCATAAAATTTTCGAGTATGATTATCATACTCAGACTCAGAAATCAACAAATCAGAATACTGGATTAAGTGTTTCCAGCACTAATTTTGTACTACGAGTACCGAGTAAAGTTGTATGACAGAGGGAGCTGATCTTTGGTCAATAGTTGCTCATTTGTCAGTCATGCTATATCTTATTTTTATTGAAAAATTTAATTTTAAAAATCTTCAAACATTGGAACATTGCAAATTAGATGCAGTAATATTATTAAAAGTATTTTATTTTTTCAGATTTAATTGGAGAAGGAACTTTCTCCAGAGTATACCATGGTGTGTGTCTAGGAACAGAGGTAGCCATAAAACAACTTAAAATTCCTCTCACTTCACATGATAAAAACTATTTTGCTGCTGAGGTATGTTGAAATGTAATCTAAATGGTTTCTATAGATGCCATAACGTAAAAAAAAGCACCAGGTTTTTTTATCAGACACTTTTAAACTATTAATTGTGTTCCTTTTTAGATGTCGTTTTCACTTTTTTCACCAATTTTACATGACGGCGAATATACTTCAACCCTTTTGTAGCCTGTTTTTTTTTTTAATTTTTACCCTTTTGTGCAATTCTTTATTGGGTTGATCTGAATTTTATATTAGATTTCAGTGTTAAGATTTTGAAACATGAATCTCAGTAAAGTTTGCTTGTTAAAATCCAAATAAAACTACTGTAAATTCAGAAATTTTTCCGAGGATTTTAGAAGGGCAAATCATGTGACTGGGTGAGTATCCCAATAATAAGAACTGGCGTTCTGAAATCTGACACATATTTTCTGTATTTATCCTGCAATCAGCCAACTATTGTACAAATAACAGGTACACAAATAAATTTTTGCTTTATTTGTACCACTACAAATAAAGTCACCTGTTACCCGACTTCCATGTTGAGCAAGCCGTAATGTGGATATTTCTTTTTGCATACCAGTTCATTTTGGGGTCCTCTTCGCGGTCCGCGTTTAAAATATGTCGATTTCTTTGAAAAATTAGAGACAATGATTTAGATTTTAACAACTAAAGTTTCAAGTGTTGGGTGTAAATTTCAGGATAAAACAATATATGTACATTGTTGAATTTATTTGTACTCGCTATGAATTGGAGAAAAGCTTGGCGAGCCTCGCTTTCATCCTGTTTCTAAAGCTCATACAAATAAATTTTATATTTTCTGACAATGTACATATATTGTATATGTATTGTTTCCTACAATCTCAATTATTATTCGCATAGTCTGTTGAAATTTCAATAATAGATGCATGCAATAATTTCTGAATTTACAGTATTTTGAGTGGAGAAATATTGTAAGAAATCACAATAGAAGGAGAATCTTCGTAGTCATTTAATTAAAAAAATTACTGTTTCAAGTTGAGAAATATCTATTCATATATCTGTAAGTCTTTTAATGTTGTGCATCATCTCCAGGTGGCACTGCTGTCAGTATTTTTTACAACAAACAGGTAAAACTTGGTTGTGCTGCTGATGTAGTCATACTAAGAACTCTTTTTGTCATTATATGTCAATTTCTGATGGTATTACGGTAAAATTATTGCAAGATTTTATTAATGGCGAATAATGCATCTGGGGGAGTATCTCAATGATAAGAACTCGCATTCTGAAATCTGATGCATATATCAGTATACAGATTTTTTTCCTGAAAATGCAATACTTAATCTCATATTTTTGTTCAATCTTCAAAATCACAATAATAAATGTGCACAACAATTTCTGAAATTACAGTACACTAACTATCAGAAACACGACTTATTGACGTTTGTGCTGTAGGTTAGTCCCAACTGATGTTGTTTTTGTTTAATTAATTATGGCATTCTCATTAAACTTTTGTCCAGTAGTAGATTTTGTCCTGAAGAAGCCAAAACATCCCCATATAGTAATTGTTAAGATCTGATAGGTGTTTGTGCCGTAGACAAGTTGTCACTTTGAAATGTGGTGTTATCAATGATAATAAGGCATTTACATTTGTATCATTGTAGGTTAGTCTTCTGAAGGAGCTACATCATCCTCGTGTAGTACAACTGATAGGTGTATGTACTACAGACAAGTTTCCACTAATGGTACTAGAGTTTATGGCCAGAGGCAGTCTCTACTACTATTTACATGATCCAAAATGGTGAGGCCTCCAAATTTTTTTATGGAAATATTGCATATAAATATTTAGTAGAAAGTTTCGTTTTTGATTGACACAAGATGTTGTCTGTAAATGTTTTAGAATTTTCTGTTTAAAAAAGTAAATTGAAGTTGTGAAAGAAGCAATGCCTAAGACTGAAAAAAATTAAATATATGATATATGACATTCTCTTGTGAAATGAAACCAAATAATTTGATGACCAAAAATAATATTACAATGTGCATATACAATTTTTATTTGTTAAAATAGCAAGAGTTATGTTTCCTTTCCTTGTTTCAAACATTTTGACAAAAATTGACTTTAGAAATATTTAGTTTATTTTGGAGCAAATGTTTGGTAGCTCTACCAATATGTGAGAAAAATAACCAAAGGATCAATGTTTAATCTTACAGTTCATACCTATTCTTATGGTTACAATACGTAGTTCGAAAAAAAATTGTGTAACAAACAAGGAAATTGATATACAAGGCCATGCCAATAATTATAAGATTTGAATAAACACGTCCCTTTTTCTTTTCATCTGACCTGATACATTGCATATATATATGGGTAATATGAAGTATATGGTTTTAGTTCCAAGTGTAATTTCTGTAGCATTATTACCGTAAATTCAGAAATTATTGCGAGATTTTTATTAATGCGAATAATGGGATAGGGTGAGTATCGCAATAATAAGAATTCACATTCTGAATTTTGATACATATATTTGTATGCAGATTTTCTTGAAATTGCAATAATTTATCTTGCATTTTTGTCTATTCTACAAAATCGCAAAAAAAAATGCACACAATAATTTCTGAATTTACAGTATTTGAGATAGTGGAAATTGACATATTTTAACAAGTAAGGGATATTCCATTTATATGGATGTTGGAGGGTAGGAAGGGACTTCCAAATTGCGTTCAACCAGCATACTTTCTTTTAGTAATTGCACAAAACATCTATTTTCAGTGAGTCGATGGACCATGCTGAATATTATGGAGTTGCTCATGATATTGCTCTAGGTATGAATTACCTACATCAACACAAACCACAAGTCCTACATCTTGACCTCAAGTCTATGAATGTCCTTCTGGATAGTAGTGGCAGAGCTAAGATAGCTGACTTTGGATTTTCTAAGTTTAGGTAAAACTGTAACATTGATAGCATTATAATCATTCGTTGGGGTACCAGTTTTCTTTAATTTTTATTTCCTCCAAACATTAAATTTATTTCCCCAAGAAATGTATATTTTCAATTGACTCCTATTTTGTTAATTTTATGACAATAAATTGAAAATCTCATGAACTTAGACGTTTTCACACACCACAACGATGGCCAAAAAGTAAACAGAAAGACAAAACAACAGTCCAAAAAACACTACACATAAAACCCCACCAAAAACAGGGGATGAACACCTGTGCCTCAGAAAGGTCAGCAGATCCTGTCCCACTAGTAACACCAATCGTGTATCCTGCCTTTCGATATTGACACTCTAGAGTTACAAAAAATTCATATTGTCCCCAAACATTTAGTTTATTCTTCAATAGCAATAACTAACTAACTTGTTCACATCTTTGTCCTTTGGTCTAAGTTATCTCTTAGCAATCATACCATATCTCCTAATTTTTACATCATTATTTATTTTTTAGACATGATGCAGATTTAAAAGCATCAAAGTTATCAAAAAAGAAAAGCATGTGTAGCTCACCAACTTGGATGGCACCAGAATTATTGGAGACAGGGGAGATAACCACTAAAGCTGATGTTTATAGTTTTGGGATTATCCTGTGGGAAATGTTAACAAGGAGCCATCCGTATGATGGTTGTTCTGTGTTTCAGGTAAGTCTCAATCGTGCAGATATGAGGGTCTGGATGGAAGACAGGTCTTTCACTTTTGTACTCTTTAATTTTTTCGGGCATTGTTTTTTATCTTCATAAATAACGCTTATTTGTAAAATTCTCACAAAAATGACTTTGCTATTAAATTTAGCTGTATGATTTTATTCTGTACATTGTTCATGTCTGTAATCAGTATTGTATTAATTACCTAATTCTTTTATTTTCCAAAATTATCCTGTACACTTTTGCACCCCAGTTTACTTAATTTTATTTTTTTTTGCTTAATAGTTTTCTTTATTCATTAAAGTTTTTGGCCATTATTCTCTATTCTGTAAAAGCATTCCAGACCCTCAGATATACTATTATGATATGCAGTGTTGATATTCAAATTAATTTTATGAGTAATTTGTTTGAGCTCAATTATCAAATGGAGCAGAAAGGTAATAACAATCAGAATATTGTTTTACGAGTATACGAGATGCTTTCACTTACATGAATGAATCCAGTTATACAGTCTGATTTGTGAATTTCTGGAACCCTTTTTCAAAAACTAGCATACATGTATTTCTTGATGTCTGATCCAAAGGAGATTTGAGGGTAAACATCAAAGCGACAAGAACACACCAACATAAAAGGAAAAAGAAAATAATGAATATTATAAAAAAAAAACCAGTTAATTATCAATAAATAATTTAATTTTGGATGTAACACGTCTTCTGATTGGCTGAAAGTGTTTTGTCTATTAGCTCATAGACATAATTTTGTCATGTGACCGCGACGTCATCAACGTTTTTTATCATGATTTACTCCTTTTTAGAATTAAATTATAAGGAATGACTTTAATATTTTTTCTGTCTATTCAAAATAACATAAAAAATGTGATGCACACTTTTAAATAACCCGCTACGCGAGTTATTCAGTGTGCACCACATTTTTGATGTTATTTCTTCATAGACAGAAAAAAATATTACAGTCATTCCTTAATTAAAAAAATATGCTTATACTGTATCTTATTTTTTTACCTGTATTATCATTACTAAGTTCTAACATTTAAAGTTTTATTGATAAACATTAGCATAGTAGTTAATCATTTCTTTTAAACTAAACACAGAAAAGTGATTATCTCCCCTGGATTATAAGAATTCAAAATTGATGACGATTATTTATTCTCATTTTTCAGATCTTGGAAAGAGTGAGGTTGAACAAGAGACCAGAAATTCCTACGAATAGTCCACCAGATCTGTCCTCCTTGATAAAGAGATGTTGGGATCAAAATCCTGCAAAAAGACCTGCATTTAAAGTAAAAAATACATTTTAGGAAATATTGATTTCTAAGCAGAATATAATATAAGAAAAAATTAAAACATCGCAAATTATTCAGTAACAAATATTTCATGCATATTCAGGACCAGAACATGTCAGCAATGTTTATATTAACTTGTCAACTATAGGACTTCTTAAAAGGATGATGAATTCATGTCAGCAAGCAGCCTTGATGTTGCTGCATATTTATTATATTCCTGCTCTGAATTATCTGTCAACTGGTGTATCTCTGTCCGTCTGCAGTTAATCCCATGAAATTTAAGTTCAAATCAAAGCTTTCTGACATTTGAGAGTCCTGCATGATTCATGAGCTAAATGCTGTAATCAATAGCAAAACAAAGGAACTGTGGTATCCATCTATAACACAAAATCAGTACATGCACAGCAAAAAACACACAAAAAGCAAAGAAACAGTGTTTTTATAGCTGTGTTCTTCATCTCAAAGTCAAAACGAGGCTTATCACGGAACAAAAAATACTTTCCCCTCACTGCAAGATTAAAACAGCCACTATCACCGGCTTGAGCGGAATTCTTTGCAAAAATAATCAAGCACAGTTACAATTTCCTGTTCTGAATTCAAGTGCTTTCAATTTCTGTGAAAAGCAAAACCGTCAAATAAAAATTTAAAAACTAGATATTTCAGCATCTGACTAAATAGCAGGAAAAAAGGAATATACATTCAATGTTAAGAAATTTTATTTTAAAATATATTTATGCTTTCTATGAAATAAGAGAAGAGCTTGGCGACTCTCTTATCTTCATGCCACTAAAGCTCGTACTGATGTAATTGATATTTTTATCACATATCTTTGAAATTAAAAACCTCTGGAATATTGGCAGATATAAACTTAAATGAACAGACATACAAAGAAACAGCACTAAAACATATTCATAAAAAAGTTATTTTTTATGTACTATCATACCTGCCAACTTTTCAAAATCTCAATGGGGGATTTTAAATGCAAAAGGACCTCCTCATACTACTCTTATATTGTCATATGTGTTTTAACCTACTACAATATTGTTTGAAGATATGTGATTAAATACCCATTTCAATCATTTGAATGCCTGTTTTGAGGTGTTCAGTTTATATAATAAAGAAATTCAAAACTCAGGTTAACGCCTCTCATGGGGAATATCCCCCATAAATCGAAATAGTTAGCAGGTACTATATGAGCAGGGATTAGATATTGGATAAGTCATACGTTCTGACCTCAGTAATTTTTTGGTAGACCCTTTACAAAGAAAAAGACTAAAAAAGGCTGATGGAGTTTTAGGTTCATTAGAAATATGTAAAATATAAAAAAATCTTATTTGCATTTCAAAACGTTATTATAATGCACAATGTTATCATTTCTATTATTACCCTATAATGCCAATAAGATTTAAGTATCTACATTCTTTTAAATTTAACCTATGTCCATACACTTAATCGTAGAAAATTGCTGAATACTTGATTTATGGGTTGTTTAAATTGTTAATGGAAGGAGAATTGATAGGCCATTGTGTGTTCTTTATGAAGTAAATTTTCCAGAATTTACAAAAATGGTTTTGCCAATTATTACTCACATAATTGTATGAAAATTTTGGAGGTTGAAGAGATATATTTGGTTAATTTTTTTCAAATTTTAATTTTCTAGGACATCATTTTGCAACTTGACAAGTTGGCATTTCCTCCAGACTGGAGAGCTCTGTTCAAAGAAGCAGGTGTACCAAATGAAGCATTAGAAGATGTGCAGTCAGCCAGAACAATCATCAGCCTAGTCAACAATACAGTAGATCTTGAAAATGTTAAGACCATGATGGAAGATATAAGACATTCAAATGATGCTATAATGGCATCACATGACTTGACAAGAGAATCACATGTTTACATTAACCAATCAAATGATCAGAATAGGTATCCTAGCAACTCAGCCAGGGAATCGTATAACTTTTCAGTTCAGTCTAGGGAACCTCAAAAAAGTCTGACAACCACAACAAGAAGGTCACATGACATGATGTCATCATCAAGTAGACATTCTTATGATAAAGTAAGAAATTCTGGAGAATCTATTCTCACAAGAAAATCATTTGATTCACCATTTTCTTCAACGAGGAATAAAAAGTTTGACGATGAGAAAAATGTTGGCGATTCTATTGAGGAAGAAATTGGAGAAACTGATGATGTTAGAGATAGTTTTGATTTTAAATTTAATACCAATTTTATAGAAGATTCTCAACATGGACAAAATCAAGATGAGAAATTTTTCCAGAAAAGTCAGACATCTTTAAGAGATTTCAAAACTTCTGCTCATGGGGAAGACACAACCTCTGAATACTTAAATTATCTTAAAACATCATGTGAAATTTTATCACCAACAATTAGAAGTCCGATGACTAGTAAATATTCAGATAATATGAAGGATTTTCTTTACACTGATTCTGAAAATTCTGACCAAACAGGTGCTGTAATTGAAACAATTGCTAGTATTCCAAGATCTAAATCCCCTCTGGATAATTTGAGGAAATCAGATCAAGGTTTGGATCACGAAGTTTTGAACTCAACAAGGTCATCATCTGACAAAAATCAATCAACTGGAAAGTCACATGATTCCACAGTAAGAAAGTCACACGACATACTCCTGCAGGAGATAAGAAAATCAAAATCCAGTCTAGAAAAAGAAACATCACAGAAGTCAATGACAAGGCCAGAAAATGAGGAAAAAGATCTGAAAAGTTCAATGGAAAATCCACAGTCAGATTTATATGATTCATCAATAAGAAAATCACATGATGCTGCTCTGAAAGAAATGCTTAATTCAAAAGCTTATTCTAAAACTGATACATCATCTAAGAGGTCACATGACCACTTAAAGAAAGAATCTACTCCAAGAAAGTCACATGATGGCTTAAATGAAAGTTCCCTCCTTAGGAAGTCACATGATAGTTTGATGGAAGATTCTTCACCAAGACAGTCACATGATAAATGGAAGAAAGATTCAACTCCAAGAACGTTGCATGAAAGTATGATGGAGGAAATGTCTCTCAGAAAGTCACATAATTACACAAAGAAAGATTCATCTCCGAGGAAATCACATGACACTATCATTGATGAATCTCCTATCAGAAAGTCACATGATGCCTTAGAGAAAGATTCGACTCCAAGGAAATCACATGACAGTATCATTGATGAATCTCTTCCCAGAAAGTCACATGATGTCTTAAAGAAAGATTTCACACCAAGGAAGTCACATGAGAGTATCATTGATGAATCTCCTCTCAGAAAGTCACATGATTTCTTAAAAAAAGATTCCACCCAAGGAAGTCACATGACAGTATCATTTACGAATCTTTTATTAGAAAGTCAAATGATGACACAAAGAAAGATTCCACCCCAAGAAGGACCAATCATGCCAACGTGATGGATGAAATAAGAAAATCAGGCAAACTATTTAAAAAAGATGGGAAGAAAAATCCACTTTCAGCATATGTTGATTCAAAGGATACAAATTCTCGAAAACCTGGTAAAATTAGAGCTAATGAAAATTCTGAAGATGAAAACTTCATTTCTAAGAATAGCGATGCTGAACAGGAGGTTTTAGCTGCATTGAAAACTGACTTAGATTCTGGAAAAATTAACACAGTGAACACTGAAAAAAATATTAAGCATGACATTGAGGTCAAATCCAAACTAAGTTCAAAAGATAGGTCAAATACATCGAAAAAAGGTCCTCAACAAAATTTACTGACAGAAATGAAATCTTTACACACAAAATTACGAAGTGAAAAGACTGGACATGTTGAAGAAATAAAGCAACTTCATACGAAGCTCAGAAGTGGGAAAATGGGAAATGAAAACACGGAAAAAAATTCTGCCAATGGAAAAGAGATTAAGGATAATATTTTAGAGAGGGAAGATACTAGTGATAAAGATTCCATTGAAAACATAGACATTAAGGATGACCTTGACAATCTGTCTGTTGATAGCCTTGACCTTAATGACAGTATAACAGAAGATATTGGTCACATGTCTTATCAACAGAAGATTGATAGTGAGGCTAATTTTAGTGAAACTTTGGAAAATGAGAGTGGATTTTCAAAAGTTGAAAGCGATCAAGATAGTGAAAAATCTTGTTCAATGTCAAAGAGTAAAACTGTTAAAGTTGACCAGAAGAAAGACACAAATAATAGTGCTAAACCATTGCCAGAAAAATCAAATACGGGTAAAAATAATAGTGTCAAAAACTTGCCAGATTTGAGAATGTCGTTGAATATGGAAATAGCACAATTTTCTACCAGTAAATTAAAAAGGAAAGAAAAAGGGAAAACAAACCATTCAAAAGAAGATAATAGAGAAAATGAGAAGAAAAATGCAAAAGAAAGTGTGAAATCATCGAAACCCAAAAAGAAATCAAAATCTGTACCAGAAAAGAAAATGGCTGCAAATGAAAATCTTACTGTTAGTAATGAGAAATGTTCAGAAAATCAAACAAATCCTGAAAATCGTAAAAGTATAGAGGCTTGGGTTGAAGAAAAAGCGAAACCAGTCACAACTGATGCAAAGCAAAAGCAACGTAAAATATCAACTTCAAGTTTGCCTTCACATCCGCCTCCTATTTTGCTTCCTGACGATCCACCACCTATTTTCATTTCTGATGATCCGCCCATTCCACCAGCACCACCTATACCATCAATGGAGTTGACTCCTCCACCAGCTCCTCCCTTGCCAGAACAGGATACTCCAGTAGGGGAGACAACTAATTCTAAGATCAAAAAGAGGCTGGAGATTCCTGAGGCAAAGCATTCCAGTCATGAGGCAACACCTTCAAATTCAACTAAATCCAAAGTACCAGCAAAGGGAGACGATTCTGATCCGTTAATGGTGAAATCAGCGGAATTGAGAGATCAGAAGGAAGTTTTACAATCAATATCTAAGCCACATCCCAACCAGCTCACAGATCTTTCGCAGGTCAATAAACAGACTTATACATCTATAGCAGATATTCTGAAAAGGGTAAGTAATATTAAATGGTCATAGATATACACAGTGCTTTTTTCTGTAAAGTATGGTAAATACATCCATAAAGGACTGGAGGGTCTAAATGGGGTAAACAGAATAGAGAATAATGAGCTAAAAAATGAAAAAAGATAAAATGGGTCCAAACTTAAAAAGAGAGAGAACGATGGGGTGCTAAAATATTAGGAATTGAGAATAATGAGGTGCTAGAGTATTAGGGAGAGAGAATATGTGCAAAAAAAAAATTAAGATTAGTCAAAAAAAGATCAAGAAAAGTTTGTTAAAAAAAAAAAATATGGAATTTTAGATCAGCAAATTAAAAAGGATAATCATTTACTTAAAGAGTGCTGATATGAAATTTGTCAATGACAAATCTATAAGGTTCAGCACCAAGGTTTGTTTTCACAAGAGGTCTCACGAGAAGAAAAACTTTTATCATGATCATTTTAGTGATACATGTACTAACAATTAATTTCAATACAAAACTACATTGGAAAAGGGGACATAATTCATGTTTAATATTATTTAATTTGATAAGACCACTATGAAATGAATGAAAGGGGACATACTTCATATTATTTAATATTTCAATTGGCAATTTAAATAAGTGTGTATTTTTCACCCATGAACAGAGAATAAGGGATACTTGTATGAGCACATTTGAATAGATATCATTCAAATAACTAAATGCCAAAAAATTGCATGATTTTCATATGGATTTACTTTATAAATGTTTTATATTCCTTAGAATTTTATACACTTGCTTTTTTTCTATATATATATATATATATATATATATATATATGCAAAACTTGTTAAAAATTTATTTACAATTGAGACACGTCAATATTTTATTCATCTTTGTATCAATGGAAAAAGGACTAATTCACTTTGCAAAACAAAAATAGAAATAGAAAATAAAATTAAATGCAAAATTTTTGATAGATTTATAGGCACATTGCTCTATATTTGATTTTAAATACAGGCTAACTGGACTGACTTAAGAATGGTAAGCTAAGTCTCATGAGTGCTTACATACTTTGTAGATAACAAGAACTTCTAAAACATCAGCATGAGCTTGATTGATGTGTAAATAACCTTGACCTTTGTAATTTTAAGTGCATGTTTATATCACATGATTTGCTGTATATCAGACATGATTGTTACTCTCTCAATGAAAACAAAGACATTATTTTGGATAGGCCCTTGCCCATTTTATTTCCTTTCAATAGTTGCTGGATCCTCTCCTGAGAAAATAATTCAGATATTGTGATCAACGTCTGCTCTGCTGATGTCTGTGAAATAAATTTGACTGTATATTTCTTCCCATTTGTCCCTTTTTAAAAGTTGCTGGATCCTCTCCTGAGTAATTATTCAGATTTTGTGATAAATGCTGTTTTGTGCTGATGTTTGTGCAATAAATTTGACTATGTATATGTAATTTCGCTAAAATGAAAGTTTTTCTACCTTAATCCTTTAATTTTATCTAAAGCTTTGGTTGCAGGTATTGGTTCACAGGATTTTGTTGTAAAAGAAAAGGAAAAAATAAATGTTTAATCATTCTGACAGTCGTAGATATAGTCTGCTTTTCTATATTTGCCACCTTTTTTAGCTCACCTGGCCCGAAGTGCCAAATGAGCTTTTCTCATCACTTGGCGTCTGTCATCCATTGTCATTATCATCCGTCACCCTTTGTTGTTGTCATCCGTTGTTGTTAACTTTTACAAAAATCTTCTTTCCTGCAACTATTAGTCTAAATTTAACCAAACTTAGCCACAATCATCATTGGGGTATCTAGTTTAAAAAATGTGTCCAATGACCCCGCCTGCCAACCAAGATGGCAGACATGGATAAAAATATAACATAGGGGTAAAATGCAAATTTTGTGTATTATTTTGAAAACCATTATAAATAAAGAAAATCTGACAGGCACAAAACTGTTCAGAATGTTGAGCTCTACCAATTGTCCATATATGTCAAAACTGTCAGACGACTTCTTATAGGAGTTATTGCCCTTAAATGACAAATTTTATAATTTTTAAAAAATTTTTGCCTACTATCTTGAAAACTATAATCATGATAATAGATAAAGAGAAAATTAAAACCACAAAAATGATCAGCAACACAAGTTCTACAAATAAGTCTGCATGTTCGAAATCGTCAGTCAACTCCTTATTAGAGTTATTGCCCTTTGATGACGATTTTTACCAATTTTTTGTGGTTTTGCCTTACATCTTAAAAATTATAATAGATAGGTAGAACACAGTTATTTTAGACAATAAATTCAAATTAAAAAAATCGCACCTGCTCTATCTCAAAAAAATTTTTACAGTGTAGTGTACTACTATTGGGACAAATAATATCAAAATTATAGAAAAGTCTACCAGTTCTAACTCAAAATATTGACAATTCTATGTTAAGGGGGTCTAAAATTCAGTTTGACAGCTTCAGACATACTAGTTTTTGACCTTTTTGAACTGGACCATACACTACTTAACATAAAGATTCAGCACCCAAATTTTGTTAACATGTAATTTTTTCCCTTTACTTAATATTTCATGCATAAAATATAAAGAAATAAATTTGGAAAGTGTATGAACAAAATTTGCAAGTTATACACTGTCCACACTAGGGACTATATTTGTAGACAACGAAAATCTAAGGACGATAACTGTGTCCTTGGACCAAGTTATAAATAGAGAAAATCTGAAAAGAGCAAAAATGTTCAGAATAATGAGCTCTACCAATTGTCCATATATGTCAAATTTTAGACAAGTTCTAATAGGAGTTTAATTGCCCATAAATGACAAATTTTACCTTTTTTTTTTTCATTTTTGCCTATTATCTTGAAAACTATGATATTTAGAGAGAAACATTTTTTTTCCATTATGCCTTATGATTTAAATTATAATAGATAAATAGACACTTTAAATCACAAAAATGATCAGCAAGGCAAGATCTATTAAAAAGTCAAATTTTGCAGATATAGTTAGTAGACTGTCACTCTTCATAGGAGTGATTGCCCTTAAATGAGGATTTTTTTTACCCTCTTTTGTGTTTTGAGCAAAAACTAAAGAAGATAGAGAGAAACTTAACAGACTAAAAAATCAGTAATACAAGATCAACAAAATAAAGATTTTTGTCATGAAGTCTATTCTCGTCTACAATGTTGGAGAGTGTCCTTTGTTTGATATGCACATAGACCAAGGTGAGTGACACAGGCTCTTTAGAGCCTCTAGTTTTCATTTTTGCCTATTATCTTGAAAACTATAATAGATAGATAGAAACTTTAAAATGCAAAAATGATCAGCAAGACAAGTTCTACATATAAGTCCCATGATCGAAATCGTCAGTCGACTCCTTTTTAGAGTTAATGCCCTTTGATAACGATTTTTGCCTTCTATCTTAAAAATTATAATAGATAGAAACTTAAATAAGCAAAAATGATCAGCAAGACAAGATCTACAATTAAAACAATATGGAGGATATCGTCTGACGAATCCTTATTGGAGTTATTGCCCTTTAAAGACGATTTTCACCATTTTTTTTTTCATTTTGCCATATATGATAAAAAATTATAATACATAAATAGACACTTTAAATCACAAAAATGGTCAAGTCAAGATCTACTAACAAGTCAAATTTTGCCAATATAATTAGAAGACTGTCACTCTTTTAGGAGTGATTGCCCTTAAATGAGGATTTTTTTTACCCTCTTTTGTGTTTTGAGCAAAAACTAAAGAAGATAGAGAGAAACTTAACAGACTAAATGATCAACAATACAAAATCAACAAAATAGATTTTTGTCATGAATTCTTATCTCGTCTACAATTTTGGAGAGAGTCCTATGTTGAATATGCACATTGACCAAGGTGAGCGATACAGGCTCTTTAGAGCCTCTAGTTATGTTTAGTTAGACAAGTTAAAAACTGGTGTCATTTTTCCAGGAAACTGTACATATATATTAGATTACAACTAGTGATAATGAATATTCCATGAATTTTAAGAAATAAGATACACTTTTTGTAATGGAATGTAATAATATGTTGTGTTTTGTTTGACTTAACTAATCAACTCAATAAAGTTTGTGTGTTTAATTGCAAAAATTAACTAAATCTAAAAGCAATGGGCAGTAAGAGTCAGAGGAAATATATGTAGAAATAAAAATAAATATACTGAAGTTGATTCATTATAATTCGTGGGAAACCAATTTTCTAGGATTTCGTGGATACAGGTGAACCATGAATCTCAATGTGGAATGAAGTACAAATTTGTTATTTATATACAGATTTTTGTAAAACCCCAAAATCAAATATCCATGAAAATACAATTTCTCTTTACTCCATCAAAAATTGGTACCCGCAAAAATAAATGAATCCACAGTCTGTAGAAGAAAGACTGAGAGCCCCCATGGCCAAATGAAAGAAAAACCAAATGAGAAATAAGAGTCCATACAACACTACACAGAAAACTAAAGATAGAGCAACACTAATACCCCGAAAGACAGGGTGTCAAGTCAGTTGCTCCTAAATGATGATAGATGATGATGATGGATGGCTGCTTAACATCCAGCTGCAAATCAATATACATATTCAGGACGAGAACATGTTAAATGATAAGTGGTTTCTGTTCTTCTAGTGGTACTCAATGTGCTGCTTACATTATGTAAAAAAATTAGTGATAACTAAGTCACATTTGGCATAAGTTGTAGATAGGGAAAGGAAACTAGTGGATTGTAATTATTCAATACTTTTTCGCCGCCGTCGTCCGAAGACACATTGGTTTTCACACTCTAACTTTAGTTTAAGTGAATGGATCTCTATGAAATTTTACTATAAGGTTCAATACCACAAAAGGAAGGTTGGGATTGATTTTGGGGTTATGGTACCAACAGTTAAGGAATTAGGGGCAAAAGGGGCCAAAAATAAGCATTTTGTAACTTCCAGACAATAACTTGTGTGTAAGTGTATGGATCTCTCTGACATTGTACCACAAGGTTCCATATCACAAAGGAATGCTGGGATTGATTTTGGGGTAAGTGCCTCAAAATTTTAGGAATTAGGGGCCAAAAAAGGGGCAAAAATAAGCATTTTTCTAGTTTCCAGACAATAACTTGTGTTCAAGTGTATGGATCTCTCTGAAATTGTACTGCAAGGTACCATACCTCAGAGGGAAGGCTGGGATTGAGTTTGGGGTGATGAATCATAAGGGGTTCAAAAAATTGGAGGGGTTTCTTTTTTCCTTTTTTTTCTTTAAAATTTTCCATTTTAAGTTGGTTATTTCTGATTTATATTTAAAAGCAAATAATAATGATATGGCAGGAGATACAGGATGTGTAAATTATTATATGATAAGTATTGTGCAATAGCAAGAAATTTTCAATTGCACAGTATTGCGTAATAGCAAGAAATCTTCAATTGCACAGAATTGTGCAATAGCAAGAAATATCCAATAGCACAATATTGCACAATAGCAAGAAATTGTCAATTGTACAGTATTGCGCAATAGCAAGAAATATTCAATTGCACAGTATTGCGCAATTGCAAGAAATATTCAATTGCACAGTATTGTGCAAAAGAAGATACTTTGTATAAATTGCTTATTTCTTGACCAATTTCAATGGGGTTTTATTCTTGAATTCTTGGGGTTCTTTAATATGCTGAATCTAACCGTGTATTAAGTTTTTGGATTTTGGGCCCTGCTTTTAAATTGGTCCACATTGAGGTCCAAAGGGTCCAAAATTAAACTTTGTTTGATTTCATCAAAATTGAATTATTGGGGTTCTTTGATATGCCGAATCTAACCATGTATTTAGATTCTTAATTTTTGGTCCTTTTCAAATTGGTCTACATTAAGGTCCAAAGGGTCCAAAATTAAACTTAGTTTGATTTTAACAAAATTGAATTCTTAGGGTTCTTTGATATGCTGAATCTAAACATGTATTTAGAATTTTGATTATGGGGCCAGTTTTAAGTTGGTCCAATCGGGTCCAAAATTAAACTTTGTTTGATTTCAACAAAATTGAATATATGGGGTTCTTTGATATGCTGAATCTAACCATTATTTAGATTCTTAATTTTTGGTCCCGTTTTCAAATTGGTCTACATTAAGGTCCAAAGGGTCCAAAATTAAACTTAGTTTGATATTAACAAAAATTGAATTCTTAGGGTTCTTTGATATGCTGAATCTAAACATGTATTTAGATTTTTGATTATGGGCCCAGTTTTCAAGTTGGTCCAAATCGGGGTCCAAAATTAAACTCTATTTTGATCCTCGAAAGCTTAACTTGGTTTAATAATAAAAGTTCATTGAAAATTTCAAAGTCTAATGCCTTTATAGCTATTTGTCTAACCACATCTTTTTGGTGTTTGCATGAAGATTTTTCACAGAGGGCATTCGATTTTGAAATGGTTATTTTATTTAGGTACAATTATTTTTGAATGTGTTTCAGCTATTAGATTTTATGAATACCTTAGCTACCTTAGATCCACACCTACTCATGTACATTAAAGCTTAGCACAAAGAAACCTCAATACATGTATTGTGGAACTTGCATGAACGCGACTGTACCTGATATGGCTAATAAATCCAGATGACACACAAGATATACACCTACAAGCAGATCAAATTAAAATGAAAGTTCATTATTTTATTAAAGTTCACAGAGTGCAGCACAACTTCAATAAACTTTTGTTATCACAATGCTCTATTATCAACAAATGACAGATTTTTTATTGAGCCACACAAATACCTATTTCGATGCAAGAAGTAGTAATAGGAATTGGCTTGATAGAATATGATTTAATTTATATGTATTTAAATTTTCTGGTAAAAATACAGGGACTTTCACTAGGATGCTGGAGTAGTGAAGTAAATTGTTAACAGCAGTAGTGCAATATGTTGTTGAATAAAAAAAAAAAAAGGAATCGGCTTGAAAATTATAATCGATTAATCAGAATAATCAGACAGCAAGCTCTGATGTGTTTTTTGGACAATCTGTTTTTACTTTATATGCAAATAATTTAGGAATTTAATAACATATAATACTTGTACATGCCAGAAATATTATTGAAGTAGAAGTACACACACATACAGCAGCATACATGCAGAGTACTTTACACAAAGCAGTATGTATATGTACAAAATGGATATTTTCTGTGTAATTTAAGGCATTCATAACATTTACGGAAACTGTCAAAAGGTTTCAGTACAAAATAACATTTTATAGAAATTTTTGCTTTTATCGAATATTAATTTTTGAATTAAAAAAAAAATGTATTCATCAATCAATTTTCTATTATTATCCATAATAGGAACATTATTAGCAAAACATAAATCTTCTGTCCATCATGGACATTGGAAGCTTATTCCTTCCGACTGCTGAACAGTACAGTGTTCTTAAATCATTTATCAATTTTTCAATAGTGGTTTTGTACTGCTTGTAATATTGAATGTTTGAAAAATACACAAGATACAATCGGTTTTTATGCAAATAATTTAGGAATTTAATAACATATAATACTTGTACATGCCAGAAATATTATTGATGTAGAATTACATACAGCAGCATACATGCAGGGCACTGCACACCAAAGCAGTGTGTATATTTTCATAATTGATATTTTCAGTGTAATTCAAGGCATTCCTTGCATTTACAGGAAACTGTAAAAAAAAAGGTTGCAGTACAAAATAACATTTTATAGAATTTTTGTGTCAGAAACCTATGCTGTGTCAAATATTTAATCACAATCCAAATTCAGAGCTGTATCAAGCTTGAATGTTGTGTCCATACTTGCCCCAACTGTTCAGCGCTCGACCTCTGCGGTCGATCAAGCTGCGCCATGGAGCATTTTATTCTATTTTGATCCTCAAAGCTTAACTTGGTTTAATAATAAAAGTTCATTGAAAATTTCAAAGTCTAATGCCTTTATAGCTATTTGTCTAACCACATCTTTTGGTGTTTGCATGAAGATTTTTCACAGAGTGCATTCGATTTTGAAATGGTTATTTTATTTAGGTACAATTATTTTTGAATGTGTTTCAGCTATCAGATTTTATGAATACCTTAGCTACCTTAGATCCACACCTACTCATGCACATTAAAGCTTAGCACAAAGAAACCTCAATACATGTATTGTGGAACTTGCATGAACGCGACTGTACCTGATATGGCTAATAAATCCAAATGACACACAAGATATACACCTACAAGCAGTTCAAATTAAATGAAAGTTCATTATTTTATTAAAGTTCACAGAGCAGCACAACTTCAATAAACTTTTGTTATCACAATGCTCTATTATCAACAAATGACAGATTTTTATTGAGCCACAGAAATACCTATTTCGATGCAAGAAGTAGTAATAGGAATTGGCTTGATAGAATATGATTTAATTTATATGTATTTAAATTTTCTGGTAAAAATACAGGGACTTTCACTAGGATGCTGGAGTAGTGAAGTAAATTGTTAACAGCAGTAGTGCAATATGTTGTTGAATAAAAAAAAAAAAAGGAATCGGCTTGAAAATTATAATCGATTAATCAGAATAATCAGACAGCAAGCTCTGATGTGTTTTTTCGACAATCTGTTTTTACTTTATATGCAAATAATTTAGGAATTTAATAACATATAATACTTGTGTATATCAGAAATATTATTGAAGTAGAATTACACACACATACAGCAGCATACATGTAGAGTACTGTACACAAAGCAGTGTGTATATGTACAAAATTGATATTTTCTGTGTTATTATTTTCTGTGTAATTAAAGGCATTCATTACATTTACCGGAAACTGTCAAAAGGTTTCAGTACAAAATAACATTTTATAGAAATTTTTGCTTTTATCGAATAATAATTTTGAATTAAAAAAATGTATTCATCAATCAATTTTCTATTATTATCCATAATAAGAACATTATTAGCAAAACATAAATCTTCTGTCCATCATGGACATTGGAGCTTATTCCTTCCGACTGCTGAACAGTACAGTGTTCTTAAATCATTTTTGATTTTTCAATAGTGTTATTGTACTGCTTGAAATATGAATTTTACAAAATACACAAGATACAATCGGTTTTATGCAAATAATTTAGGAATTTAATAACATATAATACTTGTACATGCCAGAAATATTATTGATGTAGAATTACATACAGCAGCATACATGCAGGGTACTACACACCAAAGCAGTGTGTATATTTTCATAATTGATATTTTCAGTGTAATTCAAGGCATTCCTTGCATTTACAGGAAACTGTAAAAAAGGTTGCAGTACAAAATAACATTTTATAGAATTTTTAACTTTTATCGAATATTGATTTTTGAATTTAAAAATTTGCATTTATCATTAATTTTTTATTATAATTCAGAATCAGAACATCACTAGCAAAACATAAATCTTCTGTCCATTATGGACATTGGAAGCTTATCTGACTGTGGAACAGTAGAGTGTTCTTCAATCATTTATTGATTTTTCAATAGTGTTATTGTACTGCTTGTAATATTGAATGTTTTTGCAATTTTACACAAGACACATCTGATAAGGCCATATCAAGGATTTTGCATGTCATGGAATATTGAAATTTAAAAAAAATATTTATTATAAGGAATTTCAAAATAAAAGTAAAGGGACAACATTTATAACGTTGATTGATTGTTGGTTGCTTAACTTCCAGTGGCAAATATTTCATGAATGTTCAGAACGAGCATTTATAACATACAGTTATTGTATTATTGTATGGATAAGAACATATGAAATAAGGGAAAAAATTCAACATACTAGTAAAATGACAATTCAATCAGAAAAAACTTAAGCACACACTCACAAATGAAGGGGTCCCATGCCCTTATCACCATGGTTGTGATTATTTCATACAAGCAAAAATTAGAATATCCTTACTAAATACAAAATGAAATAATTCAAAGATTGGAATTTTGTCCAAAGGGCAAATTGTTTTTAGATTATAAAGCACAAGATACCTCATTTGAAAGTTGTAACTCTTATCTTTAGCATGCAAGGCTAATCTGATTGAAGTAAAAACTCTGTTAGCTTTTAGATTTTCAGAAGACTCCTACATGTATTGCATTCTTCTAAAAAATATTTGTAATCATCAAAAGATGTTCCCAGAGTTGAATAGATTCCATTTAAGTTTCCAAATTATATAATTATGTTTTTATCTTTACAGGCAGTTTTCAGCAGGAGAGAAGCTATGGGAGAAGACAATTACAGTCCGTCCCCATCAGTTGCCAGTAGTTGGTCTTTTGTGGATGATTAAAACAGTGACTTTCTTTTACCAAAAAATCTTATATAAAAAAATTCTGTTGTCCTAAACATTTCTGTACTTATAAGCAATAATGATAATAAGATTTTTTTTGTGAAAAGACGTAAAAAGCCAAGCTAATGGAACTAAATTGCTTTTAATGGTGGCATGGTGAGGATTAAAGTTGAAAGAAATACAGAGAAAAAAGACTAGACATTTTTACTTTAATGTTTAAGGATGCGGAACTACATATTTGGAGAGAATCCTTTTGGAAAAGGGAAATAGCTATGATAACAGTTAGAGAAACTAAAATTAGTTTGCAGGCCAGATTGGGTTTGTTAGTTTATGTAGGTACTGTTTAGTGTTATGAACAAAATATTTGAGTCTAAAAGTTGATATATGGGCATTTTTTAAGCCTTTTCTTGATATCTTAGTTTTGAAGCTTGATTGCATAGTTAAGGAAAATTTTGACTTTGACTGAGGCTTGAGAATAGGAAAACATGCAAAAAGGAAATTCTCATCATGCCAGAATTGGTTGGTTTAATTTCTCAGGAATTTTGGATTTAGCAATGACAGTATTATATGTAACAGCATTCTGGAAGGAATACCTTCGAGAATTTAGTTCTTTAGTTCTTGTTGTTAAAGATTTGGAACCCACAGTTTTTACTTTATTTACTAAATAGAATTCTTAATGTCAGAGATAAAGATGGAAAAAAAGCATTTGCTTCCAAAGGTTATTTTATAAGTTCTTATTTGTTCTAAGGGCTGGTTAATTTTCAACAGATATATATTTTAAGGAGGGGTATATGAAAAATTGAGGAAGATAATTTTTTTTCTCAAGATTGGAACTACCCCTTCTGAAAATTATATAACTTAAATTGCATTTTATATCAATTGAGATGTTTCAGTATATTTTAAAATAAAGTTTGAAGTTTAAGTTGCTTATAAATTGTTGGGTATATACTAAAATAAATTGAAACAGGTAGAGGGAATTTGTTAGAATAAGATTTAATAATGTATTGATGGTGGAATGTGAATGGTTCAAAATTACATTTAAAGGAAGGAAATACTGCAATTGTTATGGTGTTTTCTGTTATTTGATTGTAAAAGCATCTTTCAAATAGATTTACATTTATTGAAAGAGAAACAAACAACCCAAGTTTTAATATTATTGCTTAATACTGGAAAGAAATCTGAGTAAACAGAGAGATTGGGTTAGTAAAAACAATTGATGCTTTAATATGCACATGCTTCTTGACAGCTTTACTTTATGTGTGTTTGAATCTCTAAATAATTTATTTAATTTATTTAATGATTTTTTGATTCTTTAATAATTTTTTTACATTGACACAGTTGTGAATCATATAAATGAGCCAAAAAATGTTCTACTTTAAAAGCATGAAAGAAAATCAACTTGTATAATACTCTATAATTTAGTGTATTTTTATAATGTAATGACCAAGTGCTTATATTTTGAACATTGAATATTGAATTTGATAATGAAAGTGTTGTTTTAGAAATATTGCATTTGCTATTCAAATACACTACTATTAAAAATACCATCGAAAATAATCATTAATATCATAATTTGATTAAAGTCGAGGGCATGCAGTTTTATTGTCCCACTTATTCTGGGATGAAGATTGAACTTGGTTCTTTTGTCTGTATATCTGATTAACATATATTCAATAGTCTATTTGCTGATTACCAATTTAATGCTGTTATTACACACTTTAAAAAAAAATTACTTCCCTTTGTTTATTGCAGACTGGTTCTTTACTGGACAAAATGAGTTTCTGCCCATGCAAAGCTCAATATTAAAGTGAAAAGCAACTACTGATATCAAAAGTTTTTTGCTTAACAAAATTTAAATGTAATCAAAAGATTTGAAAAACGTAAAGGTTACACTTATTACTCATGATATATTTACTCTTTCTACTAGCTCTTTGTTGTTTATGAAAATTTATGTCCCTTCTAACTGAGACAACTAAAAATGGATCTCTAATTACATAGTCAATTACAGGAATTGGCTAATAGACAACCAATGTCACTAAATTATAGACAATTAAACATCCTTAACAAAAAGAATGTATGACCGTGGTGTGTTAACACGTAGCCAATAGTACAATCTATATACATTGAGCTTTAATAGAATAATGAACTTGCAATGGTATTTTTAAATGCAGTATATCTGTTGAAATATTTTTATGGCATTTTTATCTGTTTTTTTGTTCGTGTAATAATTTTTGAAACAAACATGTTTTTAATGAATTAGTTTGACACATGGTGTATGGCTAGATTGCACATTGTTTTGGTGATGAAATGTAAATTTTGGTAAAATTGGGTTATACTTAATATTTATATTATTGTTGTGATAAAATCTTATGTTGAGAAAATCTCCATTTTACACTTGTTGAACATATCACTAAGTCTTATTGGACCAGAGCCCAGATTTCAATTATTTGATAAAAGTTTAACATTGCACCCTTCTATTTATGTGCTCATGAAAAAAGATGGTTTTGTATAGTAGCTGGTTCTATTTTTGTTTTGAATAGATGTACTATTCACTTATTTCTCTTTAGGTTACTACAAATGGTATTGGTATATGCCTTTAAATTTAGGTCAGTCTTTGGTGGTTCATATGTTTAAGGGAAAGACTTGTCAAAATAGTTATTTTTTTATAACTTTATTTTATTTTGAACAAAAGAAATGATAATAATCAAAATTGACAACAACACTTCAAATGGTCTGCAACTATATAAAGTTGCAAACCATTTGAAGTGTTGTTGTAAATTTTGATTATTATTTAAGCGTTGCATTCATTTGCATTATTTGACAACCCGGCATACCAAGGGTATCCAATTCATGGACTCTACCGAACGGATTGACACAGGCGTTGGTTCACCAGACCGAGTTTAAAAGAAATGTTAGTTAAAGCATACTTCTATTACTGACACTGAAAAAAAAGAAAGCTTGATATTTACAATCAAGCTTGTTTTATACAGCTGTCAGATACCCCTAAAATGTTTAAACAGATTGAATTTGTTGAGCATTTAGGGAGCTACCATTTGATTTTTATGGGGGGGCTAGGATGAAAAATTCTGTCCTGCCTTTTTATTTTCCCCTCAATTCGGCCCTGCCTTTTTATTTTTCACTCTATTCGGTCCTGCCTTTTTTTTTAAAGTTTATCCTGACTTTTTTTTACATAAATTGTCATCCTGCCTTTTTTTTTTTGCAAATAATCTCAAAACTCCTGTCCTGCCTATTTTTTTCAAATTTCATCCTAGCCCCCCCCCCATAAAAATCAAATGGTAGCTCCCTTATAAGATTTGCTATTTTCAGGGGGAAAACTGAAAGAACAACTGCAAATCCTTTAATTTAAAAACTCTTTAATACATAATTTCCATTTTTTTAAGAGTTGCTTCCCTTTGCAAACAATTCATAAATTTAAAACAAAGTTGGTAACTTAAAAAGAACTATTGCTAAAACTTTGACTTTTATTGTAAGTTTTTATCAAAGACTCAGGAATTATAAATGAAAAAGCAGGATTTAATGAGAAGGATGGGAATGTCCTCTTTATCGTAAAATAGTTTTATATTTAGGAATATTGTATCCAAATGAATATATATTTATACATGTATTTAATATGGTTGTGATTGTAATAAGGAAAATATTTTATTATCTATTGATAAACATGAGTAATTATCTCCTATAACAATGTCCAGGACAGGAAACAATTCAATTAATTTTAGTGTATCGACAATGAAATTACCCATAATCCTTTAGGTTTAAAATGAGAAATTGTGATTGCCTGAGCTAAAGCTATGGCAAAATATCTGGGCTAATATACTATTGTTTAATCCTAAGGGAATTTGAATACTTTATTTGTAATTCTTTTATGATCTTTAATTTTGTTACAACTTTTTTATAATAATTAAAAAAATAGCACTGGGTTGATACCACTGTTGGTTAACTTTTTGTGCCAGAGCCCAATAATCAGTGCTTTTGTACTGACATGATTTCATACATATTTTTTCTAAAATACTGACTAATAAAAATAAAAGACATAAAGGTTCCTTCTCTCTGAGGCGGGGCCTCGGTGGCCGAGTGGTTAAGGTAGTTACTACTGTAATCACTAGCCAGTCAACACTGAGGTTGTGAGTTCGAACCCGCTCGTGCGGGTGCACTCGACTCCAGTCTTAATTGACTAGGATTGTCAGTTTTCCTATCGAAGGTCGGTGGTTTTCTCCGGCACTCGCTTCCTCCACCAATAAAACTGGCCGCCACGAATAGCCCAAAAGCGGTGCTTAAAAGTGGCGTTAAAACACCAAAAATCAAATCAATCAATCTCTCTGAGGCAATGTTAACTATTGGTGAATGTCTTCTGAACTGTAATAAAGAATCAATATTTCATGCAGTTTCTTATCATCCTTATACTCTTAACCATCTTATTTTCACAAATACTTATTTTTTTTCATGTTTAGCCTTTGCCAGTCAACTTTAAAGCGATTTATTTTCATGATTTTCCGAATTTTCCATGTGTATTTATGCATGGCAAAACTGAAGTTTTACATAATGAAGACAATTTTTTTTGCTGATTTTTCTATTCATAAAAGTGGCGAGAACAAAATGGTCAGGAAATAATTTGGTTTACAGTAGTTGCAAAATAGACAGAAAATAAAGAATAATATTATTGCATCCCTCTCTCTCTCTCTTCCTTTCTTTCTTTCTTTCTCAGTTTCCTAGATATAAGAAGATGTGGTATGAGTGCCAATGAGACAACTCTCCATCCAAAAAATCACTGTGCTACACACAAACATCACATACTAATTCAAATATTTACAAAATCCAGGCTTGCCTGTAAAAACCTTTTTACCTTTTTTCAATCATTTGTTCATTAGAAGGGAGATAACTTGCTCATGATTATCATCAACACATTTTTTAGATCTCTTTGTTGTATACATTTGCCTATGCAAATTACTAATCTGTGATACACTATTTTACCATTCCAGCAAAGATTTATATCATTGTAGTTTTTTTTCTTTAGTTATGAATATTTATGTTGTTTTAGTTCAGTGCCAAGTTATGATGAATTTTGATAAAAATAAAATTTCTAATAAATTGTCTTTAAGTTGATTGTTTTTATTTTTCATTACTCATACATTTATTATTATTATTTAAAACCTAATTATTATATGATATCGAAACAGAAACAGCTGCTTTGTTGCTTTGAATGAATGAAAAAAGAACAAGTGGTTTCCATTTGAAAACATGTTTGTTGTTAGAAACATCATTCTGCGTAATTACATGCGACCATTAAATATTTGTAAAATTTAAGGTTAGTTTAGTTTAAACATATTTATTTATAGTGGATTGGGAAACAAGTTATTACAACTAATATTAATCCCTTTCTACTTTGTGGGTGCGAGTGCTGCTTGTAGCGGCATTAGCCTGCTCTTTTTCGAAATCTACAAGGGTGTCTAAGTGCAAGAAATATTGCTCTCTCTCTCTTAACACGGGTCAGCCATTTATCGTCCCCTTCCGACGGACTATCATCGTTTCTCAAGACCATATTCGCAAATGGTGTTAAGGGAGAGCTGAAAATAAAGTCCCTGAAATTTTCTCCCCGGAACGGTGATCGAAACAGGAACCTTTGTATTTGTAGTCCGATGCGCTAACCACTACACCACGGCTCTCCATTTAAGATTGGAGGTAGAGATAATTCCTTTCATAAGTAAGCCATAGAAAATTATGAAACCAGCAAAACCAACGATGTCCACCATGACAATCTCCAAAAATATAATCAAATCAGATTCGTTCAATGTTTAAATTTCAGTGTACCTTCCGCAAAAAAGGAGATTCGATGGCTGACTGGTCTACTGAATCACTAGCCTTTCAACACTAAGGATGTGAGTTAGAAACCCCACACGTGGTAGGTGCGTTCACTCCAAACTTAATTACTTATATTGTCAGTTTTCCTGTCCAAGATCGGTGGTTCTCTCCAGTCACTCCGTCTTTCTACCGATCAAAACAGACTGCCATAATATAGCAAATAGTGTTACACACCTATAATCAATCTATCAAAGAACATAAGATTGTGTTGCCAATTGTATTAATTTTTCGAGGATATGCACTTGAAATCAGTTGAACGTTTCTTCAGTTGCATATCATAAATACAAGAGCGTGAAAATGTGGGAGCATATAAAGTAGAAGATATATGAGAGGCAATGAACATGGCAGGTAAAAGAAGGGCAAACAATATCATAGCCAACAGAAAAAATGAAAAGGTTAGAAACCTTCTATATAACTTTACACAAGAGAAAACATGGAATCCATGAAACCATTGTGCGAAGAAATATGTATGTGATCATACATATCATCTATTTTCCCTTTTTAGTAGCATGATCACCTAATTGGGGGTAAACTTGAGATTATCAGTCAAGGAGAAACTGAAAAACAGCATATAATTGGTAATTTCAACTCCTTAGTCAAACACACAACATTTAGGAGTAAGTAGTGAAAAAAAACATGACTTTTTTCGTGATGGTTTTATTGAGTAGTTAAAAAAAAAGAAAAATGCATTTTCGTAATCTAATCCCCCAGGTAATATTTTCAAAAGCGCGCTGACACGATATTGTAGTGCGAAATTAAGATATCGAGATGTAACACATTTAGAACATTTGATTCATCGTTTGTTAGTGTTTCTGTTGTTTCGTTGTTTTCCTCTTATAGTTGATGTGTTTCCCTCGGTTCTAGTTTGTTACCCGGATTTGTTTTCTCTCAATCGATTTATGACTTTTAAACAGCGGTATACTACTGTTTCCTTTATCTAATTCTGTTACAATACTTAAAAAAATTAGAGTTAACAATACCTGGTGAAAAATTCACTTATTCTTAATACAAATTTTTAAAATGTAAATGTATCCTAACAATCAAATGTCACACCATATCTTAATCAATATACTTTTTAGATAGGACAGATATATTATGTTGGTGTAATATTCCTGGATTTCAGATACAAGAAAAAGTTTGACATGTTTGAGTTTATGAACAAATCAGTTTTAAGGGTACCAGAGTTACTTTTGATAAGTCAATGATATTTAGTATAACGTTGTATAAACATTAGCATATCTTATTGCCAGAGAGATATTTGGCCCTGGATGTCAGTCATGGTTCCTAAACTTTTATTTTTTTGTGCATAGTTTGCACAAGTTAACTATTGTCATTTTACTATCAAAATTAAATACAGGAGAGACACTCTGTGTCAATCTGTTATTTTTCTGCCAAAACACACAAAGAGCGTCCACTATTTGTTATTAAACACAGTTCATTTGTGTCCGTATGATAATCCAGTGAAGAGATCAAGTTTACTTTGGGGATCTGAGTAAATGAATGTGATTCGGCCGATGTTTTGCGTTTTCGGTTTATCGTAAACAAGCGGTTATTTCTAGCACAGGATATCAGTACATTATAGCCATCATCACACGTTAAACCACCTGCGTCACAAAGTCCTAGGCATGTAATGGTTGTTGTCCTCTTTGACGTTAAATCAAGAAAGTGCACTTTGTTGTCCGAGCACTTTCGCGCGTACACTACCGTTTCCAAAATGAAATTGCACAAGACTAATTTGCCTCTGACGTTGGGAATATTTTCAAGAATTTGCCCGTTCAAATTTGTTATAACAAGGCCACGGTTCAAACAGTTAACGACTAGTCTCATTGTATCAGTGCAAGCTATCCCGTGACAACTGTCATTCAGAGAAAAGTGTGTTTTTCTTTTAGACACCAAGTTAATAATCAACACTACCTGTGGGGTTGCCACGGCAACGGTTTCGTCATCCACTAAGCAAAGAGATTGTGGTCGGTACCCTAACCGTATTTCATCAATTTTCTGTCCAGTTTTATAGTAAATGACAAGGCGTTGTCGCGAAAGTTCGCCCATAATGACGTATCCATATTTATGATGAGAACGGACACAACTGATAGATATATTCCTCATTCGCTTTTCAATATAAAAACTAGACTTGTATTCAAAGTTTTCTGACATAAATGTTTTCAGAAATACGTTAATTACGGTTTCTTCTCTAAACAGTACGGGACAATCCATACTGATGTCTTTATAATTACTCGTTGATGGTTGATGGTCTGTGTACGTCAAACAATTTTTTAGCAATGAGTTTCCGTGACCATTACCGAGCGAATTGGGTTTCTCAGATGGCGGGATGACATCACACAATGATCGTTCAATGGCATATACAGCATCATTATTATCAAGATTAGTATCCACACTAGCTTCTGATTCTCTGTTAATAACCAAAAGCCAAAATATAAGATGCATTGAATATGGATATACACCCAAATTAGCCTATAATGAAAGTATCTTTTATTTTTACTACATCATTATCTAGATAGAAGTAGACTATTCACTGAAAAGGACACTGTTGACTCTTCGGAGAACACGAGTTCTTTGCCTATTTTTGTGGGGTTCGGTTGTTAAATTTTAGTTGTCTGTGCAGTGTTTTATGAATTGTTATTTTTTGTTCGTTTCTTTTCTTTTGCAATATATAAACGCGTGTCTTATTCAGCTTATGGTTTTCGATTTCGAATTTACATCTCGCACCTGTGTCCCCTTATTATCGAGAAACGACCTTCAAACAATCAGTTTTAAGAATTGACAGACTTAAAGCCCTCTTTGTTGACAAATATGAACAAAATCCAGCATGAATTTTCACTTAATATCGATATTTTCCTTTATTATGTGCTCAAAGAGATAACTAGAGAAGGACACTTTCTCGGAATTATGAATAATAATAATAAAAACCCAGATCTTGAGGGAGACATTTTCGTTTTCTTTTCTAAAGGCGGAACAGTATTGCAAATGATTTGTATATTCACATTTTGCGTTGATTTCAGTGGTAAAATGGGTTATTTGTTTACGTTAAATGACAATATGAGAAGCAAAACCAGTTCATAGGAAGCAGAGTCATCCTTCCTGAGCACATTATTCTAATCGTAGTCAACCATTTCTTTGGTTTTACTTCTAAAGACCATGTTCTTAGCAGAGAAACAACAAATACAAATGTTCAAGTCTTTGTCTGACGGGCCCGTCATGCAGAGGAAGTTGTCTGATATTAAATGAAATACTAGTAACAATAATTCTATGGAAAAAGAGACACGAACTCATCGAAACGGAAACAAATTACCAAATTGAAAATATGATCTGAAAAAAAAAAAAAAAAAACTTTTGTAAATATTTGTTGGATAGAAATGCAATTTGTATTAAAACACTTACATGCAGGCCTGCATATTATCCATTGTTTCCGCTTGATGGTAAAATTATTCAAAATGAATCATCTACATATATCCTGTCAAAGGAAGGAGGAAATTTAAATTCACATTTTTTTTGGGTAAAGTGTAAATGGCCAATTGATATACCTTATTCAAGTTTTATACATCCGTAGTGTCTACGGAATTGAGGCTGTGAAACAATTTTAAAACAGATTCGGCTATTCAAACATTTGAAAGTATAGCACTGCTCTGTTTCTAACATCGCTGATTGCTGTTTTCTTCCTTTAAGGTTCTAAATTAACGTGTATTAGCATACATTTTTCCGTAAATGTAATGCGTACGGATGAAATCAATTACAAAAAAATATTAGGCCGTACACCAGACAACAATATTACACATTTATTATTACACAAAAAAAAAATACCAACAACGATCAACACATGTGTGAATTAGCGTTAATTGGTAGTTACTAAACGTGATGTTGGGTTGAACCAGTTATACATGCAAACATTTAATGTTTTGGATAGGAAACAATTCAATTAATTCTTTTGTATAAATAATGAAATTACCCATAATCCTTTATATTTGAAATGAGAAACTGTGTTGCATGAGCTAAAACTATGGCCAAATATTGGGCTTATATGACATTGTATAAACATAAAGAGAGTTGAATAGCTATATTTGTAGTTTATGATCTCTATTGTTGTAACAGAAACGCTGCTTTTATTTTGTTTTTAAATTAGAAAAATAGCTATGGGTCAATACTATCGCTGATGAACTGTTTGTGTCAGGGCTCCGGATTCAGTGCTGTGGTACTGACATGATTTCATTTATATTTTCTTAAATTCTCTGTTGATCAATTAAGAAAACAAAAGACACTAAGGTTCCTTCTCTCTTAAGCAAAGTTGACTGTAGTTGAAGGTCTTATCAACTTTGTAAAGAATTTATATTTTATACAGTTTCTTTTAATCAGCCTTATATTCTAAACCAACTTATTTTCACAAATACTTTTTTTCATATTTAGCCCTTTCCCGTCAACTTTAAAGGATTTAATTTCATGATTTTTTCAAATTTTTCTTGTGTATTTAAATAAGGCTAGAACTAAGTTTTACATGTTGAAGACAATTAATTTTGTTGATTTTTCTACTCAGGAAAGTGGCGAAAATAAATTTTCAGGAAAATTACTTGGTTTATAGTAGTTGACTCTATTTTTTCTGTGCGAAATAGACAGACAGTTAAGCTGTCTCTCATGCATATGAACTATCTGTGTTACATATACAACATTGCATACTAATTCAAATATGAACAAAATCTAGACTAACCGTTATAAACCTTTTACCTTTTTTTTCAAACATTTGTTCATTAGAAGGAGATAACTTGCTCATGATTATCATTAACACATTTATTTAGATCTCTTTGTTGTACAAGGGTCTGGTTGTTGGGTCTTTCCTTTCTTTATTCTTTTATATTTTAGATATTTTGTTTCCATTTTCTTTATTTTTATATTTTAGTACTCCATTATTCTCTATTTCTTTTAAATATTGCCTATTTTCTCTGTTCTTTATTATTTGGTGCCATTTTTAACACTTGTATTCCATTATTCTATATTCTATAAACCCCATCTAGACCCTCTTGTACACATTTGCCTATGCAAATTACTAATATGTGATACACTATTTTACCATTCCAGCAAAGATTTATATCATTGTAGTTTTTCTTTAGTTATGAATATTTATGTTGTTTTAGTTCAGTGCCAAGTTATGATGAATTTTAATAAAATAAAATTTCTAATAAATTGTCTTATAGTTGATAGTTTTTTTGTCCCACGCGTAACGCCTCGTTAGCGCTCTCACGGGTACAATTCTTGTCAGATTTTTATAAAACTTATACTAAAAGTTGATATCAGCAATATCTCGGACAAGTTCTATAATGGTGGACGATCGACTTTTTAAAATAGTCATGTCCCTTGGAAATATTAAATTTATGGAAAATGGCCTTGTTAGCACTCTCACTGGTACAATTCTTGCCAGATTTTATAAAACTTATACTATAGGTTAATATCACCAATATCTCGGACAAGGTCTAAAATGATGGACGATCGACTTTTTAAAAAGATTTATGCCACTTGAAATATTAAATTTATGATAAAATGGCCTCGTTAGCGCTCTCATGGGTACAATTCTTGCCAGATTTTTATAAAACTTATACTATAGGTTAATATCACCAATATCTCGGACAAGTTCTAAATGATGGACGATCGACTTTTAAAAAGATTTATGCCCTTGGAAATATTAAATTTATGATAAAATGGCCTCGTTAGCGCTCTCATGGGTACAATTATTGCCAGATTTTTATAAAACTTATACTACAGGTTAATATCAGTAATATCTCTGACAAGTTCTATAATGGTGGACGATCGACATTTTCTAAAGAGTTATGCCCTTGGAAATATCAAATAAGTGCAACGCGGGGACATTGGAACTCTGTTCTTTATTAGTCCCCTACCGACGAAGTCGAAGGGAGTTTAGGTTTACACCCGTCTGTCTGTCTGTCTGTCTGTCTGTCTGTCTGTCTGTCTGTCTCTCCATCCGTCAGTCCGGCAAATCAGTTTTTCACACTTTTTCTTCGTGCTTGAAGATATTGATTTGATAATAAGTATATAGTTTTATCATGACAAGTTACAGATCAAGTTCAAATTTTGTTCCGGTCTGATGATTTTGTGCAGAGTTATGATCCTTGGACATAGAAAATTCACTCAAATAATCAGTTTTCAAAACTTTTTCGTCATGCTTGAAGATGTTGATTTGATAATTAATACACAATTTTATCATGACAAGTTACAGATCGAGTTCAAATTTTGTTCCGGTCTGATGATTTTGTGCAGAGTTATGATCCTTGGACATAGAAAATTCACTCAAATAATCAGTTTTCCGCACTTTTTTCGTCATGCTTGAAGATATTGATTTGATAATTAATATATAGTTTTATCATGAAAAGTTACAGATCAAGTTCGAATTTTGTTCCAGTCTGATGATCTTGTACATAGTTATGGTCCTTGGACTTAGAAAATTCACTCAAATAATCAGTTTTCCGCACTTTTCTTCGTCATGCTTGAAGATATTGATTTGATAATTAGTATATATTTATGTATTTACACCATGACAAGTTACAGAATGATCAAGTTAGCATTTTGTTCCAGTACAATGAACTTATAGCACAATGTTGACTGCTATACCTCTATTTTGACATTTATACCTATTATGTCTGTTTGTTTTGATCACACATTGTTTTCAATAAAATGGAATTTTATTCGACTGTCATACAAGTGAGAGGTTGAGCTAGCTATAAAACCAGGTTTTATCCACCATTTTCTACATAAGGAAATGTCTGTACCATGTCAGGAATATGACAGTTGTTTCCCATTCGCTTGATGTGTTTGAGCTTTTGATTTTGCCATTTGATAAGGAACTTTCCGATTTGAATTTTCCTTGCAGTTTGTTATTTTGTTATTCGACTTTTGCTAGGATTGTCAGTTTTCTTGCCAATAGTTGGTGGTTCACCACAGGCACTACGGATTCCTACGGATCAAAACAGACCGCCACAATATACTATAATAGCCAATAGAGTTAAACACCAACAATCAATTTATCAATGAACATAATATATATATTATAAGTTCGTGTTGACAATTGTTTTCATTTTAGAGAATATGCACTTGAAATCAGTTGTACGTTTCTTCAGTTGCAAAACATACAAACAAGAGTGAAAATTTGGGAGCATATAAAGCAAAAAGATATACAAGAGGCAATTAACAAAGCAGATAAAAGAAGAGCAAACAATATCATAGCCAAGAGAAAAGATAAAAGGTTAAGATACCTAAATTTTCACAAGAGAAAACATGGAATCCATAAAACCATTGTTCGAAGAAATGTGATGCCATGTCTGTGATCATACATATTATCTATTTTCCTTTTAGTTTCATGGTAACCTGATTGGGGTAAACTTGAGATTGCTCAGTTCAGGGAAACCGAAAACTGCATATAATTGGTAATTTCAACTCCTTAATCAAACACACAACATTTAGAGTAAGTAGTGAAAAAACATGACTTTTTTCGTGATGGTTTTATTGATTTTAAATACAGGAGAGACACTCTGTGTCAATCTGTTAATTTTTCTGCCAATACACACAAAGAGCGTCCACTATTTGTTATGAAACACAGTTCATTTGTGTCCGTATGATAATCCAGGAAAGAGATCAAGTTTACTTTGGGGATCTGAGTAAATGAATGTGATTCGACCGATGTTTTGCGTTTTCGGTTTATCGTAAACAAGCGGTTATTTCTAGCACAGGATATCAGTACATTATAGCCATCATCAGACGTTAAACCACCTGCGTCACAAAGTCCTAGGCATGTAATAGTTGATGTACTCTTTGACGTTAAATCAAGAAAGTGTACTTTGTTGTCCGAGCACCTTCGAGCGTACACTACCGTTTCCCACATGAAATTACACAAGACTAATTTGCCTCTGATGCTGGGAAAACTTTCAAGAATTTGCCCGTTCAAATTTGTTATAACAAGGCCACTTTGTAAGCAGTTAATGACTAGTCTCATTGTGTCAGTGCAAGCTATCCAGTAACAACTGTCATTCAGAGAAAAGATTGTATGCCTTTAGACACCAAGTCAATAATCAACACTATACCTGTGGGTTGGCACGGCAACGGTATCGTCATCCACTAAGCAAAGAGATTGTGGTTGCTACCTCAACCGTATTTTATCTATTGTCTGTCCACTTTTATAGTGAATGACAAGACGTTGTCGTGAAAGTTCGGCCATAATGACGTATCCATATTTATGATGAACACGGACACAGCTGATATATATATATTCATCATTCGCTTTTCAATACAAAAACAGATTTGTAATCAAACTTTTCTGACATAAATGTATCACGAAAAAGTCAGTTACGGTGTCTTCCTTTAACAGTACAGGACAGTCCATATTGATGTCTTTACTCGTTGATAACTTGTCTTTGTACGTCAAACAACTTTTAGCAATGAGTTTCCATGGCCATTACCAATCGAATTGGGTTTCTCAGATGGCGGGTAACATCACACAATGATGATTCAATGACACATACAGCACCATTAATCTAAGGATTAACATCCACACTACCTTTTGAATCTCTGTTAATAACCAAAACAAAAACATAAGATGCGTTGAATATGGATATACACCCAAATTAGCCTATAATGAAAGTATCTTTTATTTTTACTACATCATTATCTAGATAGCAGTACACTATATAAATAACACATAGCTGAGAGGGTGATATAACAGATTGTTACCCTAAGAAAACATTGTCAACTGAGCGAAGCCAAGGTTGACAATGTCTTTCGAGGGTAACACTATGCTCTATTACCCTCTCAGATATGTGTTATTTAATTCATTGTACTGAATGTTCTGTTATTACTGTCTATTAAATTTCACATTCAAAGTAATAAAGTATGTCGTTTTGTACATAAAATCATCCGTATAATAAAGCACACACTTGAGCAAGCGTCTCCGTGAAGGGTAATAGAGTAGTTGCCATGGGATAGAGTAAATTGTCTCTCTCGTATTAACCAATAAAAATCTGGCATTTTACATGAAGTATAATAATATCCATTGAACAGAAACTGTTGACCCTTTCCGAAGAACACGAGTTCTTCATCGTTATTTATTTGGCGTGGTTTCGTTTTTATAATTTTCAGTTGTCTGTGTATAGTGTTTCATAAATTGGTATTCAATGTTCATTGTATACACATCTGTCGATTTCGACTTATTGTTTTCTATTTCCTATTAACATCTCCCACCTTTGTCCCCTTATTATCAAGTGAACGACTTTCAAATAAATCATTTTTTAAGAATTCGACAATCTTTAAACCCGGTTTTGTCGACAAATATAAAAAAACTAAAATACCAGTATGAATGTTCACATAGTATCGATATTTTCCCTTATCATGTGGTCAAAGATAACTGGAAAAGAAAGCTTTATCGGGATACTTTTTATTACCTTTTTATTCGAGCGTCACCGATAAGTCTTTTATAGTCGAAACGCGCGTCTCACGTACAAAATTTCAATCCTGGTATCTATGATGAGTTTATTTACGAATGAAAACACAGATTTTAACCAAGGATACTATACAAATCCTTGTCTTGAAGGATACATATCATACATTTTCGTTTTCTTTTCTAAAAGCGGAACAGCATTGCAAACGTTTTGTATCTTCACATTAATGCGTTGATTTCAGTGGTAAAGTTGATTGTCAAGAGGCAATATAAGATTGAAATACTAGGATATGAGAATGAACCCTATTTTGTACCACAGTTCAGATTTTTTAATAAGATGCTAGTTCATAGGAAGCCGAGTCATTCTTCCTAAGCACATTATATTTACTCCGAGCCAACTATTCGTTGGTCTTACTTCTAAATGCCATGTACTAAGCAGAGAAACCGTAAATACAAGTTTTCAAGTCTTTGTTTGACCGGTCCTTCATGTAGAGGAAGTTCCTTAATATTAGATTGAAGACTAGTAACAATAATTGTAGATAAAAAAGAGACATAAACTCATCGAAACAGTTTAATATATTACAGAATTGAAAATGAAATTTGAAAAAAACTTTGTAATTATTTGTTGGATAGAAATGCCAATTATATTAAAAAATTACGTGCAGGACTGCATATCATCCATTGTTTCCGCTTGATGGTTATTTTATTCAAAATGAACCTCCGCATATATCCTGTCAAAGGAAGGAGGAATAAATTTAAATTCACATTTTGTCTTTGTGTTAAGTGTAAATGGTTCAAAGGTTAATGCAATTTTACATACATTAAATAGTATTTAAACATCCGTAGCTTTCAATTTTGTTTGAAAATGAAATGAAAAGCACTTCTGACGCGCCAAAATAAATCATTATTTTCTACCCGTCACATGTCAATTACCTATCCAAAACTCGTTGCTATTACTTTGTATGTAAATTTCACATTTTGCTTTTAAAATATATGTGTGAAAATATTTTATTTACCTTTGTAAAATGCATTGAAAACTGTGTGTTCGCCTAGGTTTTAAAGAAAGAGTGTATATTGCCCTCATGATTTGTTTCTTTTTTTTTTTTTTTGGTTGATCGTCTTGGCAACCGTCTCAGTTAGATGTTATTTACATATAGTTTTAATGATATATATTTATATTTTAATTAGTAAATATGATTACAGCATGCGCTTGCAAATCCTTTTGTAGTTTTACTGATATATCTTCGCTAGCCAAGGGTGACGATCTAGTCCCTTCCCTCAAAAGGGGAGGAAGGACTGGATCGTAACCCTTGGCTAGCGAAGATGACTGATAAATAGCTAGCACAAATTGAACACTCTGGGATAAGTTATAAGTCAAGTCCGGTGTTTTTATTTCCCGCCGCTAGTCGAAACGGGCAATAAGCGTTACCCTTGACCGACCGTCCGTTCGTCTCTCCGTCCATCTTTACGTCCGTCTTTCTGTTCGTCCGTCTTTCCGTCCGTCTTTCTGTTCGTCCGTCTTTCCGTTCGTCCTTCTGTCCATCCCAAAAGTATTTTCATGTATTATAAGCAAGCTTGAGCGGAGCATTCGCGTCCTCAGACATATTCCTCATTTATAAATAATTGGTGTTCTGAATCAACCCTTATTTTTATTCTTACCTTTTGTACGTTGTATTTAATAGTATAGATAGATCGCTAGTCCCTTGTCTCTATAACACAGTTACTCAATGATCATATTTAATCACTTCCATGTTGCCATCAACAATATATAAACAATAAGTGTAAATCGATAATCTAAAAACTGTTCGAAAATGATCTTTTATTATTCAAAGTACTAGTAGTTTAAGTATTTTTTTATCTATGAAGTTATAAAATATCTCGCTCACTTTATGAATATAGTCAAATATAACGAAATTATCCTTTTCAATCTCGCGCGCATTACTTTTAAGAAAAGCTGAGATACAGTATGGTGAAATAAAGGAAATGAATAACAATTTCACCAAGTATATAAACGTTCAGACCTATGTCTCAGTAGATAAGCGAATCAGAAAAGTGTAATATGTTTCAAAAGGCAGAAAAAAAACAAAACAAAACACGATCAAAGTTACGGAATATTGTTTGACCAATTAAACATAATATCAAAGTATCCTTTTAAGTATGAAATCGTTCCGACAAGGATAATAAAGTTAATAAGCGAAAATTGGTCAAAGCTAAAATTGGATTGATTAATTGTTCGTCTTAAACTTGCAGTGAGGTGAGAGTTTTTTTTGCTCCGTGTTGAAAGCTTCACTGTGACTTTAAGATGACAGCAATAAAAGCGCTGTTCCTTTGCGTATTGTGTTTTATTTTGCTGTGCATGTACTGATTTTGTGTCATGGATGGATACCCCATATCCTTTGTTTTCTATTAATTAGTTTACTTAACATGGACGCCCAGTAAAGTTAGTCTCAAACTATAAATCTAGTCGTTTGGTTTCTCTTTAAAATTGTTCCACACTTATTCATAAAATCCTATCACATGTATCATAGATACTAGGATTAAAATTTTGTACGCCAGACGCGAGTTTCGCCTACAAAAGACTCACCAGTGACGCGCAGATCAACAACTGCCATTTGTTGCTCACTGAACAGTGTGCATTTAACTCATAGATTAAGATTACTACTACTACTAATACTACTACTACGACTACTACTACTACTACTACACTACTACTTAATATACACATATATATATATTTCCTCCTTTCGAATAAGGAGTTAACAAAATCAACATCACGTCAAAATTAATACGTAGTTGTAGAAATTCATTTAGAAATATTGTAAAGAGTATGAAAACTTATCATGTTTATAATTTGGTACGCCAAACGTGCGTTACATCTACGTATGACTTATCAATTACATTCCAAAGAAAACAGTTGGGAGGCAAAAGCAATAATAAAGTCGAAATAACTTAAAAATACTTTAGACATTAGGACTCCTGAAACATACCTATATTGTACCCTTGCTGTGTGACAAACTATTCGATCTAGAGCCTTTTACTTAATATTCCTGTGACATGTTATTTATTTTAACTTTTGTAGGCGATACAAACTTGAGTTTGGTATTTTGTTATTTTACTTTTATCAGATAAATTATTCAGTAAAACAAAACTACAGTATATGTATGATTTAATTTTTGTACATAGTTACATTGATATATAAATGTATGACCCATGCTTGTGACTAAATATACTCATGTTTTATCGACATTGATTTAAAAGTAAATAAATATACTTCGATCTTTACACGGAATGTACACGATACTGTTTAATGAGCATGTTTATCAACAGAATGTCACAGAAGATAACCGTCTTGTTCGTATCAAATTGAACTTATGCATTTATATAAAAAAAAAAAAACCAAACAATAATAATAAATGTAAAGTGTTTCATATTTAAGACCACTTTTCGATCTCTTGAATTCTAAAATAAAACAAGAATAATAAATCTATATAATAATGCTTTGGTTTGGCTTTACTTTTGGTGTATGGTATTATCAACTCTTCAACGTTTCTATTAGGATTTTTGATTTTCAAATATTTTGTCAGCGAGCTTCACTTAAATGTTTGATAAATTAAACTATTCATTTATCAATAAAACTACGTTTTTGCGTAAAACAGCATACATAATTGTACAAATTATGTATGATATATTCTAGGTAACGTTTCATTCCATATTTTTAATTCAGAATATGTTTCCTAGATGTTAAGATGTAAAATCCTCATTTGATTTCAGTCACCACTTCTTCAACTTAAAAGACCAATTTCTGAATTTAAAGGAGTTTGATACATAAGTATGTTGAATAATATCACTGAAATACTTAGAAATATGTACTAAAATGTAATCTATGAAACCACAAATTCATATAGTCAATTTTTTTTTTGCAAGAAAAATACTAAATGTGTTGTTTAATCAAGAGGAAAAAAATGACAGTAATTGTGTGAAGATGAGGAGGAAATCCGAGGACGTTGGGTTTCGCTTTGTTTTAATTGTTAAGTGCCGATTATTGTCTTTTCTAATGTTACCAAATTAAATAATTTCTTTTCGGATAACCTGTAAGGGCATATTTATAGTAGACTTTGTCGTATCGCATGAAATACTGAAGATACATGATTTGTCGAAAATGTGCAACATGTGCAATTAATTTGGTACCGGTAATTCATTCGATCTCAATTTATTGTAGATTTACCTGAATGAAACGTATTGTTTTACAATGTTTTACTTAATATCTGATCACCATGTCTGCATGTTGGTAAACAATTTCATATGTTTATATTTGCGTTATAATTTGTTTGTTTTAAGTTTTGTCTTACTAGACACAATTAGACTCATTACCGGGTAGGTATTAACACGACTGGTACACTTGCAAAGTAGGATCCGGAGCACCTGACATCACTTACGGGTTTTAACTGGTTTCGTGTTGGCCAGTCTCTAGTTTTCTATGTAACTTCTTGCCGGGTCATATAACAATTTCATCTGTTTATATCTGCGTTATAATTTTTTGTTTTAAGTTTTGTCTTACTAGACACAATTAGACTCATTACCGGGTTTGTGTTAACACGACTGGTACACATGCAGAGCAGGATCCGGAGCACTAGAGATCACTTATGGGTTTTACTGGGTTCGTGTTAGCCAGTCTCTAGTTTTCTATGTAACTTATTGCCGGGTCATATAACAAGTATTGATCAAACTATTCATCACTAAACTCTTAGATAAAAGTGTCCTAAAATACAGACACAAGTAAAAACAATACAAATAATACCAAAATAACATCTGTCATAGGTTAGACATCATCCCATCCTTCAGTAAGAAAAATAAATAAACTGGGATAAATTTGCCATATATTTCCGGAATTTACAGGTATTCTTCCTTTGAAAGAAAAATTACTATATTTTAACTAAATAATGACCTATAGACTTATTCATACATTGTATTGAAAGATAAAGATGTGCGCATAATTGTCCAAATGAACTTATTGACCTATAATGGTTTACTTTTATAAATTGTTATTTGGATGGAGAGTTGTCTCATTGGCACTCACACCACATCTTCCTATATCTATTAGGTACACATATCTGCATTCAAATGTAAGTAACAAGTATACCTAACATCAACAGACACGGAGAGATTGTATTATCTCGAAAACGATATGATTTTATTTGTATTGTTTGAGGTAAGAAAGGAAGTAACAATATTCATCTGCGATACTAAAGTAAATAAAGTCGGACATTACATTGTTTGGGGATAATGTTATATTCATTTCATCGAGCCTAGGAAAACATACACATACACAAAACGAATAGGAGAATGCGAGACATGAATTAAAAAGCAATCCAAACCTTACAAAACTACCATGTTATTATTTTAATTCAGTAACGCAGTCTTCTGGTGTACACAAGTATCGATACAATGAATTAATATATGAATTATTACAAAATGTGAATAAATGAAACAAAGAAAGTAATAAGTCTGCCATCAATACTAAAAAGTGATTTCTTCAATAATATACAAAACACTCACACGTTTCACCTGACAATCTTCTTTTGTCAAATATTACATTCTGAAGCGTACCAAAAGTCTTAAAATGTCTGATGTTAAAGTTTGACAAATGACGTCATACTGGACTGTGCAAAGACTAAATCAACATTGCGCGGAATTTTCAATTTAACACATTGAGAGAAAAAGGTTTAACAACTTAACAAGTTGATATCAAGCGATATCTCATTCTCACTCGTTATGAAACCTAAAATCTTCCACTCGCATGTCTACTCTATGGAATCAATACCGGTATACATCCTTTTGGATCAATTCAAAATAATGTTTTATATATATATCGTTGTCCTTTGTTATGTTCAATCTTCTTACAGACATTGTGTTATTATTGATTTGAATGACATGAACCGAATTTCAATGGAAATATTGAATTACATGAACCGAATTTCAATGGAAATATATTAAAGGAAACATTTCAGTCTAGTTAAAACCCCACAAAATAAGACTAGGTAATTAGAAAGTTGAGATATATATGAATTCCTGATTAGTTTTGGAGTGGAGGCTACAATTACCGACATTAATTATTTTTAGAAACTAATATTTGACTGGACTGTCGTTAACTTAAAACTCACATTAAAATATTAAAAAAAAAGATACTCAGGGTCTACATTGTTTTCATTTAATTTGATTTTATTTCAAAACTGTTGTACCAGATCTGAGGTGAACAAATAAGCCTCATTGATCTTATAAACTAAACTTATTCAAAGTGTAGTCTACTATTTATATGCTTGATAAACGGAACTGAATTATAAGGGCAAAGGCAAGATTGCAAGTACAATGGGAAAATGGAACTAATCATTTTTAATTTTTTTTGCAATTTTGAAAGTAACACTACACAGAAAAAATAATCCCAATTTTATTATGTGGACGAATCTGAAATAACAGATCCAAGTAATATTAGAAATGACAAAACACAATTGTATAAACAATATATATACTACCTCTAATCAATTGTTACTCAAATCTTCCTTGAATAGGGACCCAGTTTTCAACAGGACAACCATGTTATTGGTAACATACCCAATGAAGAATCAATGAATCTGTGAGGGACTTTTAACAATGCCGGAATGTCTGTTTTCCTTGAATATATTCAGACTTCCAAATTGGCTGGTATCGATAGATTCACTATTGAGTTTTATAAATGTTTTTGGAATGATATTGAGGTACCACTGGTAGGATGCATAATGAGGCTTTAGAATATGGAAAATTCTTTTCACTGAAAGACACAACTCATTGCTTGTAAACCGTAGGAAGCTAGGTCAAATATCAATTTAAGAACTGACAAGAAGTCTAAAAGTCTAGCAAATGCACCCTAAAAGATGCTGGTAGTTATAATTAGTAAAACACAAAACAAGTTGTCTTAAAGGTAGGTATATAGAACCTAATTGAAAAGGTTAAGGATAATGACATTGCTGGGCTTATCATTGTATTCTAGTGGAGTGTTAAGTAACGGATGTATATCAGAAATTGATCTTAGGATTGGGTCTGTCAATGTCAACCTGATGTATTTGTTTTAATGCTGCTTGAATTGATCAGTACAGCTTTTAAAAAGGACACAGATGTTGCTGTTGTGACAATAAGTGATTCAGAGTTTTTTTTAGTCAATGTGCAGATGATTCTTCCTTAGTCCTTGATGATGATCGAAAGTCATTAAATTAATGTTTGATAAATTTTAGAATGTGCTGGTCTGATGTGTTATCAAAACTAAGGCCATATGGATTGGATTATAAAGGCAGTATTGAAAACGTTAGCCCCAAAAAATTTTGTTTAGAATATTTCTGTGAGGTTCAAACTATACGTTCAAATTAGACTCTATACCTAAAAGGGATCTTAAGGAGATTCAGGACATATTTTTTTCTATTATGGAAAGGAAAACCAGATAAAGTAGAGAGGTCAATGGTAATGTCCCACATTTAGATAGAGATCATAAAATGCCTTATATTTATTTTTTTTTGCTATAGTGTAAAACTGTCTTGGCTTTGTAAATTATTAGATTTATTCATCTTGGAAAAATTTTGATGATAAGTTAAATACAAAAATCCGGGGCAGACAAAATTCTAAATGTTAGTCAAGATGAATTACCTTTTTAAGTTAAAAGTGATTCAATCCTTTTAGCGTGATGTCATGGTAAACTTTCCAAGTGGCAGCATAACAAATTTAAATTAAAATTAAAGGAATTCTGGTCCAGTCTATATGGCTGAACCAAAACATTAAAACAGATGGCAGGATGATCTTGATGTTCAAACATATTGAAAATTGCGTATTCTTTATAAACGATAAGAAAAAAATATTATTTTCATATGAAGAATTTACTTACTTGGAAAAATTAAATGATAAGTTAAATACAAAATTCTATATTCTCATGTACCATGTCAAAGCATTGGTGTCTGATTCCCATCTAATTTTTCAATTTCCTCAAAATTTCTTCCGCATACATTTTCTTTTTCCCAAACTTCGTGATTGTCCACAGCAACAACCCGTTTCCCACATTGTTCATAATTTTTAGCATCATCAGAACCACAGTTCTCAATATATTTCGGATGTTTGGGTATGAAGTGTTGATAATTTCAGATTTTCTATTCACTATCAGAATGGTATATTCAAGAAAAATTCGTTACCAAAATATTTTCGGAGCTCAATCAGTACGTTATCCTCATATTCCTGATATCTGTTTGACATAAGTACATACAAAATTGCATAGGGGCCAGGTTTCAGGAAATCAAAAGTTTTGAACTTTTGACAACATATTTTTCCTTTTGTATCAAAAATTCCTGGCGTGTCTACAATAGTTATACGTTGTCAGATTCTAATGTGTCTTCTGCTGTTTCACACACTTAGGTTACAGATGACGATGATGTTTTCGCTTCGAAATAATCTTTGCCTAACAATGTGTTTCCTATTGAGCTTTTTCCGGCACCAGTACAACCAAATAAAACAATTCTAGTCCTGTAATGTTAATATATTTAAGAATAGAGAACATTGCATAGAGGTTTAACTTTCTGATTTGAAAAATAATGCATATGCATGTTATTATATGCTTCTCACATTATTGTTCTAGGTCCTGCATCATGGTGATATATGTAATCAACAAAACTATTTATTTACATGTTTTGGAAAACTTTGTTTATACAGTATAAGGCAGTAAAGATACAACCTAAATCACACATTAAGTGACTGATTCAGATGTTTGGTTCGTATAGGTTTATTAGAATTAAATTAATTAATCTGCTGTCACATTCTTTGAATGACGTTTCGTTTTACTTTGAAAACAGTTGTCTTTTATAAAACAATAGTATTAAAAACGAAAAATGTATACTTTTTACTGACACTCGTTTGACAGTAACAAATTTAAGAGAAAAAGACATAAGTCATAAGTAACTATAGTGAAACATGTGGTAAAAAGAGGAGGAATATATCAAAGTGATATTCAAAATATTTAAGTCGATTAAAACCGTCGACGCAATGGCAGACAACAAATGACGACAACAAGACAAAGAAGTCTACAAAACTGATCACACATGACAGAGCAACACTTTTCTCATTAAAAACCTGTGGTGCTCATCTATTACTGTCTTTAGTTTTTGGTGTTGTGTTTCGTATACTGTTGTTTGTCATTTGGCCTTTTTCCTTTGTGTGCCATGGCGTTGTCTGTTCATTTTCGACATGTGAATTTGAGTATCACTTTGGTATATTTTATTTTACATGCTTGTTCAATAGAATAAACTATGAAAATAAAAAGATGTTTTATGATTTCCTATTCTCAACTTAATTATAATACTAGTATGATTAATTGGTTTATTGGTTAGTGTCCTTACTCTTCTTCACTTTACTATATCATTAATCTTTAGTTATTTATCATTGAATTTCCGAAAATTTGTTTAAAAAGACTACGAGATAAAACAAAAGGTAATAAACAATGCACATTAATGACAGGCGTTTAATGGACCTAAATATTATACGATACGGACGCTTCGATAACTAAAAGAGAAAAATAACTGCAGACCTAGTTGGAAGACTGTTAGTACCCTAGGGTAGCAACAACTCAGTAGTCAGTGCCTTTGTACTTACTTGATTTTTACCAACGTTTATTGAATTCTCCGTTATTAATCTAATTAGAAATGTAATGAAAGTAAGGTTCTGTCCTCCTCATGCAAAGTTAACTGTACGAGAATTTCGAATGTTTGTGTCCTTTTGGTCATAAAGCTCTTCGGGTGTTATGTCATATACCATCTTAGCTTTCAAAGGTTTGGGTTTGAGCGTAATGAAGGTTTATCTGGATGCACGGAATAGAAAAACTATTATTCTTGTTTACAAGCACTTAGTCGATACCACTCCTGGTTAACATTTTCTACCTGTGTCATTTTCATTATTTTTAATGATAGACACAAACAATTGAATTGTTTAACAATCGTCAAATAAAAAAAAAAAAAAACTCCTGAAGCAGAGGCAAAAGACAAAAAGGGACATTCAAACTCATCAATCGAAAAAATATATGACAATATCAAAAGAAAAGACAAAAGTCGAACAACAGTATGCAAAACATTGACAACTAAAGACTAATCAGCACGAACACCACCAAACATCGGTGTAATCGCAGGTGTTAAGGTGCAAATGAGTTAACTGCTGTACCCTATTTTGACATTTTCATCTATTATGTCTTTTGTTTTGTTCACATGTTGCTGTCAATATATTGGAATTTTATGCAACTGTCATACAAGTGAGAGGTTCAGCTAGCTAATAAAACAGGTTATCCACAATTTTCTGCATAAGAAAATGCCTGTACCAAGTCAGGAATATAACGGTTGTTTTGCATTCGTTTGATGTTTTGAGATTTTGATTTTGCCATTTGATAAGGGACTTTCCGATTTGAATAGTCCTCGGAGTTTGGTATTTGTGTTATTTTACTTTCTACACAATCATTTTGTTTATTTGCATTGATGAAAATTTTATAGTTTTACCCTTTTGTCGAGCCTGCGACTTTTGTCGCAAAAGCGAGACATAGCGATCCTACATTCTGTCGTCGTCGGCGGCGTCCACAAATATTTACTCTATGGTTAAAGTTTTAGAAATTTTAATAACTTTCTTTAACAATCCTGGATTTCTACCAAACTTAGACAGAAGCTTGTTTATGATCATAAGATAGTATCCAGAAGTAATTTAGTAAAAAAAAGAATCCTGTTTATCCGTATTTTACTTATAAATGGACCTTTTTTCTGCCAGTTAACATTACATTCACTCTGTGGTTAAAGTTTTAAAATTTTAATAACTTTCTGAAACTATCCTGGATTTGTACCAAACTGGGACAGAAGCTTGGTTATGATCAAAAGCTAGTATTCAGAAGTAAATTTTCGTAAAAATCCTGTTTATCCGTATTTTACTTATAAATTGATTTACTTTTTGCCAGTTAACATTACATTCACTCTGTGGTTAAAGATTTGAATATTTTAATAACTTCCTTGAACTATCCTGGGTTTGTACCAAATTTGGACAGAAGCTTGTTATGGTCAAAAGCTAGTATCTAGAGAGAAATTTTGTAAAATTTAGTTCTGTTTTTCCGTATATTACTTATAAATGGTCTTAGTTTTTCTTCCAGTTAACATAACATACAATCTGCAGTAAAAGTTTTTAAAACATTTATTAGATTCAAAACTATCCTGGATTTTTACCAAACTTGAACAGAAACTTCTAACAATCAAAAGATAGTATCTTTCCCCATTTATGTGAGCCTGAGACTTTTGTCGCAAAAGCGAGACATAGCAATCCTACATTCCGTCGTCGTCTGAATTAAGGGATAAATCATCAAGCAAGGTAAAATTATCTTCTTTATCATTTGTTCATACAATAAATTTATGTTTCAATTCTTTTATAAATCTATAGATTTGATAGCATACTGTATTCATTTTTACAAGCATAACTTTTCATATATTTCAAACGTTTTATTTCATTAACTGTAAATCTATTATGTGCATTCCCTATCACACTGCAAACATAGACAACATCAAAAGAAGGCGACACACAGGGTTCTGCGGAACCCTTACAATTTTTATGATAGATTTCGAGATGATAGACAAAACACAAATATAAGCAAACAATCATTATTTAAGGAACTCATTCCCTTAGGTTGTTTAGCATTTTATTAATTTGTCCTGCTTATAGTTTTCCTCTTATTATATAGTCTTCAAGAAAATAGGCTAAACATGTTAAACTCACCTAAGATACAATTATAATTTAGAATACCAGACACTTGTTTCGCCTTCATTAGTCTCATTAGATATGGGCGTAAGAAAACAGTTGGCACGTTAAATCAAATACGAAACTAAAGAGCGTTAACAACCGAAAATGCCAAAAAGCAATGCAAAATAAAGACGAGGCAATCTATACCTGGGGATAGAAAAGCCTTAGTGCTTCCAATAATTCAATATTTTAAAGTAAAATACTATAGAATATTATCATTTTAATAATATTCCATATCAAAGAAAAGTGAACTTTCTAGGTTTGTAATACACTTAGAAACAAACGTCCATCAGTAGTGACATGGACCCAGCGCTTGCACAAACTCATGAAAGGCATAAGGTGTATGATATGAGACGTCAGAAGATCGTATCGTCTATATAAGACTCAGCAGTGACGCTTGATTCATAACAGTTGGAAGGTCTAATCAAATACGAAGTTGAACAGCATAAAATAGATAATTTCAAAAGGAATACCAAAGAAGTTTTAGGCAATCTAAGATTTGGGTTAACAAATCCATAACGTTTCGATCTTAAATCTACTTAAAACATTAACATATCAATGCTATTTTATATCAACACATAAGTGTTGACAACCGGCTGGCTGGCGATACACTCGTAGTCAAAACGTTTACCACCAGCAAATAAAAAGCAATTACTTTAAGTTTTACTTTCGATATTGTAGAAAGTTAATGTAATAAGTGTATCCATTGTTTTATCAAATTTATCTGAAAACGTAAAAATATAAATCAACTATTGATGTGAAATCAATGTCGGTTATACAAAATTTCGATTTTCTCTTGTGCCACCCTAAGCTTTTCAAAATGCCTTCGGGTCGTCTTTGCCAGTTAGATAGAGTGTTTTGTGCACAATTAGTGTGCTCAGTTTTTATAATTTATGCTAATTATTGGAAATTAGAGCAGTATATTTTCATTTCAGGTCTATACAATTACCGCATGTACTAGGCTTAAAGAACCATTTTATTGCATACTATCTGTGTAAAGTTTCAGTTATATGAAAGTTTTAATTTTGTTCAGACCATTCCAACGAGTAATTAGTATTTTGATGACCTCTTTACATAATTGGATACCACATGGACATTGTCTCTGATTTTACCTACATGTATCAATGCATTTTGTTTTGCCTTGCTATTTGCTCAGAATCTTTTGCGACTCATTTAAAAAATGGAATCAAAACTATTCTTATGTTTTCATATGCATCTCTATAAGAAAGGACAGAAAAATGTTTGGTCGCAAAGTATAGTTTTATAATTTGATCTATAAATCTGACCAATTACTACAAGTATTAAAACTAGTATTCCCTGACGTGATAATGTGTTTCAAAATGATGGTAACTTTCATAAAACAGTTAGTATTGTGATTGGAATTCGTCTTTTATAATTTAATTTCAAATTTCAATTATAATGTCAAATTTTCTTGTTTTCCCATTAAATTTCCTGGGATGTCGCGAAAAGGCGAACATGCCCGCGGACGTTTAAATGAAAGGACACGTATTTTTACAGATCATTGCAAAGCAGGATTAAGTTAGTTTCGACAGTTGAATTTTGATATAAAATGCTCGGCTGGAGAAACTAACCAAACTGTTTCTAGCGGAAAATATCGTTTCAAACGTGGTTCAGTAGCAGAATCCATATATATATATATAAATTCATATTATCAATCGTTTAAATCCACGGATTATATTGTCAATCGATCCCTATGCAGAATTAGACACTCTGCTTCACATTTATTGTGGTGCAGCATATATAACTGCACTGCATTTAGTGCTCAAAAGCACTCACACAACAGTGCCTAAATAATCAGCTTTCGCACTTTTGAAATGGCTTGCAATAATTCATGCCTCTCATAACTTTCCATTGTGACGTCCCTTAAAAAGACGACCATGTCTGATGACGTTGCATTACTTATTTACTCAATCATTTTCTTTATTTAAGAGTTGTATCGAGAGTACTTACACCGTTTACAAGTTTGATATCTGTACCAGAAAATGCATCATAATTTTGAAGCATTGTTCGATACAGTAATAAAAGGAGAATTATGTTTGTTTTGTTTTATTTTGAAATAAAGTATAAAAGTATGCCTCATAATATAAACTGACTAATGAAAATAATTTAAATTCTGAAATGAGGACTTTTATGTGACAAAGTAGTCTAGTCTGATACAAGTTGTCTAATGATCCCTGCCAGTCATGCATTATATGGAAAACTAGGATTATCATTTATGCTACATTTCTTCATGAAATTTAAATATTAGAAATCAGATTTTCAAAAGAAAGATATTTTACTTACGGCCTGTTGCTTGCCATTGCGTAAAAATATTTAATAATATTTGCGTTATCGGTTTATTTAATGTCTATTAAGTCCTTTCATACTTTAGTTATCATATGTTATCATACCAAAGCAATAATTACACGAAGGGAATATAATGTCTATAGTTGATTTCAAAGAAGCCTTATTTACAGACATCTCCTTCTATCAGCATGTCTGACTTAAATTAAAACTTCTATATGATATTTAATTTTTTCTCGAGTTTATGCGATGAAAACAGTTAACAATAGCAGGGCAAAGATTTGTTTTGCCGTTTGAATTCTATTTATTGCTGATGGTATTAACCTTTGATCCATAAAAAATATTGTTGGTAAAAATTCTGCAAAACGAAAAGCTAGCCTACATAAATTTTCCTAATTTAACCCTCTAAAAGTAAAACTGAGTTAAAGCTCTTATGGTCAATCTGCATACGAATGATCGTGCATGTAGTTATAAAATAACATGAAAACATTGTTAAGGTCAATTAATTAGTACTTACAATACATTTGGAGACTTACTACGACGATAGTCGGACATCTTACCTGTCCGTCATCTCATCTCGGACATCTCGGACATATGTCCGACAGTCATAAATCAATTATTTGTCAGGTACAGCTACCTACATGAGCCCTTTCATCCTTAACCGACACTAAAGACCAGCACGTGTTAATCGATCTGTTACGGTTGAACGCTTTTATCTACCTGTGTTAACCAGGTAATGGTTTTAAACATGATCATTATCTTTTCTGATGCAATTGACGGAAAATGATATAGATGTATTGTAACTTTATTACAATATATTTTAGTTTTGTCGTGTGATAATTTGTTTTTCTTTTTTCTGTTGGTAACACTTTTAATTGTTTTCTATCTTGAATTTGTTTTATTTAATTCGTACTCTTTAACTTCATGAACTAAATGTACTTAATGTCTTTTTACGTTTTATACCAATAGTAAAGGCGATTTTGTTTTGCTAATTTATATTTTGGAAAGTACACAATGAATTATGTCCATGAAATCTATTATTCATGAATTAGCCACACTCTATTAACTATAACCGTGGGAAAATTACGAAAATATATATACATTGAAATTGGTGCTGACTATTCGAATATTTTAAACTAATGGATTTTATAAATTGCAACTTAAATATTAAGAATTCGACATATTTATGTCAATTAAAAGACAATTTAAAACATTACTTTCGTGGTCTATAAATCACCTCGATGTAGATTATTAAATCAGAATTTTGTTAATTAATGAAAATATAGATTGACTCGTGTAAATAATTTAATGTCCAATTGAATAGATGGAAATAAATCATCATAGTTAAAATGTCAAATCTAACTTTTAATTAACTTGTACTTTTACTGGTCCTTGAATTTTACGATTGCATACCATGCATATATTATAATAAAACCAAGGTGTTCAATTGACACAAGTTGTCGATCCCCACATAATTAATTTATGACCGGATGTAGAACAAAAACATCGTAGTATTGTAATCCTATAATAAATAGGTGAATTTCTTTTCATACAATGTGTACCGGTAATGTTTGCGATGTCGCTGGAATTGTGCTTCTTATCAAAATAATAGTTATATTAATATATTGTACATGTTTTGTATCGTTTTCTTTGTAAATTTAAAACCAGAATTTAATTGGCCTTTTTTGTATTGGTTTTTTTTCTCGGAAATACAATAAAACAACAACAGAAGGTCACCAATAGGTTGTTTGAATAATTTTATTGTGGTTTTCGATTGAATTGACTCAAAATGCAGAATGGTAAGAATATGGATGAGAATATGATTTTTTCCACCAAAATTCGTAATCAAAACCAACTGAAAAACCTTAATTATCAACACCAACAATAAAGAGATTGAAACTTGTCCTGAATATACGAAACTTGCCACTGGACGTCAAACAATGATCTATCCATTAACAAAGTCTATATTTTATTAACTAGAAAAAAACGATGTATCGTTATATCATAATTTATTTTACCTCTAAAAATCAAATATTTAATCATCAATATTAAAATTACACAATAAAAAATCATCAATTGTCATCAATACACAAATGTCATTTACTTCTTCTGTTGGATGGGCCTACGAAGAAACTGGTTGATTTTCTCAATCACCATAGCGGCGTATGCTGATTCCGAAGTCACACTTGGGTAGAATGCAGTTACATAGCGTCGTAGATATTGTTTTCTTGTGTCGTCTAGTGGTCTTTGCTCAACTTTCCACCGCCTCTATAAGAAAAATACACCCTAAGGTTGTCTGTAGTAAAGAGTTCTTGAAACAAATACTTCAATAACGAAACGGCAAAAGCTCCAGGTGTGGTCGAGCTGCTTGCTGCTTGGATCAGGTCATTTTCTGACAGACGAACTCCATCTGGAATGTCCGCGAATAGGTGCATAGGTACAAATCTTATTGTTGTGGGTGCTGTTGGAGTTGTAGGCAGAATTAAAGGCATTACTGGTGGAATTGACGAAGTAACTGGTGTATCTGGTCTTTCATCTCTAGTAGGAGTATCAAAGTCTGGGAGCTGGCGTTGATGGCAAGTTGGAGTTCTTGGCGTAGTTGGAGTTGGAGGTACTGTCAAACGGAATGATTGCTGTCTTTGCATGGCCACCAGGTAGTCGAGTTTCTGTTGTTGAGAAAGAATAATACGTTCCATCTCTGTTTGCCTTGCGTTGTTTATCTCCAACTGTTTATCAATTGCGGCCATAGTTTTCTGTATTGTAAATGCAGTTGGTTCTGTTTCTGTTGGACTAGTCTGATTGCATTTGTCATTTGGAGATGGTGTTGGTACAATTGGTGAAGTTGGTGACGGCGCTTCTAGGTGCAACGGCAGTTGTGGAGAGATGGATGGTGAACGATAGGGATATGGATCGTGAATGCCTTCCTCCATACTGAGTAAAACGGCCTCCTGTCTGGGTTTCTTTGATGTAGTGGTTTTAGGCATTTTTTCTTTTGCGTATAACAAATGGTGATGCTACTGGTGATGCTACAGGTGATGCTACTGGTGATTGCGGTGAGTGTGGCGATGAAGAAGTTGGAGAAGTTACTTCTGAGTTTTCTGTCTCTCTGTTTTTCATCTGGAGATAGTCGCCAGTATCTATAACTTCTGCAGATTCAGGGGAACTGGTACTGTTCCCGTACATCACTGGGTATCTGCTGCCTACTCTTACACGACCTTCGGTCATTATCTTAATTCTTGGACAGGTATAAAGAATACCATCATCATACTTTACTAAGAAGTGAGAATACTCTCGTGTAGCGGCTCTGGATGACATTGTTAAACTAATACAGCTGATCGTTTGAGCGGTCATATTTATACTTAAATGATAATTTATGATATCAACTCATGTGTTAAAACAACATTCTTTGAAGATAAGATTTATCATAACAGCTTTTGAATTTAATTTATTTTAACAATGTACCCAGCGTGTGTGATTACGCTTAAACCAGTTGATATTCGGAACAAAAGAATTAAATAGGGCAAACAATGGTATTAACGGATTAAACATTGATTTTGATTAAATCTGGCTTCTTCTTTATTTGATTATACATTATTTGATTGAATTAATTACCACATAAATTATATTTCATTAAAAATCACATATTTTTTACTTTTAATTTTTGTCTTTTAAGGAAATTACGTAATTATCTAATTTATTCAATAAAAAGTAAATTAAGTACATAACAATTACAATATTGTGTGGTTATTTTTCTGCATGTAAAATTTCAATAAAATAAATTGTGTTTTGTTTATTTAATGGAAAATAAAATAATAAAGATATACTATGAAATTATAAATGAATGCCAAATATTTCTTGAAGTAAATTAAAATAAATAAATGAAAGATAAATTCAAATCAATTAGATTATTATTTCCTTTATTATATACATTTAACATGTGTCACCTCGCAAAGGTAATTGTCAGTTGTGATGTCGACATGTGTATTCAAAAATACAAATGTGGGACCACGATATTAACCTTCTACAGTACATACAATTAACATGTCATTTTAGAATGACTTTATAAAAGCTCCTAAAAATATTTGCATCAGTATAGTTCAATATTGCGATTATTAAACAACCATGCCTAAGTTTAAACTTTCACACCGAGACAACTTGGAAATCATTGCCCTTTACAGACAGAGTTGGCCCGTTCATGCCATTGTTAGGAGGTTAGCTGAAATAGGTATATATGTAACCTGGGGTACGGTGAAGAATGTCATCAAACGATACCAATACGGCAAAATTGGGTATGAAAACTTCAATCATAAAGACCAAAATCTACCGAAATTTCAGTACATAACAGATCAAGACATCAACTTTGTGAAGACAGCACTGACTGAGAATCCAACAAGAACAGCTACCGATATTAAACATATCTTAGCAGACAAAGGCACTCACACCAGTAAGTCAACTGTGAGAAAAGTCATTGATGCAGCCGGATTCACAGCTTCTAAACCCAGATACGGTCAAATGGTTAGAGACGTAAACAAGCAGAAACGGGTCCAATTTGCTAGAGAGGTCATTGCAAACGACGATCATTTTAACAATGTCATTTTTACAGACGAGTGCTCCGTGCAGTTGCATAACAACAAGATAGTTATCTACCGAGAGAAAGACTCTGTAGCACCGGTTTTACCAAAACCTAAACATCCACTGAAGGTTCATGTGTGGGCAGGTATCAGTCGAAGAGGTACAACACGAATATTAATCTTCGAAAATATCATGACTGCAGCGTTTTACATCAACCCCATACTGACATCGGGTCTGATACCTTTCATAAACCGTGTATATCCTTCTAGTCACCGTCTTCAGCAAGACAACGACCCCAAACACACAGCAAATGCAACTAAAGCATTCATGACTGAACAGAATATCAACTGGTGGAATGTTTGGCCAGCGGAAAGTCCAGATTTCAACCCCATTGAAATGGTTTGGTCCATGTTGAAATCCAGATTAACCAAGAAAGAACCAAAAACAAAAGAAGACCTCATCAACGGCATTAATTCAAATTTCTTGTCATTAAGTAACATTTCATATTTTAAGTATTCTTTAACAAGTTGGTGAAATACGGTATCAGGTGCGAATCAAAATAAATCATGCATTACAATCTACTGTTAGATTATCGGAAACGTACATTTTTTGACACAATGCAAACAAAGTCGTAATTATATAATTAAATTAAATTAATCAGTAATATCAATTAAACACATTATTAATTCATAAAATGAACTTGACCTCACTCATTTTATAAAAGATGTTTACTAGCTGACAACAATTTACAAAAAATCCTGCCGACAGCACGAGCTAATATTGGCGGGAAAATACTTAACGGTAAACACGAGTTATATCAATGGGTCAGATTGCCAGGGTCAAATAAGTGTATTGATTGATGGAGAACTGAAATGATAAGGCTCTTACGGGTATGGAGATGTGGGAATTTATTTTTATACAACTTATTAATTTCCCCGATTTTGAAAAATGATTCAGTTAGTAGGATTGAACAATTTGGATGTGTATCTTAAATGTTTCTTTTTAGAAATTTTTTATGCATTCACAAAAAATAATTATCCTTTTCTGTTTATTCAGCCGTAAATTCTTTCATAAATTGGTTCGGCTGATCTAGGTCAAATTCCAGCAGTGATTGACATGAGAAAATAAACGTAGAGGCTCTTACGGGGAATGTGAAATCGGAAGAAAAATAAGTTTATAGTTTAAAACTGATTAATTTCCAAAGTTTTAAGTGAATAACAATTGATTTGTACATGACATATCTAGCATGATGAAATATCTTACTAAGCTGAAATAAACAATTCCAATGTTCATTTTATAGCTAATAAATAAAAACTGAAATATTTTTATCCGTAATTTCATCTATTAAAGAGTGAAATATGTTACAGGATGCTATCATTCATTAATCTATAAAATGTACAGGTAAGATTACAAATTTATCAATCACAGCTACAGATTAATTTACGACCTTCCAACAACGTATTACACAGGTACATCACTGCAGGGGTAATTACAGTCAGGCGGATGTCCGACTAGTCCGTCTTCTTGTCCCATTGGGTCATATATAGGAGCAAGACTTAAAATGTACTGTATGCCTTAACAAATCGAGAACATTAGAGACAATGGTTCACCTATCTTCAAATATGATTCTTCTGTGAAAAGATATAAACAAGGTGCAAAACAAAATCTTATGGAGTCACAAGCACTCTAAAAGAAAGAACTCGTATGCATCCACAGGGTTGACTTCTTCTGCAATTCATTCATCAACCACCATGCGAATCTAAACTAATTCAACAAGTAAAACGGGAGAAGGATACATCCGGTTAAGTAGCAGATGAAACGTTTGAACTTGTATCAAAAGAACTTATAGTTTGGCATTGCACAATGTCGTATTTTCTCTGAATGTTTATAACGTCGTTACACTAAATCCATTGGATGTTGAATGTGTACGGATTGATATTTTAGTCTTAGATACATGAAAACTAAATCCATTGGATGACGGATGTGTACTGATTGATATTTTAGTCTTAGATACATGATTTTTCATTAGTTGTTATTGGCTTTGATCTCGCTTGCAGTAACTGCGAGTACTCTCAGATCTGTGCTTAGTGTCCTTGTACCCGCCCACATCCACTTTGTGTTTTTGTCAGATGTTTTCTATTTGTATCCATCTGGTGATTAATATAGTTTGTTCCTATGTTGTACTATTACACCACTGTTCCAGGTTACTTTATGTGTCCGTCCCTATTCAGAAACTTTTAGTTCAGTGTTTGTCGTTGGTTCATGTCTGTCGTATTTGTTGTTCGTAAACTGTTATGTTATAAATTAGGCCGTTAGTTTTCTTAAATGAATTGTTTTATATTTTTGCATGTCAGGGCCTTTTATTTGTCTCATTGTGGAAGGGCATACGGTTGCATGCTTATTTTTGCTTACATCCACTTCATTTGAACCATGGTGAATTGTTGTCTCATAGACATTCATACCTCATATCCTTATTTCTTTTATATCAAACCGCCAACAACATTTAAGAAGATTGTGTTTCATTCCATAGTATATGTTTTGAAAGTTCCAGAGCGTATATGATATAATGCAGAGAACAGATGAAAACATAGAACGGAACTAGCTATCTTTAAATCAAATTGGCTGTAATTGTTTAATGTCATCCGCAGATTATTTATAGACATGTGACGGCTTCACATATGTTAAATTGATTTGTTATTCAACAACAAAAATACATGACATAGACAAAAGAAATTTGAATTAATTCACAATTAAGAAGAATTAAAATATTTGTTCATTCATTGTTTATAAAATTGAAACTGATATTAACTATTTTGTTGTTCTAATTTGTTATTTCAATCTCGTGCATATATCAATAATTCATTATTGAGTGAAATTTAGTCAAACGGTCATTCTGTTTTGAATGTTATTTAAAAGTCTGAACATAAAATACCTAAGTCATGTTCAGTTTTTTCAGTCAATTTTCAGGCTTATCCAATAGGGTATATTCAGGCTTTTTCTGACAATTCGCTTGCAGTCATTTCAGTACTGTTCAATACCTTTTCGACAATTTTGTATGGGGTTAATGTGTACTGGAAAATAACAACTTCAAACAGTCTGAACAGATGATGAAGGTTGGCTGCAATATGTCCAGCGGCAAATTACAATGCATATTCCGGAGGAAAATATTTTAATGATATATGAATATTAAATCTGCTTTGTAATAGACAAACACGCTGAGTCGAATTTTAACGTACTTGTTCGCAAGGTAACAGTCCGCAAGAAGACATATCACCTTACCCGGACACATTATTCTGACTCCAAGCCTACCAGTCGTTGCTCTTACTCCTCAATGCCGCGTGCTCAGCGGATAAGCAGCAAATAAAATTTTAAAGTCTTTTGTTTGAGCCGGCAGGGGTTCGAACTAATTACCTCCCACACTCGAGGCGAACATTCTACCATGAAACCACCGAGGCGGCTCAGTCTGAAGAGAGACTGAATAGATCTTTATTGACTGCATTCGAATTGACTGAATTGTACTGAATTTACCGCAGTGAATAAGTCTGCAAACTTCCAACTTGGTTAATAGGTCTTCTTTGATACATCCCGTCCAAGAGGATACCTTGACGCCAAGATATTTGTTCCCTCACTCAGGTTTACCAATGGCAGTTTTGGTTATCTACCACCCATTTGGGTTTGAAGTCATTGATTACATAGCTGTTTTTGCTCCCTGGCTTAATGTTAAAGGCAGCTGACTTTTCACGTTCAGTCTCATCCCAGTTGTTTGGCAGAACTCCTCCACGATGTTCAGGTTGCCCTGCATTTCTGCAGGATCTTCTGTTAGGAGTGCGTTGTCGTCAGCGTAGCAAAGGGATTCTAATTGGAAGCCATTGCTGTCCCATTTGAAGCCGTTCTTTTCGGCTGAGATAGTCTCGAGGAGTGGATCCATCGCTATGTTAAATAGCTGCGTGCTAAGGGATCCCTTGTTTTACTCCACGGGTCATTGGGATGTCTTCAGTGATTCCACTTTCCAGGTGGAATTTCGTACTTGCGTCGGTATAGAGATCCACAACAATTTCAATGAACCAGTCATCCACACCGAACCTTTCTAACCCTGCCCTCAAGTGGTAATGACTTACCGTATCGAAGGCTTTCACAAGATCGAGTAGTACGACGCTTATATCCTTGCGGAACTTTTTGCAGTGCTTCAGCACTCTCTGGATGAGCATGGAGTTCTCGCTACAGCCAGGTGCTGATATGAAGCCTCGTTGTCGCGAGTTCATTGGGATAGCGCATAATACTCTTGATGCCAGTAGGTTAGTATATAGACGTAACATAACACTAGATATTGTGAGTGGTCTCCAGTTGTTTATGTCGTCTAGTCCTCAGTTCATTTTGGTAGGAGAATACTACGATTCTCTTTGATTGTATTTGGAACTTGACGTGTGAATAACCAGACATTGTAAATGTTCGTGATCATGGCGTTGGACTTATCTATGGATTTTAGATCGTCTAGGGCGATCCCATCTGGTCCAGCCGCCGAGTCACGCTTTGCCCGTTTGACGGCCTTTGTCACCTCCACTCTCGTAAAGGTTTCAACAACAACTGGTTGTTTGCAGGTTTTGGTAGGGATATTTACTAAGGTCTACCTTTGCGACTCTCCCAAAAGCGTGCTTGATATGTATCAGCTACCACCTTAGGGTCGATGTTGCATTTGGCAGCTTCGGCCTTTCGATCTAAGATTTCCGCAGCCAGTTGCTTTCTGTTTCTATCGAATAATGATTGTACCCTTCTGAACTCGTCCGGCTTTTCTGCTGCCTTCGACTCTTTGGTTGGTCGTCGGGCGGCATTTTGGGCGGTACGTCCGAGTCTTTTCCGGTTTCTTACATTTATCGATTATGAAACAATTGTCACATGTCCGCCTTTAAAAGTCTTTGACAAACTTTGTCGATATGGTGAATCGTATGTTAAGAAGCTGGGAAGGATATTTCTTTCCGCTGAATCTTCATTATATCTTATACAGATAGATGGGTAATTAAAAAGAAGATATACAATGAATAACACAGTAAATTATTATAAACAAACTATATTTCAGTTTACTTATAAACTTATGGCGTTTGACTGAAAAATTCCTTATAGTAATTTATATATCAACAGTTGAACATTATGAATTAATCCTTCATAAAACATTGAACAGACTTACATTTACAATTTGACATATCAGCTACTACCAAGCAGGTAAGACGCTGTTTAATATTATTTTACATTACTGATCATTCATGATAATTCTTTGGGTCTTGGTTTTGCAGATCAAGGTAAACTACGAATTTAAATGTTTAACAAAGTATCAGTAGCTTGAACGCTGACTTAAACAAATACACGATTTCCAACAATTTTTGAACTTAAACAAATGCTATAGCTACTATAATTCATCAATATAAGATGGTGTATTAATCCTTTATTAACCCTATCGGCAGCCAATGATGGATTCATGATACCTAATTCGGTGGTCAAAAGTGATCTGATCAGAAACATCAGCAATCACCAGTACATCTTGTGAAAGGAGAAGGTTTAATTAAGACCTAAAACGTAAAATCAAAAAATACCGAACTTCGAGGAAAGTTCAAAACGGAAAGTCCCTAATCAAATGGCAAAATCAAAAGGTCTAACACATTAACGATTGGATTACAACTGTCATATTCCTGACTTGGTACAGGTATTTTCTTATGTAGAGAAGGGTGGATTAAACCTGATGATCCCTTTTCATGTTTTTCTAGCCTATATTTTAAATCAGAATGTATCGATCAATATCAAAATGAATCTTAGCTAATACAATGACTAGATAGGAAATATGTCTTTTGTTAAAATTATATGTCCTTCCGTTTTATGCATGACGTCGCAAATAGTACCCATTTTATTCTCCTCGAAAATTCTATGAAAACAGGTAAATTGCCTGTTTATGGACAGAAACATAGAACACTTACGTCAATAAATAAGATCTTCCAAAAAATGTTTTTGTGACATTTTACAAAACTATGTAACTTGAACATTAGTTTGTCGACTGTTGTCCTATATTCTAGACATTAATTTGGTTGAAATCTGTACGATTTTGTCATATATTGCAAAAATCTAAATTATTGACCTATTCGGGATGAAAAAAAAAAAAAACCCAAACGCTTTAAGATGAAGAGAGGCGAAAGGTACCAAAGGGCATTCAAACTCATAAGTCGAAAACAAACTGACAACGCCATGGCAAAGAGACCAAAATACAACAACGTTTTATTGAATGTTCTCATATTTTTTCAACCAACTTCAAACATTTGTTATCTTAAACATTAATATTCTGTGCCAAATGTGGACAGAGGCATAATTTACTTTGTAACGCCGTTACATCTACTGTTCACAGTTTACTATGATGTAACAGCAGTTATTATAAAATTTACTCTTTTAGTCCAATATTTGATGGAAACCAAATGTTGGTGTACGTATCATCAAACAATCTTTTCTTCATGTAGACAGGCCACAATGTCTCGATACATTATTAGATAGATCTTAATATCACAACGTTTTAACCCGAGTGCCTCCTTATTTTATATGACTGAATATTTATTTTATCTTATACTATAGTTATTCCAACAAAAGCTTACAGGAGGCCGGATAATAAAATGACACACGACTCGTTTTCCTGATAATCTTGCAAATATGGTGCAGAAGGTGAAAAGCTGATGAGAAATTGTGTAATAGATAACGCATATTGTAATGTGTTTCTTGTTGTATTACACACCGATTGGTATCAGGACCGATAAAATGAAAGACCGACCGTAAGTAAGTGCTTCCCATCTTGAAAAATAAGTAATAAAAGAAGGAAGGCACTCTGTCATAAACATATCTAGGAAATAAGTAAAACAAGTAACATATTAAACAATAGCCCTTATCAGTAGGTTAGTAAAAATGTATTTATTAAAGTTGAGCATACACGTGTTTCTGTTTATGTAAACAAACACACGTGAGTGTGTGTCTTTATAGTGGTCATCTATTGGTGTTTTATATTAAATAAACAGGTTTGTGTTTTAAATATATGATATTTCGGATTGGTCAATATTTGTCGCAGTGCGTAAATATATTGAGTATGATATTTGATATGTAAATAGCACGGGATATTTTAAGCGCGAATAGTTTTCTTGTTAAAGTAAGTTAAGGAATATTGTCATTCGAAGCTCGTATACAGTACAGTGCAGTTAAGGTTAGATGAAAACATGACCGAGCCAGTCCTAGATTTGAATGAAGACGAATTGTTAAGGGACCCTTTACGCAGTCAGTCTGAACGTCATAACGCTTCCAATTCACAAGCAAGTCAACAAAACCGTGACTTAGTAGACACTTTTGGCCTTTTCAAAAATTACTTAGACAAGAAACTCGTTGATTTAAAGTCAGACATTCTTTCAGAGCAAGACAATTTGTCAAAGAAATACAGAGATGAGGCTAATATTAAGTTTAAATCAGAAGGGAATCGGATTCAGTTTCGTTTTAACGAGAGTATTATGGATGGTCTTAACAAAATCCACAAAGACCTTGTATCTGTTGCTTCGCCCCTTTCTTCTATTGCTGGTGATTTGCTGGGTAAACTTAAAGAAAGAAATAAACTCATCAGGATTGCTGATAACTCCACCGGGGGATGGGCTACTGTTAAAGAATACGAGAGCAATGATATCGCCGATAATGATGAAGACGAGAAAAAGATTCGTCAGGCAGAGACTAGGGCCCTTAAAACTATCAAGAAGAAAAGACCCACGCACAGCTCCTGCTTCCCTCTAGCTTACGATTTCAGTCGTAATCAACAGCCTTTTGTGCCAGCACCGCACGGCGTGAGCCGTGCCCCATGGACATCTGTCACTACTGTAAGCAGTATGGTCACTGGAGAAGAAACTGCCCCTCTTAACTTCAAGTCAGCCACAGCTTCAGCACCCAGTAACTAGCCAGCCAAACAGTAACGACCCAGTATCTTATTTATGTTTTTACCTTCTTGCTATGATAGCAATAATGACGAACTTATGTCACATGTTCAATTTCTTGAAAAATTAGATTTTCTGCTAGTCATAACTTTAAAGGTGTTAAAAGCAGTATTGCTAAGCATTACGATATTTGGGTTAAGATTAGAGCTAGTAATTTTGTTTTGGGGCGTATACTGTAGAATTAGAAAATAAGATTTTTCACAAAATGTGCGATGAATTAGAAGTAAAAGCTCCACCTGAAGAGAGATGAGAGCAATCGAAAAGGCCTTATTGTAGAACTTTATTTATGGGCAAAAGTTTGAAATGGTTTACTGATAACCAAAACTGTGCACGTATAGCGCTACGAAGACCGGACTGACAAACACATGGACGGACGGAAACACGGAAGGACAGACGGACGGCCGCCCGATATTTCCATGTCCCTGCAACACGTTCTTGTGGGACAAAATAAATGATATTTGCATGTTATATCAACTATTCTAAAATGAAATGCCTTTTCTTGTAATAAAAGTCTCGTTTTGTATAAGCGCAGAGTCAGATTATGTACACATAATGTTATTATTTACCTCCCATATAAATCGACATGTATCGAAACCTTTATGCAAACACTTATTTGTCACTATGTCGATTTCGCTGTGTTCAAATTGAAATTCTAATTTCTATTCTAATATATAACAGAACTTGCTAATGCAAAAGAGCTTAAAAATGTGTAAATAAAATTATTAATAAAATTTCGCGAAATTCCATGAATGATCTGTGCACATGGTGGTCCTAAGGTTTTATAGAGCATCAAAATTTTGCAATAGTACATAATAGTTAGGACCAGCAAATTTTCTTCAAGGACCAAAAGGAAAATATTTTGAGAACTCTGTGATATCTCTGCTTTAAACAAAACAATTTAGTTTGGTTATTTAAAAAAAAAAAAAAAATGGTAGACAAGATGTCCTTTTCCATCATATACCAGACAAACATTGACAAATTCTTGTACAGTTTGAAATTATTCCTGTAAGTTAAATTGTCGGAGCTCTAAGTTGGATTTGTTTGGAAAAATAAGTTAGGAAAGCATAAAGAAAAAATGTCACGAACACAGCGATTTCTTCCAACTAATTTTCATTGTTTTACACCTATTGTATAATTACATTATTGCCAAAACAGAGTAACTACTACAGTCGTGTCTACCGGATCGGAATTGACGTATCTTATTTTCTGCAATAAATCATAGTAAATTTCATTTTCATCCAAAACTTTAAAAAATATACTCTATTCGACAGCAAATTGAATTTTGTTTTATTGCTTTTCTATAGAATATATCCAGAAGAGGTCCAGGTTCATTTTTCTGACTCTTCAACAAAAGACATTTCTTAGATGAACAGAAGAGACCAATGAAACACGCCCCACCCTCGATGCTTCACACCATGGGTGCCTTGTGTGCAGATACCTTATGTTACAAAGATTCCGTCTTTTATATTTCCATTGTCCTTGACCTCATTTGCATGGTTTTATTGACTGCTTGATAAAATTACAATCACATTACTCAATTCCTTATTCCGTAGCTCAGTGATCAAGTTTAAAGTTACGTGGCCAAGTCTGTATTTCAGATACTATAAGTAATAGGTCAATAATGTTTAGTATATGGAATGTCAATCTTGCAGGTTTCATCTGACCTTGACCTTAATTTAATTGTTCATGGACAATATTTGTTTTTTTTTTCTGGTTTGGTCTATTTCTCAGATACTATAAGCAATGGGGCCATTATATTTGGCGTAAGGAACAATTGAAAAATGTACATGTCTTTCTGGTAGGTTTCATCTAACCTTGACCTTACTTTCATGGTTCATATTTCATTGGCCAATGCTCAGTTTTCGTAATTATGTCAGTTTATCAATAGTATAAGCGATAGGTCTACTATATTGATTCGATGGCATGATTGCAAGGTGTACATGTCTGTCTGGTATGATTCATCTGACCGTGACCTCATTTTCTTAGAACATTGATGATGTTAAGTTAATATGATACTTGTTTTAAAATCTTTATATAACAGTTTCAACAGTAATTCAATGATAAATAAAACCAAAGAGATATTCCAGGGTGCATGCTTGTTTAGAAGATCTTAGTCTAGGGTTAAAGTTTTAAAGCATCAATAATCTGTATTTTTGTGATTTTACTTTTTTTCTTTTCAAACCAACAATGAGTTTCATTAAACTGTTACTCTAACTTCTTCATAGCCATTTTGAAAATATAGTATCCTGAGCAATTTTTTTTAATTTGTTCATTACTTTTTCGATCTCTATAACACTGTGTATAATCGCCAATGAAATTGGGTACCAAAGAAGCGGAGAAAACGAAAAATAAATAAACAAAGTAAGAATTCCTACAATTTTCACCATTCCTACCGTTTTGATTAGGTTACCGCTTTTGAAACGATTTTCTAATATATAAAGGTTTATTTTTTTATGACAGCAAGTAGCAAAGACAAAGACAAGATTTTGTGTTTTACTCCAAAACTGTGCACTTGGTACCAGAAAATTTCGAGGTCAATCGCCCTCCGTCGCCCCGTTGGCCAGATATTCAACTTTTCCCAGACAAATTTTTAGATTATGATAGTTGGACTTCATATTTACCAAATTTAGCTAGCAAAAGTCGTATTCTGAAGAATACGACCAAAACCATTTTGTATTTTGTACGGCGAATTGCAAAATAACAACTTGTTTTCTGTATGGCGACTTGCAATATACTGATGATATACATCATTATATAGAAAATAAAAGGGGTGATATAGTGAACATATCAATGTGTTATCAGCTAACAAATATACGAAATCAATCAACTACTTAGCAAAATGTAAAACAATATATGCCATTAAATTCATTCAGAAATAGGAAAACGGTTTCTGCGACCTTAATATTCTGAATATATTCATATGTCATTATATATTACTAACAACTGTTTTTTGTTATAAGGAAATTTTCGAAAGTTCAATACAACACCCACCTTTCACCTTTTGTTGTTTGCTTTTTAAAAACATTGTTTGATTTAAAATTTCTTGAATAAATAGTTTAATTAATTCCGTGTTAGAAAGAAAGTGAAGAAAATACTTTGTTTCCATTGAAAATAAGGAGGAGGGGTAAATAAACATTACATTTGGAGCTAAATTTCCAGTAACTGTATGTAACATGTATAGAAAAATAACATGTTTGTTTATTTTAATCGAAAACAAGTTTTCATGAGAGAAAATAATGTCCCCTCAAAAGAGGAACAGTCGGTGCCTATAATATGATAATATAATTCTATAAAAAGAAAAAAAAAAAGAAAAGAAACCGCCGGCTAAGAGGATTTAATTCTTTTGTTAAACATACAAACTACTGTTACGACAGAGTATAAATGTGTGGTAACAAAAGCAAAAACTAACAGCTAGAGGGCTGGAGGTATACTCTTATGCTTTTTTTTAAAAGTTTTGATTAATTTATTCTTGAGATAACTTCTCTTATGTATGTTTCTTCATAAGCTCTATTTGAGGCTAGATTGTGTACTACAATTTTAAGAAGATGCACATCACCTATATTTGTCCCAATTGCTTAAGGGTCAATTTTCAAACACTCATTCTCTGTTTTAAACTTATAAATAAATATATATTTGTTTTTTAGAAATGTGAATTTAAAGTTTTGAAATTCAACATTCAGCCTTTAAATATATGAAAATAATCGATCTTTAATAGCGTTGTATCAATTTTATATTTCAATAAAACCCATGCAGATGAGATTTTCAAAGTAAATGGACGGCTGTTTGATTTTGCGGGGAGGGGATATTTTGAAAATGAATAATTTGGCATGGAAACAGCTGTAAATAAATATTCTGAAACACAAAATGCAGGAATCAATTAAATAAATAAATAAAAAAAAAAAAAAAAGTCACGGGGAATAAATTAGCATGTGTAGCAAGGATGAACATAAATATTCAATTCGGATAAAATCCTCCTGAATAGTTAATTTTTCATTGTCAATTGACTACATTACATTGCTTCGCATATCTGACGTTTACTCGGATATAAAACGACCCAAATAATTATGCATACATTGTATTGAAATGAACTTTGGTACACTTAGCTGCCATCAAATGTTAGTATCAAATAAACCTAACACCGACATACACGGAGAGATTGTATTATCTCGAAACGATATGATTTTATCTTTACTGTTAGAGATAACTACTAACACTATTTATCTGCGATCACAAAGTTAATAAAGTAGGTCATTACATTGTTTGGGGATAATGCTATTTACAGTTCTTTACGGTCATATGTTTTACATAACGGTTTTCGATATTTAAATAAGACAGAGAAATACCCATTTGATTCCTTTCTGCACGGACGATTGCGGCAGTTAGTATATGAAGACAATTTACGACGCACTTGACCAATTCGACGTTCGTTAAAAGATATAAAGGATAAAATTGTTAGTTTGGTATACTATTCCACACCCTCCTATATTACCATCTTATATGTAACTTTCCCGTATCGTATCGACTTGTGTATTGTGAATTTTGATGCAAATATGTATGCCTGATTGTATTAAGTCATGGATATGTTAGTCATGTGATATTGTAGCGAATGGGATACGGAATCAGATCTTTTCTAAAGCAGTACCATGTTTTTGGATTTTCCCCAATAGGACGTAGATACGTTTTTATGTAATGTAAATTTCTATTTTTTAAAATTTTATTGATTAAATGCAATATGTTTTAAAGATACAAGTATAGTACCATTTAGTTGATTTAATTAATTATTTCAATCATCATTTAAACCAATTATATAAAGATATTAAAATCATGCTTCCTTATATCAAGTATTATCACAAACTTTAAAATCTAAATCGTGTTTTGGAATCAAAAGTAAATGACAGTCTTTGATATCACTTGAAAAACAAACAGTATTATTTATTTACTCACATGAAACAAACCGGGATGCGGTATTCAGTACATAGGTGAAACTGGGCGATTTTATCTAAACGCACGCAAGAACACCTGTATCGTTTTAAAAGACCCAATAAATTCAAAAGTATCATTTATCAACACCTTAAGAAGCACAATCATCCTATTAAATATTTAACAGTTCAGCCTTTAGAAGTAGTAAATAAGCAGCCTGGTGAATCTCATTCAAAGTTTGTACGATCACGGAAAATAATTGAATTAAATTGGATTAAAAATTACAGACAGTCTACCCTCTCGGTCTTAATGATAATATCATGGAATTGGTAATATATCTAGAACCGATTCTGTTAACATTTTGGATATAGTTTCTAAAACTGTTCGTAAAACCGTTCTCATGGTCGTAGAAAAATCGCAATCAAAGAAAATTTCGGACCAATCATACCAATATTTCGGACCTAATTTCTATTTCAAAAACAACGGCAGACATTATCTGTTAACAAAGCTCTGTTCATTACCGGTTAATAAGTTAAATAAAATTTTAGAGGATTGCAACACAATTTCATATAGCAGTCCTAAGTATGAAATCGTTCAAATTATAATGGCATATTGTTATTCTAAACTGTTTCCCAAAATTGATCGCCCTGAAGATCATAAAAACATTTTATTAAAATAAAGTATGTCAATAAAGGTTTTGATTTTGTAAATATTGCCGGTATTTTAACGACCATTCTGTTAAAGAACAAATTCCTGGATATTTTGATAATACTGAGCTCCTCTTATTTGTTATATTTACAAGAAATCTACCCGGAAATATGTGTTTAATTATAGCCAATTGTGTAAAGATGTTAATATCAGTGAAAATACACCTACTTCATGTAATTGTAGTAATTCCGAATACATTTATGGACCCATTTCCATGTTATAACAGGAGATCTTAACATCGTTCAAGACCGAGAGTTAAAATCATTCCTCAGTAAAGGACCTAAATATCGTCCCCGTCAATCATTAATTGGAATGAGTGTCGTAATATCATCCACGACTCACTCCATACTTACTGTTTAAAATGGATAAAACGGGAAAAAGCTGACAAAAATCTTTGGACTCTTTTTTAATTCAGTAATGAGCATAGTTGATATACGTATTCAACATTTTAAAGAACATTTTACTCTTAACAACAACCATAATAAACCTATTTCTCGTATCAAACATAAACTTAAAGAACTAGCCAAGGAATTTGTTTTGTCCCGGCCGATACAGCTGCTAATAATATCATTATTGTTTGACGTAAATTTTACATTGAGGTCCTGAAAAAGAAATCACCAATTCACCAACATTCCAACTGACTCCATTTTCAGAAAACGACATCTGTAACAAACATAAACTTTTAGCTACCTCTTTACAAGCAGAACCAAATACAATGAAAGTCCCAACTATGTACTGGCTTCCGAAGCTACATAAAACACCTTACAAATATAGATTTATTTCGTCTTCAAGCCATTGTTCCACTACTAAATTGTCTATTCTTCTTACCAGTTCACTTGGTACAATCAAAACCTGATAATAAATTGTTCAAATAAGGCCTTTGAAAATAGTGGAATTAATAACTTTTGGAGTGTCAAAACTCGTTGGAAGTACTTGATAAATTGCATGCTTATATTGGTGATTTTGAATCTGTTCAAAGTTTTGATTTTTCTACCTTGTATACCACATTGCCTCACATTCTCATTAAGAAAAAATTCACACACCTAATTAAATGGGCATTTAAAAAGTCAGAATGTGAATACATATGTTCTAACTCTTTTAGGTCATTTTTTAGTAGCAATAAACAAAAGAAATATGTCAATTGGACATGCTTTGATACTATATCTGCCCTTGAATTTTTACTAGATAATATTTTTGTTCGCTTTGGAGATTCCGTATATCGTCAGGTTATCGGAATTCCAATGGGGACTAACTGTGCACCACTTATTGCGGACCTGTTTTTGTATTGCTATGAGTTACAATTTATGACTAAAATCAGCAAAGACCCATCGAAACAACATCTGATACAAAATTTAATAATACTTTTAGATATTTGGATGATATATTGGCTCTCAATAATGACGACTTCAGTATGTATACTAAAGAAATTTATCCTGTTGAACTTACTTTAAATAAAGCTAATACTAACAATGACCACTGCCCTTTCCTCGATCTTGATATCCATATCATTAACGGAAAGCTTAATACAAAAATTTATGATAAAGAGATGATTTTCATTTCCTATCGTTAATTATCCATTTTAGATGGTGACGTTCCTTGTCACCATCTTACGGTGTTATATATCTCAACTTGTACGATTCGCTCGTGTATGTAACAACGTTTCAGATTTTAACGAAAGAAATTGATGTATTACTGAAAATTATTACACCAGGGTTTTCGATATCACAAACTAGTCAAAACATTTACTAAATTTTATCATCGGTATAAGGACATCATTCGTAAATATAGCTCAACATGCAGACTTCTTATACGTTCAGGTATTTCACATCCAATCATTTATGGTAATATTCTTTATAAAGCACTAAAATGTCAGTATTCACCTCAGAAGCTAACAAAACCTTTAAATAGACTTATTAAGAAGGGATATAGTTACGATACTGTTGTCAGGTCATTAAAGATTGCATATTTTGGCTTTAATATTGATTCACTTATAGGGTCTTTGCATCGGAACTAAACACATTTATTTGAAAACCAGTTGTTGGCATGACACGGGTTATGCTCTTCTCATATATTTTATGATGGTATGATACTAAACCCCTAACGGGAGGGATTGTGCCTGATATTCATATGATGAAGACATAATCTTTCAATCAGTTTAATTGAGGTCTGGAGCTGGCATGTCAGTTAACTGCTAGTAGTCTGTTGTTATTTATGTATTATTGTCATTTTGTTTATTTTCTTTTGTTACATCTTCTGACATCGGACTCGGACTTCTCTTTAACTGACTTTTAATGTGCGTATTGTTATGCGTTTACTTTTCTACATTGGCTAGAGGTATAGGGGAGGTTGAGATCTCATAAACATGTTTAACCCGCCGCATTTTGCGCCTGTCCCAAGTCAGGAGCCTCTGGCCTTTGTTAGTCTTGTATTATTTTACTTTTAGTTTCTTGTGTATAATTTGGAGTTTAGTATGACGTCCATTATCACTGAACTAGTATATATATTTGTTTAGGGGCCAGCTTAAGGACGCCTCCGGGTGCGGGAATTTCTCGCTGTATTGAAGACCTATTGGTGACCTTCTGTTGTTGTCTGTTCTGTGGTCGGGTTGTTGTCTCTTTGACACATTCCCATTTCAATTCTCAATTTTATTTATTATTATTACTGGTATCAATCGCATTTTGTCAACTCTATCACAAACAAAGTAAATGATCTCGTTTGCGTCTTCTCAAACTCTAAATTTATTCACTTTAATTTGTAAAACAAGTTGTGATTGTAGTTATCCCATTCATTCAGGCAATATTTATGAGGTAATAACATGAACAGTACGAGTTTTAATGCACCAGATGCGCAGTTCGACAATTAAATGTATGCATTGATGGTAGAAATTTAGATTTCAAAATAATAGAAATTTCAATAAATAAGAAAAAAGTTAGATAAAATGTGTCAGAAATCAATTGACTTTTGTCTTAATCAACAGAATTATAGCGGTACTCTAGATTAAAGAATTAAAGAAAACTTAGTAAATTGATGAACTATTTTAATTACAAATGTACAATTAAGATTTGAAACTAGACTAAAATCTTTATGATATTTGCCTACATTAACATTTTTATTTTTTTTGAAAATCAAACTGCCTTAACAGTTTATATAAGAAACGCTTATGGGTAGAAACCGATACAACCGTTGCTAAGCCACTCTTGTCAAAACTAATTTACTGAGCATTTGCTCTGTTCATCTGTGTTATTGTTTTCATTTTTTCTTTCGTTCTTCTTGTATCAGATTATCAAGTCTTTTCACTTCTGCTTCCAATTTCTTTATCTTTTGAGTGATTCGTTTTGCTCGTGTACTCGATAAAATACTTCCAGTCATAATAATCATTGATTTTATCAATTTCTTAAAGCAATTGTTTAGCATCTTTGCGTCTATCTTCCCACTCCTGATTGTTTTCAACGAGAACAAAACGTTTCTCACAGCCATTGTATAATTTCTTTATGCCATTTGAAGATATGTTCTCAATATATTCAGTGCTATTGGGATTTTCTCCATAGTCTTCGGTTATTTCAGATTTTCGATTTAATACAAGAACTGTATTCTTGAGGAAATAGTCGTCCATAAAAATTCAAAAGCTTATCTACTGCTTTATCATCTTCTTCGGTAAATCTGTTTGGCATCAAAACTATGATAATGGTATGAGGACCAGGTGATAAAAATTCAAAGCTATTCTTAAATTCATCTATCATACTTCTATCGAAAATTCCAGGTGTTTCTACAATTTTCAAGTTTCGTCCAGATTCTGACTTCACTTGCACTGTATCACACGATTGCATCACATTTGATGTAGATGCAGACACTTTGAAATGCTGTTTTCCAATTAGGGTATTTCCCAGAGAACTTTTCCCGGCACCAGGTCTCCCAAATAAGATTATTCTACTTCTGGAATATGATAAACAATTATTAATATGTATATATGTATATGTTCTTTATAAATACCCTGTACATGTTTGAAATCATAGAAATGATTAAATATTGTAAAGCGCCAAATAAAGTTTGATTGGGATAGGAAAGAAATAAATCGGCTTCCTCTCTCCTGGTTCTTTAAATATGTTAAAACGTTCAAAAGAACCTTACCAGCTAAACAGTTATCAAAGGTACCAGGCTTATAATTTGATACGCCAGACGCGCGTTTCGACTACATTAGACTCATCAGTGACGCTCAGATCAAACTCCTTAGAAAGCCAAACGAGTATAAAGTTGAAGAGCATTGAGGACCCAAAATTCCAAAAACTGTGCCAAATACGGCTAAGGTAATCTATGTCTGGGATAAGAAAATCCTTAGTATTTCGAATAATTCATAATTCTAAAACAGTTAATTTATAACAATGACCATATAATTGATATTCATGTCAACACCGAAGTGCTGACTACTGGGCTGGTGATACCCTCGGTGACGAAACGTCCACCAGCAGTGGCATCGACCCATTATGATACAAAATGAAAATATGTATCTGGCAATAATGAGTAAAACACTATGCATTCAAACGATCAAAAGCTATAACATGGAATGGATTGTCTGCTTACTATTAGAGGATTACTATTAATTTGTTTATAACTGAATGATTGCCGCCCAGTATCAATATACATGAAACAAATAAAGCAGGAGAAGCAGCTTTTATTGAAGAAAACTTTAACTTGTCCCTTTCTTGTCTTTCCTTTTAATTTCATTAGATAGTGATATTATCTATTACATCATCAGAATTACCGTTTCCAGGGTATTTAAAAAAATTTTGACAATGTATAACTATGTTATTCGAATAATCTACTTAATTGTGATAAGTATATCGACGATTAATCTGCTTTAAAAAATCGATTTGAAAAGAGATGTTAAAACATTTGTGGAATAAAAGTTAAAGTAGGGTATGCATATAAATAGATATGTTAATAGTCTAGCAACAATATGATATGTGCCATATTAAACAGATGATACCGTAATAGGCTGAATTTACGTCTAAAATTATTGATAAGTATCTATGGAATATGTTAAGCCCTTAATGGCCGATCGTCAAGAAAAGGAAAAATAATTTGTTCAGACACTATCAAACATCTTCTAAGAGCACCAGGCCAGCTTTAGTAATTGTCAAGTATATCACCCCAAAATCTGTTATTTACCTCGCTATAAAATTTGAACCTGAGACGTAAATGGCATCTTTTGTCGATATCAAGATTTAGTGTCTATGCTGCAAGCGCACAATATGCACTATCAAATATCTGATACTAATTTAATTGAATATCTATAAGTATTTTTGACAAGAAGTATTTTTGACAGGTGGAATTGACATTTGCCGCATTGCTACTATCTTAATCGTCTTGTATTCTTTTATCTCAGGAAAATATTCATACTTTTGTTGTCATTTTACAAATTTGACAATAAGATCTCTTCAGTACACAATTATGTTTTCTTACGACTAATGTAGGATAGCAACAGTCAATATTGTCTACATTTAAAATCCAATTATATAAATTATGACAAATATCTACTCCTTGGACGTTAAATTAATTTTGTAGAAACTTGAGAATAACACATGACCCGTGGTCGTCAATGTCAATTGAAACACTCCAGCGACTCTATCTAAGCATGCTACATATTTTATCATTATGCATAAACGACAACAACTTAAATTCATATGAAACCTCAAGTTTGATAAAAAAAAAAGTTGAACATGTTTTATATACTTGAATGGCTAAGTTTTACTCTAAAAGAAGTGAATGTGAACTTAAAAAAATCATTCATATGATCAAAATCGTCATAAATGTACCGATATTTAATATTGGCTTCCCAAAACTAATTTGCTGATGTTTTCCTGTATGCAGTGACCTAACTACGGGACCTGTCGTTTCAACTTCGGCCACTGCGCAAGTGAGAGGATAAAACCGTAATGAAAGAATGTAAACACACGTGCTTTTGAAGGTAAATAGAAATAACAGATTCTTAAAGAACAAGTTTAGGAATAGTTCAATAAACAAATGGGAACAAATGGAAAATATAACAACAAATGTCATTGCTCTTTCAATTCACTTATCTGTCATGCTTTCCACATGCACTGTTTTTATTATTTATCAATGTCAGGTTCCGGTAAACTTCGGCAATAAACTCGAAAATGAATTAGCTTCCAATCAACAACCACTGAATGAAATATTATTTGTCAATAATACATTATAGATGTTTAATAAATATAGAAAAACGTGCATGGAAGATTTAGTTTAATATATATGGATGCATTGATTCAATAATTTCGAAAAACTCAAAATTTCTAGAAACTAGTTTCATATGACTTGAAGCATACAGGATAATATATCATTAGAGGAATCATCTGACCCCTTTTATGTCAAAATAGTTAACTTATTCAATCTTTTAAGAGTTGTATTTGTTTTATCAATAAATGAATAGGATGGTGTCAACTTAACAGTAAAGCGCAAAACTATCACTTCTGATGTCATTATGCTATCATATAAAATGTCCAACTTTATGGTTGACCTGAATCGGCCATGTAACACATAGTGTTTAAACAAATTAGGTATAAAAGAACAAAAGCCTTATTCAAAAGATATATATTTTACCATAGTTAACATATCTATACATTAGTATTTGAAGGGCTTTTTTTGGCAGTTTATAGTTTTCTATAAAATGCAAAAGTTTAAATCCTACAAATATTTCAGACACAATTCATACCTAAATACTGATCTCTTACAGTTCAATTGCGTATTCAAATATGAAGGATATTACTGGATCAAGTATACAAATATGAAGGATATTACTGGATCAAGTATACAAATGATTGAATGAAATAATTTCTTTATAATAAGATCCATAAAACATTATCGGACTTGAACAACGGTATTTATTTATTTGCATTGAAAGGAATAAAATAGAAATCAGATAAGTATAACTGATTATTGTAGGCAGAACATTTGAACGTTTTTCATGTTTATATGAAAAACAAAGATGATATATAACTTACTGTTTTTGTTTTCCATGATGCGTTGAAACACCTTTATCAAATTAATGTTATAATTTCTAAATGATGTGTTATCAGTTGATTTTAAATCTTAAGTTATCAGCAATTTATTTAACGTCACACGTTAACAATATGTGTCTATAGTTTATTTCAGATTTACATATCAAATAGGAGGTAGTACGATGCTCAGACAATATTTTGGTTGAAAAAGAAACTGTTCATTCTAAACAATTGCCTCATATGTAAAAATAAAAGTTAAGTTAAAATCTATCCAAATCTCGTTAGAATAATGTTATCGAAGATATCCGTTCAGGCCCGCGACTATTGTGCATGATTCTTAAGCAAAAGCTGAAGATTTAGCTTCCGTTAGTCGAGGTATACTATTCCTCATCGGTTTCTCATAAATCGATTAAATATGACTGCAGTCTTATTGTGATTAATTAGTAAAATTCACTGACGCAGTGGCATTGACTATATTTTGATTCTTTAGAACTCTGACGAATTTCTTTTCTATTATAAATTCTTTAAAAATATTTCATTTATTTATCTTTTACACTATGCTACCTTACCACATGAAAAATTGAATTCTGTTTAAAACAAATCCATAATAGTTTTATTCACTAAAAGTATCATACACTACAAAATATTATTTAGAATTCGGTTCGGAATGGTTTGTTCAACCCGAGAATAAAACATGATACACAAAAGAAAAGTGATCAGTTATAATTCTCACTGACAACATATTTCTTGAATTTGGAGTTAGCGCGCTTATCCCTTATATTGTTTTCTTCCGCGGCTGAGTACAATTTGCCTTCTTTTTCCACTAACTGTTGTTCACTCTGATTTATTGGTTAAGTACGGCAAGGCGATTTCTTTAGAGGAGATTGTTTTATTCAATTTTGTTCCTTTTCTCTTAAGGAGGTTCGATACTCAGTTTCAAAATAAAAGCTTTTCATAGCACTAGTATAAATTAATAGGGATTATTAAAGGAACCAAAAGAGCAACAAAAATATAGGTCAATGTGCATGTTTTAGAGATATTAGCCATTGAAATTTTGGCAGGAAAATGTTCTCTCTTGATTTTTCATAGCCTTAACATTGAAAAGTTCAAGTTCTCAAAACTATTAAAAATAACAAAGATTTTATAAGACTTTACAGATGGCTTATAATTATACATGTAAAAGATTTATAAAAAGAAAAAGGGGTCAATGGGCAAAATGTTTAAGGCATTCACATGGATAAAACCAGAGGATTCCGAAAATCTGACAAAAATCCAAAACATGACAAGCGAACATCCTTAATAAACGAAATAAATGGAAGTTAATTTATTATTGGAAGTCGAAGTAATTTCTGCACATGAAGGATTTGATTTTGTCGATTCATCTGATAGTTCTAGATAGGGAAGTTTTATGTCTGCAAGAATTTTTAATACAAAACACTTAATTTTATGATTCTTATTTTTAATACCACAGGATTTATTCGATTTATGTAAAATGCCACTGAAAATGTTAGTTACATGATAGTGTCATATACGAATACGAAGATGTGGTACGATTGTCATTGAGACTGAAACCAAAGGTCGTGAATATGAGCTAATATATATGTCACAAAACGGCCTTTCACGTGAGTAAATTTCATAGCATACAGTAAAGAGAGGCGGAAGAAACCAAAAGACTATAAATTCATTAGGTGCACATACTGACAGCGCATTGGCGAAAACTAAAAAAAAAAACAAACAACAAAGTACAAAAAACAACAAAGGACACCATAGACTGAGTAACTTCAACCCCACTTAATAACGGGAAAACTCAGGTTAGCACCAGGTATGAACTAAATATTACTTAATGTTTTCCATATGTCAGCTATAGGAAACCCCGGTATGATATAATGTGAAACAATTCAGACGACAAAAAGACCGTCTTTCTACTAAAACAAAATTCGACAACAAATATGGCAGACAGGAATCAACGACAACCGCTGCATGAGTTACAGTCTCATGACTTTGGATAGGTAAATACAGAATGTGGCAGGTTTAACATATTCAGTTATGCTCCATCCTACCCTTTACAAAGGTGTAACATCACAACATAGGAAGAATCTATAAAAATCAGTTGGAAAGACGTTAAGAAATCAAATCGGCTCAGGGCACATAACAAACTCATAAAAAGACTAAAATACAAGGTATCTATCTGAGATTTTTGCAGTTACAGAAGGGTAGTTCAGAGTTAATTCCAACTAACGTATATATCAAGTGTTCATGAATAAAAAGCAGTACGCATCTAACAGTCTGGAAACAGGGAGGTCTTTTATGGGTTTTCCTTGAAATCTTATCAAAAGTTAAACAATTAAGTCTGAGGTACAAAGACCACTGATTTTCAAGTTTGACACATAAATAATCATCAACGGAAGAGGAATATTGTGCAATTTAAATCAATAAAAAGACGAAATTAGGTTTTTTTTTTTTTTTTATAGTATTCACATTTTATAAATACGATACATCTTGAGGTAAGAGAAGTATTTATTTCATATACTGTAGCGTGCTTTTTATGAAAAAGGGTGAAAAGGACCATTTAAATATAGTCGACTATTTGTCTTGCAAATCTGCAATAAAACGAGTTGTAATTTACATTACAAATACACCATAAGGTACCAACAGGTACCGGTGATACCTGAAAAATTTGTGTTTTCTCAATAGTTTCAATCCTTCCCATACAGACTATTGAATGGGAGTTCTAATCTTAACTTCTATTCTTGTGTTTTAATTAAATACATTTAACTACAACGCTTGCATATGAAATGTTTTAACTCGGAAAATTTCTAATTGCAAGGGCTACACGTTTAGTTTTGACGAATAATTACTTAAAGGCAGCTCACGACTCTTTCCTCGGAGTTTGTGATTTTACTTTCTATAGAAACACCAAATAAAAAATAATGGTGCTTTGAAACACCCAAGATATATGTTTATGACGCAGAAATGTTTTACTGCAATATAATGTAGAATAAATTTCCTACAACTGTTAAATTCAAGGAACATTTTATTTTACCCTTTTCGTATGCAACCGGATGTGTCGTACTATGATTTGGTGGTATAACACCCAAAGTTGACTTTTTGTTGAATAAACTGAATGTGATTTTTCCTTTATGATACTTGTTATTTCAAGCATTGTTTTGTCATAATCAGTAAAATAGTTTGAGAAAAACCTAGTATAATGTAATACGACATCTACAGCGATTTGAGCAACATTTCTTCGAAAAATCCAAATCAGCCGCATCATGATAGAATATAGTGTGGACCAACAAATTATTAAACCTTTATATCACCTGCCTTCAAACAGTTAAATATGATACAAAAGATGACTCTAAGATGATAAATATCACTAATGGACCTCTTTTTCTTCATTATAAAGTCCCTTTTAGTCCATTTATACCTCTCATTTCCTAAAAATCAACTTTTAGGCCAATGAATAAAACATATGGGTTAAATTTCCCTTATTTATGAAAGAAATGTGATAATAAATCAGTAATTGAAGTATTCAAGCTGAATCAACTATACATATAAAAGTTTACTGACTCCATGGAGGTTTCAGTAAGTCCTTATGTAAAATTATAAATTTACGCCGCGTCCCAGAATAGGACATAAAAACTTCCCTTTTAGTGAATAATTTGTTGTTACTGCTTCAAAATAATTTTATTTACTTATAATTGTATATTTATTAAAGTATTACTTAGAAAAAGTTTTCTATTATAGCATAAATTAAGAAATAAGGAGAAAAGTCAGAAAAACTCCCAAAACACTGAGTATTGCTTGCTCTGTCTACTTATATACAGGGTTGAGTCCTATTTCAAGGCAATTTCTCATTAAATGTGTTTTGACACTCAATCCACTCAGAATATTTCAGTTTTGTAATATTTCACTTAAAAGCATGAAATCTTAACAAATGACAGTACACACAAGGTCAAAGGTGCAGCTTCCCATTAGGTGTAATTGTGCTGTTTGTATATCATGTTTATTATCAGTAATTCATTACTTTCATTTTTAGAACTTTATTTTTTTCTTTCATTTTACCTTTATTTGATTCTACTTTCACTTTCACATTAAAGTTGCTTTCACTTTCACTTTTCTTTGTTGATATCCTGTTTACTGTTATGAATTGTGAACCACAATGACATTGGACCAATGTTAAAATTGATCGAGCTGTAACTTTATCATCCGTTTTGGCAAACCACTATGTAAGATAAATATTTAGTACTAAGGTTTATATTTTGTCTGTGCACATTCATTTTGATGGAAATAATTTAATTATGAAGTTCTAGAGCAAAGTATTTACATTCAGTTTTTCTATGATATTTGGAGTGAAGAACCCCGTCTGAGCTATATTTCTAGTGTTTCTGTTAAAGCATTTGTCAAGTTTGAATATTTCTTAGTACATTCATCTATTTAATTTGATATTGAGGTTGTTAAAATGTTAAAATGCTATTTTTGCATCTACTACATATGCTCTTTTTGTCAATTTTAAGCGAGAAATTACACTTTTATTGTTGTATTTTGGTTCAATATGTAGCTTTCCTAAATATTATATGGTATGTTCATTCTTGTTGCAGCTTTTACCTGCATACACAGTTGTCTACATACTCATGCCAGAATTATGAATAAACTTTAAAATGGGCAAACGGTGTTTTAATTAAATGTATGGTAAACTATCTGCTTAGTACCTGAGCGGAATAGTAATACAACCATTGATTTCTCCCCATTAGTCTATGTTAAATTTGCACTTTTCAAAAATTGTGCAGTATCTATCTTTGTTTCAAATAAAGAAATACTTGGCAAAAGTAAAGTTTTGTTCTGTCCAGTAATACAGACCAAATTTCACATACTATTTCTTTGCATGTAAGAAAATAACCATCACTGGAAGTTAACCAATCAAATTTTCACCGCTTTTTTCCTGTGTACAAGCTTTAGTAACCATGTAACCTCAAGTTTCCAAAATATTCTATAGAAACACCAAATAAAAAAATAATGGTGCTTTGAAACAATTGCAAAGATTCATCTTTAACTAAAAAAAAAAAAAAAAAAAAAAACAACAACAACAAAACAACAAAATGCCATGTCTATTCACAATACACCTCTTCACAAAACACTATTTCATCATACACCATACACCCACACATCATACACCATTATACCATTCCTATTCGTCAATAAAGAAACGAAATTTATCCTACTACAATAATTATCATTTGAAAAGATTGTAACTATAGCTTTTCAAATACCATATAGAAAATATATATTAAATCAATATTTATAATTGAGGAAGACAAAATAAATGGACAAACGTCCATATACATTGAAAATCGATCTTAATGGTGAGATTGTAATTTCCTTGCTAATACTTTTAGTTATTCAAATAATTTCTATTGTAAAATCGTCAATTTGTGTTCAGAAATTTTGAACTCAGAAAAAGTTTAATAATGCTACAGGTGTGCAAATTTTCGTCTCAATGATTTTTAATGACTGTGACAGACACCTAGTATATCCCCAAAAGAACAAAATTAGCACACATTCGTCATGGTGTTGTTCAAGCGAGGTTCAAGATGAGATACACTTTTCAGTAAAAGACTAGAATATGCTTTAGGTCAGAAATCTCTTTATCTATCACAAATAGATCAAGCATATTAAACATTAACAAATATCAACTGTCTATTCATTATTTTCACTGATACCAATTTTCGTAGATATTTGTGTTTGAGGTTTTGCCAAAGTCTGCATTAAACCTGAAGACAATTTGTATATTCGTTGAATTTTAAATTCTGAATTTTCTAATACCCACGAAATCCTTGGAATTATTATCCAACAAATGAAAATCAATCCATAGTATTTTAAATTACTTAAAAGAACACAACCTATGTATGACTATATAGAAAGAGATTATGGTTCTTTTCCTCTGTAGCGTGCAATGATCTAAACATGCTAAACACACTCTATTTATAAACACTAAAACGGACATCCATATACCCTACGCTGACAATAATAATAATAATAATAATAATAATAATAATAATAATAATAATAATAATAGTCACGTTTCGAAAATCATCTGTATAAACACTAATACGGACATCCATATACCCTACGCTGACTGAAAATAGGTAGAGTGTATCAAATTGTAATCGGAGTCATTTACTTTTCTCCATACAAATTATAACAACCATGATAAAAAGTGAAATCATATACATGTCACAATTTCACGAGTTTCCAAGTGTTTTAAAACCGCATTCCAAACATGAATTCTACGATGTCAATCACAATTCACCCTCTACAATTTTCACAATTGTGTCATAAGAGACAATGCCTATGTAGCATGAATAAATAGCTAAAAAAAAAAAAACGTGGATATTCACAAATCGTCCAATGCAATGCCAGAAAAGGACAAAGTTGTTCGATATTATCTTCTTTTAATTCTGTTTGGGCCTGTAAACGGGGATCTTTTTATCTCTTTTCCTGTGATATCAGCTGAAAACCAAACACCTCATTGATCTGGTAACTTGAACCAAATGAAATTGTAGTTTTACAATAAAGATTTTGACAAACGGAACTGGAATGTTTTGACGAACACATGAACATGATGAACATAAACATGATGAACATATTTTCCGCTTCCAAAACCTACAATTCTCAAAAGTTTGATTTACTAAAATTTAGGAAAACACAAGTAAAACATTAAACGACTACGAACGGCATATCCAATCAGTGTTAATGACATATCATGGGACAAGGGACACGTCTTAAACTGCCTCGTTTGATATTATGGACATAGTTGATAAAAGGCAACATAAAAATAAGTCTTATGACAATGGTATCAATCTTAATTGAAGAACTACATCCTATCAACTATAATTTCGATGATCTGATCTCTTCTTTTAATTTAAAACAATTGTAGACATCAAATATTAATCAGTTATAAATTAGATAAACATACCATCGTCAAACTCTGCTCCAATCTGTTGAAGACAAGCTGTGCTCCGTTACAACCGAGGATTTAACAAGCGAAAACTTCAAGATGTACACATTTGGGTCTAACTTGATTTATTTCAAAAACATAAAAGCCAAGTTAAACAATATATATCGTAAGAATACATCAAATGCCCCAAAGTCATCACATCCTGTATATATGGTAATAACACGATAGTTTTGCATCAGTAAAACCTTGGCAGCCACTTATATTGAATCTATAAACACATCAATATTCTGGGTCAAGAGTTGCAGCTAAAGCTATGTTTTCATTTTTTCTAAATTATAAATTATAAGACCAAAACTGACTACTACTAGTACTACTACTACTACTACTACTACATCTAAACTACTTCTACTTCTTCTAATACTCCTTCTCATCTTTATATTCATACTATTACTACTACTACTCCTCCCCTACTACAACTGCTACAACTACTTGTTCTCCACATCTTCCTCCTCCTCCTCCTCCTCCTCCTCCTCCTCCTCCTCCTCCTCCTCCTCCTCTTCTCCTCCTCCTCCTCCTCCTCCTCCTCCTCCTCCTCCTCCTCCTCCTCCTCCTCCTTCTACTACTGTTCTACTGCTCCTCCTCATATTCCTCCTCCTCCTCCTCCTCCTCCTCCTCCTCCTCCTCCTCCTCTTCCTCCTACTCCTTCTGCTAAGGAAAGTGGAAACATATTCAAAACCAATGCTCAATCTACAATGGAGTCTTTTCAATTTAAAGACAAAAAATATGTTTGAAAATAGTAATTTTAATTCAAATAATTCATTTCCTATGTCGAAATATGCCTGATATTACACCTATTCCAAAACCACTTTGTATTTAAATACCCCAGTCCGATATAAGGAGACTGGAGATTTTTCCACTGTAATAAAAAAAAAAAAAAAAGAAATAATGAGTGGAAATAGTTAGTTCAAATTTCTTATTAACAGTGTCAGAACTTATTTTTGCTAGTTCAAAATATATACGGTTTCCATATATTTTCTTGAACTACTTAAACTCATCATAGATTCAAGGATTAATTTTGTACGCCAGACGTGCTTTCGTCTTCAAAAGACCCATCAGTGACGCTAGAATCGGAAAAAGGTTAAAAGACCAAATACGATACGAAGTTTAAGAGCATTGAGGACACAACAGTACGAAAGATTTCGCCAAATACAGCTAAAATTCCTGGATAGATATTCCTAATACAAATGTATAGCAAAAATCAAAATTTTGTAAACAACTACTTTATAATCATGTCCATATCAGTGAAAATTCATTTATTCCTATTCACGTTAATTTTTTTCATTTTAAACATTTATAGGGGCGGGATAAATAAACCATGATTAACACATCATACCGTACTGGTTACTTCTCATAGTTGATGTGTTTCCCTCGGTTTCAGATTCTTCATATCTGAGATACAAGCAACATATGCCCTCAGTTTAATAGTTCATTCATACATTTTATATTATTCAAAACTATCAGTCTAAATGTGGTCTACAAGGATCACCAGTCCTTTGCCTTTCATTTGATACCCAAATTACTAATATATATGCTACATAGTTTGATTTTTACACCTATGCGTAGGAACTATTTTGTTTTGAATACATACCTCTTTCCAGTATGTTATTTTGACCGGGACCGATTTGGTTGTGTTACTTCCTCATGTTCTGACAAAGTCTTTCCGAATTATTTTGGCAAGAAATTACGCTCAAGCCATTGATGTCCTCCTGTGACTTTGAGATGAAGAACGGAAATAAAAGCGCTGTTCATTTTCGTTTTGTGTGCTTTTGCTGTGCATATACTGATGTTGAATCATGGATGAATACCCTTATCCTTTGTTTTTCTACAGACTTGATTACTTCTGGGATAGTGATACTCTCGGGAGGAAACCTCCAACAGCAGTGGCATCGACACAGTTGTTGTAAATAAACTCATAATAGGTAGCAGGATTAAATCTGTTACGCCAGACGTGTGTTTCTTTTATAAAAGACTCATCAGCGACCCAGTAATTGCAAATAAAATCATATAAATAAAGTTCTTGCAATCGTAGGCGTTACTGTTTGATATGAACTTGACTTATCGGTGAAAAGTAAAATAACAAAATACCAAACTCAAGGAATATTCAAAACGGAAATGCTAAATAAAAATAGCAAAATCAAAATCAACAGCTCGAACACATCAAACGAATGGAATACAACTGTCATATTTCTGACTTTGTACAGGCATTTCCTTATGTAGAAAACGGTGGATTAAACATTGTTTTATAGCTGGCTTAACCTCTAACTTGTATGACAGTCTTATAGAAATCCACTATATTGACAGCAATATATGAGCATAACAAACAGACATAATGATCGGTGATCCATTCAATAGAGATAGTTGACTTATCTGACAGATTTTATCTGACAGTTACCGTGACAACCGCCAGATATTAACAAAAATACCACACTTCAGGGAAATTCAAAAGGGAAGTGTATAAAACTGTCAGAAACAAACGTAATCAAGCAACGGAAAAAGTGAAAAACCTGCCATATTTCTGTCTTGGTACATGCATTTTCCGAAGAAAATATGAGTAAAACCTGGTTTGATAAACGGGGACTTCTAATTTACCCGATAATTTGTAATCAACTTGGTCGCAATTACATATTAATACATATCTTAAAAATATACAAATTACTTTAACGCATTATATGTGATTATTTCATTATGGTTCGTTTATTTTTCTGCTAAATAAATTACATAATTGCAGAATAATGACATGCGTAGATTGTTTCTGTATCATTTAACAGATATAAACATGTTATTATTTGAAATCAGTACTCTATTTAACAATCATGCATTGCAATGCCACAAGATGAGTTATTTTAATAAAATGTAAATAATATAACAGTAATGATACTGAAAGCTTTGATTAAGTTGATTAAGAGTGCAATTATTTCTTTATATGTATAAAATCATGACCCATCATTGGTTTATAACACTTTTGTTCGCATCAAGATGGGTTGGTTTTATAAAATATGAAAAGGATATGATATTAGTTACATAAAGAAGCTCGTATTGTTTAAAAGTCCATATGTCTTCTTTCCATAAAAATCTATGTTCTTTTATTTGCTATCAGTCAATTTAATTGCCTCTGAATGTGTTATTTTATATAAAATTTGATTAATCTAAGGATAAAGATGCCTAAATGTATGTGTGTTTTGAATGAGAGTGCAATTGTTTCTTTATTTCCATAGAAATTATAAACCGTAATTGGCTTTTAGTACTTCAGGATGGGTTTAATCTCATTAAATATGATGAATATCAGAGAAAAGATACTAAAAATTTGTTTGCATTTTCATAAGATGCTAGTTCTTCTCTTTTTTGTAAAACATAATGCATTGTTGTTTGCAATCAGTTATTCTAAACCATTTCTTCATTTCATTAAACTTTTTAATAGAAATCATTGACCATCATTAGATATAATCATTTTTGGACATCGGGATGGGTTGTTTTCCAAGAAAAGATATGAAAATAGCAAATTTGGGAGAAAATATACATTACATTATTTTAAGACATTTTTATAAATTGTTCACAAAATTTTCTTTAATTTATTGAAAATAGTGCACCGACATTGGCAATATTTGATTATTTGATGTTTTAGAGCATTTTCATCAAATTTAGTAGATTTAAAACCATTTTAAGCACTCATCGGGTTTGATGATCACATATTAACGGCAATCGCAATGCTTTAATAAGATTTAAATTTTAGTTTGTACTGCATATCCATTTTCTTTCTTAACAAACGTAAAGTTTTAGTTCTGAAAACATTGATGAATGATTAATTATAAAATGTCGGGCTTCTGTACTGAAACGTTTCGTATTTTTTCGTGGTGACATTTTAATTAAATGAAACGAAACAAAGATCTCGTTCTTTTCAAGTGTTCAACATCTGACGTAATAGAGTTCAATCCGTCAAAAGACTGATTCATCCATCCGATCAGTCAAAGATTTTCATTATAAGTCTGATGGATTGGTGACGTGATGTGAGTTTGACGCGTACGTGGCTGATCAATCACTCCGGACCGATAGTTTTAAATTGTGTACGCCTGACGCACGTTTCGTCTTCACAATACCCATAAATGACGCTCGAATAAAAAAAATTAAACAGGCCTTAACTTGAAGAGCATTTACGACCAAAACTTCCGAAAGGTTTCGCCATATACAGCTATGGTAAATCATTCCTTGTGAAGAAACTCCATAGTATTTCGAAAATTCAACAGAGAAGCTCTGACTAGTGAAGGAGATACTTTGCTCTTTTAGTTAACAAAGTTTTCATATAATTGCTTTCTTAACACGGGTTCCACAAATACATGTCTTTAGTTTCTATAGTCTTTTCTTCTTTATAGGAGCTAACTTACTACTTGTGGTTTGCTCGATGTAACTTCTCCAAAGATATATGATAGTTGACTTTGTGCAGATTGCAAAACAAATAATGCTTCTTTAATCCTTTTCTATACAATTAATGTCCTTTCTGTATCTTTCACATCTATTTTATTGCACAAATTGGTAATTATTTGATTGATTGATTAATTATTTGTGTATAACTCCACTTTCAGCGACATCAGGCTACTTTGTGAAGGCAAAGGTACATGTAGCCGGGTGCCTCAGATCAATGTTCCATGTCAAACAATTAAAAACATGACCGCAACTGAAAGATCTAGAATTCAATGATTTATTCCTTGGAAAGAGATATACAAATAACTAAGTAATCCTCACATTCAAAATAAGTACACTTATTGTGTCGTTTGCAGAATCAAGGGCAATGCATCTAACACTATATGGATGTTATTTATTTCAAATACAATTTATGTCAACAATATTTTAATCATAAAACAAAGCAATATTTAAAGCTGAACATACGATCGCCAAATTCTCTTTCAATATTAGTCATGACACAATGTGAATCAACGCAACATGCTAAACAAAGAATTGACACCAACATGGAATTTTAAATGTACAATAACATCAAGTAATTACTTAAACCCAGCTTGTTTAAGATTCTAATCCATAATCAGTGTTGCCTAAATAATCACACAGATAAAGACACAATTTCTGCAAAAATGAATCCTTACAGGAAAATCATGAATTATCAATGAATATCTTTTTGCGAAAAGCCAATTGCAAAATTTCATTCACTATTTGAATAGTACAAAAGAAATAATTGAAACGTTTTATTTACAATCGAAGTACACACAAATGAAAAAGATTTAGAGCATACATCTGAATATATTAAAGTTATAGATATTATTTCTGCTCAAACAACAATTATCTATCTGCCTTTAATGTATTTAAAACGCAATATAAAAAAAAAAAAAAAAAAAAAAAAAAAACAAAACAATAGCCTGTTTTATTACTGTAAGATCATTACTGACGAATGTGGTATACATTTTACGCATAAAACCAGTCATCTGTGTAATTAAAATTAGAATAGCGATTCACTAGTACACATATTTAGGTCTTTATCGACTGATTTGATATTAACATCATCTGAAAAAATCTGAACCAAAAGCGTTAAATCTTGTCAGGAGTTTAGCACGCATTTGTTAAGATATGTCCGTATCGTAAAGTCCGTACTGTTCGGTCATTTTGATTGCGGTCAATTCAATTCCGTTCGGTACCTTTCAGACAATACTGAATGTCGTTGTTGCCTATAGATAAATAAAAAGTACTGACAGACAGTTTGAGTTGACTGCAAGCGAAGTGTCTGGATAATCTGGATAGTACTGAATTCACCGCTGTATTTAAATCTGAATATTGACTGAAATACTGAACACCGCTTTTTGTTGATTGTTCAGATTTTAAGATCTGAATAACCGTTTGAGTTCAAAATCTTATTTAGCACATGAAGGAGTGGATAATCGTCAAAAGTTATCATATGATATTGAAGTCTCAATCCTCAGTTGGAACATATAAGATTTGGAAAAATTCTAAAATGATATAAGATATGTGCTGTGTTTTAATCTCTTTACTTTCTGGAAAAATGTACTTCATTTACAGTCGAAAGTTCAAATTTAGTCTTGTCTGTAGTGACCTTTCATGTCAGCTTATAGCATGTTGCAATTTTCATTCTTATCCTTCAACGTTTTGTTTTCTTTGCAACGCTTGAATTTGTTCTCGGTTTTTAGTTGTTCAGCTTTTAATTCTATATTTTCATGTACCATGTCAAAATAAGGGTGTCTGTAATTTCCATCTAATTTTTCAATTTCCGTCAAAATTTCTTCTGCATAGATTTTCTTTGTTCCCAATCTGCATGATTTTCCACAGCAACAATTCGTTTCCCACAATGTTCATACAGTTTTGCACCTCCTTGGAAGCACATTTCTCAATAAATTCATGAACATTTGGGTTTGAAGTGTTGATGAATTCCGTTTTCGAATCATTATCAGAATGGTGTAGTCAAGAAAAAATCGTTACCAAAAATTTTCGAAGCTCAATCAGTACATTTTCATCCTGTTCCTGATATCTAGTTGGATTAAGAACTACTAAGATTGCATGGGGCCAGGTTTAAGGAACTTAAAAATTTTGAACTTCTGACAGCATATTATTTTTTTGTATCAATAATTCCTGGCGTGTCTACAATTCTTACGTGTCGTCCAGATTCTAACTTGTCTTCTGCTGTTTCACACTCTTGCGTTACAGAAAATGCTGTTGTTTTCGCTTTGAAACAATCTTTGCCTAACAATGTGTTTCCTACGGAGCTTTTCCGGCACCAGTACACCCAAATAAAACTATTCTAGTCCTGGAATATTAATGTATCTAATAATAAAGGTCATTGCATGAGGTTTAACTTTCTAATTCGAAAAGAATGCATATAAAAAAATATAATGAATGTTATAGTTTGCTTCTCACATAATTGTTCTAAGTCCTTCATCATGTAACTATCCCAACACAGCACCTATTTATTCATTTTAGGTAGTAATAGTAAAAGGCAATCACACAATAAAAGTCTGGTTCACTGGGTTGGTTTCAATAGGTTTATTGACAATTAATTTAATGTAACATTATTTGAATTCTTTTCGTTTTATTTTGTTAAAGCTTGCAATTTTATCAAACAAAAGTATTAAACAAGAATGAAACATATTCTTTTAAACTAACATTTAGGTTAACCATATTTCATGACTATTTCATGACATATTTTGGAAAGTAACGAAATTGAAAGAAAAAAGACATTATGCATAAGTAGTATATCTAAACTACAGTGAAAAATTAAATTTAAAAGAGGCGGAATATTTCAAAGGAATATTGAAAATTTGTAAGTCGACTAAAAACCGTGATGCGATGGAAGAAAACGAATCAAGCCGAAAAGACAAACAAGTTTTAAAATCGAAAACACAAGACAGAGCAACTTTTTCAATAAAAATTTGGGGTGTTCATCTACGGTTTTACGGCCTTTTCCAAAAGAATAGACTAGTTTTAACAATATTATGATATGCGATACTGAACTAACCGGCATTAAACTACCTGCGACTGAGCTTAACTCATACTAGGCTAATACTTTATATCATACGAAACTCGAATAAGCTCTTCTTCTTAAAAAGAGTAAAGACTCTTCTTTATTCTTCTATACCATCAGAAAATTATTAAATTTTTATTTTAGTTTTGATTTAAATTTCCAGATATTTATGAAAATCATCATAGACTAATTTTCTGGGACACTACGAGGCTAAAAAGATAATGTATTATATTGATGAGCTTTTAATGGACCTAAGTATCACGACGTTTATATCAATTTGTCGTGCTAATGAATAATCCTTTTATTACAGTTTTCAAGATATCATGAAAAAAAAAAAAAAAAAATACCATTTTGATATGCGATACCAGACGCTCATTTCGTGTTCATTTTAAGAATCATCAGAAATGGGCAAATAATATCAGTTGGAACGATAAATCAAATATGAATTTGAAGTTAATTAAAAACGAAAATCCAAAACATTATATGCACTAAAACATTTTGTAAGCAGTAAATTTACAGTAAATTATCAATTTAGTGATATTTATATCATCACAAAAGTACCGACAACTGGGTCTGTAACACTATTGGGGACAGAAGTTATTGTGCATGTGCAACCCTAAGCTTCGTCCCAGCTAGTAATTATATTCATCATTGAAATGACTTGAAATTAATTTGTCAATTCACGTCTATACTATAATACACGAACTCGACCCAAAGATCATTTCATTTTATCTTATCCGTTTAATGTTTCAGCTATATTAAAGTTTAACTTTTATACAGACTAATAAAACAAGTTATCAGTATTTTGATAACCTCTTTACATTATAGGATATATTAAGGACAGTGTCTTTGATTTAACATTTGAATGCAGTTTTTCTGTATAGCTATTTGCTCAGAATCTGGTATGCCTGTATAAAACAATGACAGGGAGTTAAAATGGATGTACAAGTGATAATAACTTTTATAGAATATGCTGCTTGGTATTGTGATAGTTATCCTTATACAATTTGTTAGCAGTTTTATCAGTTTATTTTATGATTGAATACATATATAAAATATTTATCTATATTATCAATCGTTTAAATCAACAGATTAAATTGTCAATCCGTTAGTAGAATTTGACCCTCTGTTTCACTGTCATCGTGGTGTAACATATCTTCCCGGCGTTTAGCGTTAAAATCACTAACATTAATAAAATCAATTTATAGTTGAACTTTTGTTTTGTTTTAAAATATTTGTTACTTTGAAGCCGCGTTTCTCAAACCGTTCAATATCAATATTCAAAAGTTATATTACTAGATCGGACACTGTTTAGAAGCTTGGTATCTATACCGAAATAACATTTATTATTTTTAAAGCTTTGTTGGAATAATTAAACATCCGTCTATCAATTAAAGATCCCTTTATCTTCAAGGAAATTGTTGAATGGTTACAGCTAATTCTCAAAATATTTAACCATAAGTTTAATTTCAGTAAAACCATGTATATCTTGAACTATACATGTATCAACTTTCTATATGACAATTTTACTAAATGTTTAATGTCTTGTAGTAACGAATTTTAGTCTTGAAGTCCCCAACTTCTCAAAAATATGGGTTGCTTAAACATTCGTATAAAAGTACTATAGAGTACAATCAACTACCCTGAAATGGTGTTGCATAAATTTGGGCTCTAAATGATCAAAATATGTTTCTTATCATACAAAAGTATATTCATGTTATTCAATTGCTATTCTAAATAAACTAAGGAAGGGTTTTCTAAATTGAAATGGGTGAATTGATTGTATACCTCCTAATGATTGGTCTTAACTTCAACGCATTTTACATTTCATATTACGATACAGTAATACAGAAGGGAATTGTATTTATTTTGTTTTATCTTGATGAATTATACAAGTATTCCTAATGATTTAAACCCCACTAATGAAAAAAAAAAAAAAAAAATATATAAAATCTAAAATGAGGACCATTTCAATGATTAAGTAGTTTAGTCTATTGCATGCTTTAAAAGGATATTTGTGACTCATGTATTATATGGTAACCTAGACATATCATATTCCTAATAACTCAATAAAACACAGGGATAACAATGTGTTATTTTGCTGGATGAATATCAAACAAAAATAAAATACAAAGCAAAGGAAGATGGACGATCAAAAATTGTGACGTAGCTATTGTTTCTTGAACAGTGTAGCATATTTTTTTTACACTAAAATCATTTAAACTCATATTTAAATAATATCGATTATATGTCAAGTGTAAAATTTATCTGAAATCAAGTTTTATAAAAGAATATTTTACTTACGGCCTATTGCTTGTCATTGTGTAGAGATATTTCAAAATATTTTCGTCTATGTTTATGTTAATTATAGCATGTCCTTTTTACACTCTGGTTATCATTTTAATCATAGCATTGTAATAATCACATGAGGGAATTTAATTTCTATAGTTGATTTCAAAGAAACTATCTCTATGACGAGTTTATCTACAGACATCTTCTTTATGCAATAATCGTTTTACTCTAATCGGCTATTTACATTGAATTTGGTGAAAATGTTGAAATTTTATAGAAATCATAAGTCCTTAAATTAAGTTTCAGGAACAAAAGACAATTGGAAAAATAAAGTGATTCCCTCATAAAAATCAATTTCTTTTACTTGCAGAGAAGGGACAACATTCTGCACTCGACACGAATAGCTGTCTAATATTATTGATCGGTGGCGGTGATAATGTGTCATGCACAGGCACTTTATGGTGTGAAAATCACTTGAACACTCGAAAATGATATATGAGAGGATAAACAAAAGCAGAAATATACAGCTGTTAAGATTATTAAATACATGGTCATTTATATAGATTGAACAAATTTATTATTTGTCATTATTTGCGGTGAATAGATATAAGAAGATGTGGTATGAGTGCCAATGAGACAACTATCCATCCAAGTCAAAATTTATAAAAGTAAACCATTATAGGTCAAAGTACGGTCCTCAACACGGAGCCTAGGCTCACACCGAACAGTAAGCTATAAAGGGCATATTTGTCTCTTTATTTTACTTTTATTCCAGGGGCTCATTTTTACGGCATGAACATGAATTGAATACGTGTTTTCTGAATTTATTTAGCTGATTTTCAGGTTCTATTCGGGACAAAATTTTATTTAATATACAATCATAATTGTTGAAATCTTTCTTTATTTTTTAGTACAAAGGCAGATACTGAGAAACGCAAAGGAGAATGTAGCCGACCAATGCACTTATATGACATACTTAGAAAATATAATGCAACTTTAATGTTTTATTTTGTTTGGTTTTTTTGTGAAATATTTCATTTGATCTTGAATATAATTTGAATACAAAAACAATGGTTATAAGCCCATATTTAAAATATTTATCATGCATGTATTTGACAAATATATTTGGACACATTATTTGAAAATTTTCGTCTCAATGATTTTTAATGACTGTGACAGACACCTAGTATATCCCCAAAAGAACAAAATTAGCACACATTCGTCATGGTGTTGTTCAAGCGAGGTTCAAGATGAGATACACTTTTCAGTAAAAGACTAGAATATGCTTTAGGTCAGAAATCTCTTTTATCTATCACAAATAGATCAAGCATATTAAACATTAACAAATATCAACTGTCTATTCATTATTTTCACTGATACCAATTTTCGTAGATATTTGTGTTTGAGGTTTTGCCAAAGTCTGCATTAAACCTGAAGACAATTTGTATATTCGTTGAATTTTTAAATTCTGAATTTTCTAATACCCACGAAATCCTTGGAATTATTATCCAACAAATGAAAATCAATCCATAGTATTTTAAATTACTTAAAAGAACACAACCTATGTATGACTATATAGAAAGAGATTATGGTTCTTTTCCTCTGTAGCGTGCAATGATCTAAACATGCTAAACACACTCCATTTATAAACACTAAAACGGACATCCATATACCCTACGCTGACAATAATAATAATAATTATAATAATAATAATAATAATAATAATAATAATAGTCACGTTTCGAAAATCATCTGTATAAACACTAATACGGACATCCATATACCCTACGCTGACTGAAAATAGGTAGAGTGTATCAAATTGTAATCGGGTCATTTACTTTTCTCCATACAAATTATAACAACCATGATAAAAAGAGAAATCATATACATGTCACAATTTCACGAGTTTCCAAGTGTTTTAAAACCGCATTCCAAACATGAATTCTACGATGTCAATCACAATTCACCTCTACAATTTTCACAATTGTGTCATAAGAGACAATGCCTATGTAGCATGAATAAATAGCTAAATAAAAAAAAAAAAAAAAAAAACACGTGGATATTCACAAATCGTCCAATGCAATGCCAGAAAAGGACAAAGTTGTTCGATATTATCTTCTTTTAATTCTGTTTGGGCCTGTAAACGGGGATCTTTTTGCTCTCTTTTCCTGTGATATCAGCTGAAAACCAAACACCTCATTGATCTGGTAACTTGAACCAAATGAAATTGTAGTTTTACAATAAAGATTTTGACAAACGGAACTGGAATGTTTTGACGAACACATGAACATGATGAACATAAACATGATGAACATATTTTCCGCTTCCAAAACCTACAATTCTCAAAAGTTTGATTTACTAAAATTTAGGAAAACACAAGTAAAACATTAAACGACTACGAACGGCATATCCAATCAGTGTTAATGACATATCATGGGACAAGGGACACGTCTTAAACTGCCTCGTTTGATATTATGGACATAGTTGATAAAAGGCAACATAAAAATAAGTCTTATGACAATGGTATCAATCTTAATTGAAGAACTACATCCTATCAACTATAATTTCGATGATCTGATCTCTTCTTTTAATTTAAAACAATTGTAGACATCAAATATTAATCAGTTATAAATTAGATAAACATACCATCGTCAAACTCTGCTCCAATCTGTTGAAGACAAGCTGTGCTCCGTTACAACCGAGGATTTAACAAGCGAAAACTTCAAGATGTACACATTTGGGTCTAACTTGATTTATTTCAAAACATAAAAGCCAAGTTAAACAATATATATCGTAAGAATACATCAAATGCCCCAAAGTCATCACATCCTGTATATATGATAATAACACGATAGTTTTGCATCAGTAAAACCTTGGCAGCCACTTATATTGAATCTATAAACACATCAATATTCTGGGTCAAGAGTTGCAGCTAAAGCTATGTTTTCATTTTTTCTAAATTATAAATTATAAGACCAAAACTGACTACTACTAGTACTACTACTACATCTAAACTACTTCTACTTCTTCTAATACTCCTTCTCATCTTTATATTCATACTATTACTACTACTACTCCTCCCCTACTACAACTGCTACAACTACTTGTTCTCCACATCCTCCTCCTCCTCCTCCTCCTCCTCCTCCTCCTCCTGCTGCTACTTTTCTACATGTTCTACTGCTCCTCCTCATATTCCTCCTCCTCCTCCTCCTCCTCCTCCTCCTCCTCCTCCTACTCCTTCTGCTAAGGAAAGTGGAAACATATTCAAAACCAATGCTCAATCTACAATGGAGTCTTTTCAATTTAAAGACAAAAAATATGTTTGAAAATAGTAATTTTAATTCAAATAATTCATTTCCTATGTCGAAATATGCCTGATATTACACCTATTCCAAAACCACTTTGTATTTAAATACCCCAGTCCGATATAAGGGAGACTGGAGATTTTTCCACTGTAATAAAAAAAAAAAAAAAGAAATAATGAGTGGAAATAGTTAGTTCAAATTTCTTATTAACAGTGTCAGAACTTATTTTGCTAGTTCAAAATATATACGGTTTCCATATATTTTCTTGAACTACTTAAACTCATCATAGATTCAAGGATTAATTTTGTACGCCAGACGTGCTTTCGTCTTCAAAAGACCCATCAGTGACGCTAGAATCGGAAAAGGTTAAAAGACCAAATACGATACGAAGTTTAAGAGCATTGAGGACACAACAGTACGAAAGATTTCGCCAAATACAGCTAAAATTCCTGGATAGATATTCCTAATACAAATGTATAGCAAAAAATCAAAATTTTGTAAACAACTACTTTATAATCATGTCCATATCAGTGAAAATTCATTAATTCCTATTCACGTTAATTTTTTTCATTTTAAACATTTATAGGGGCGGGATAAATAAACCATGATTAACACATCATACCGTACTGGTTACTTCTCATAGTTGATGTGTTTCCCTCGGTTTCAGATTCTTCATATCTAAGATACAAGCAACATATGCCCTCAGTTTAATAGTTCATTCATACATTTTTATATTATTCAAAACTATCAGTCTAAATGTGGTCTACAAGGATCACCAGTCCTTTGCCTTTCATTTGATACCCAAATTACTAATATATATGCTACATAGTTTGATTTTTACACCTATGCGTAGGAACTATTTTGTTTTGAATACATACCTCTTTCCAGTATGTTATTTTGACCGGGACCGATTTGGTTGTGTTACTTCCTCATGTTCTGACAAAGTCTTTCCGAATTATTTTGGCAAGAAATTACGCTCAAGCCATTGATGTCCTCCTGTGACTTTGAGATGAAGAACGGAAATAAAAGCGCTGTTCATTTTCGTTTTGTGTGCTTTTTGCTGTGCATATACTGATGTTGAATCATGGATGAATACCCTTATCCTTTGTTTTTCTACAGACTTGATTACTTCTGGGATAGTGATACTCGGGGGAGGAAACCTCCAACAGCAGTGGCATCGACACAGTTGTTGTAAATAAACTCATAATAGGTAGCAGGATTAAATCTGTTACGCCAGACGTGTGTTTCTTTTATAAAAGACTCATCAGCGACCCAGTAATTGCAAATAAAATCATATAAATAAAGTTCTTGCAATCGTAGGCGTTACTGTTTGATATGAACTTGACTTATCGGTGAAAAGTAAAATAACAAAATACCAAACTCAAGGAATATTCAAAACGGAAATGCTAAATAAAAATAGCAAAATCAAAATCAACAGCTCGAACACATCAAACGAATGGAATACAACTGTCATATTTCTGACTTTGTACAGGCATTTCCTTATGTAGAAAACGGTGGATTAAACATTGTTTTATAGCTGGCTTAACCTCTAACTTGTATGACAGTCTTATAGAAATCCACTATATTGACAGCAATATATGAGCATAACAAACAGACATAATGATCGGTGATCCATTCAATAAAGATAGTTGACTTATCTGACAGATTTTATCTGACAGTTACCGTGACAACCGCCAGATATTAACAAAATACCACACTTCAGGGAAATTCAAAAGGGAAGTGTATAAAACTGTCAGAAACAAACGTAATCAAGCAACGGAAAAAGTGAAAAACCTGCCATATTTCTGTCTTGGTACATGCATTTTCCGAAGAAAATATGAGTAAAACCTGGTTTGATAAACGGGGACTTCTAATTTACCCGATAATTTGTAATCAACTTGGTCGCAATTACATATTAATACATATCTTAAAAATATACAAATTACTTTAACGCATTATATGTGATTATTTCATTATGGTTCGTTTATTTTCTGCTAAATAAATTACATAATTGCAGAATAATGACATGCGTAGATTGTTTCTGTATCATTTAACAGATATAAACATGTTATTATTTGAAATCAGTACTCTATTTAACAATCATGCATTGCAATGCCACAAGATGAGTTATTTTTTCATAAAATGTAAATAATATAACAGTAATGATACTGAAAGCTTTGATTAAGTTGATTAAGAGTGCAATTATTTCTTTATATGTATAAAAATCATGACCTATCATTGGTTTATAACACTTTTGTTCGCATCAAGATGGGTTGGTTTTATAAAATATGAAAAGGATATGATATTAGTTACATAAAGAAGCTCGTATTGTTTAAAAGTCCATATGTCTTCTTTCCATAAAATCTATGTTCTTTTATTTGCTATCAGTCAATTTAATTGCCTCTGAATGTGTTATTTTATATAAAATTTGATTAATCTAAGGATAAAGATGCCTAAATGTATGTGTGTTTTGAATGAGAGTGCAATTGTTTCTTTATTTCCATAGAAATTATAAACCGTAATTGGCTTTTAGTACTTCAGGATGGGTTTAATCTCATTAAATATGATGAATATCAGAGAAAAGATACTAAAAATTTGTTTGCATTTTCATAAGATGCTAGTTCTTCTCTCTTTTGTAAAACATAATGCATTGTTGTTTGCAATCAGTTATTCTAAACCATTTCTTCATTTCATTAAACTTTTAATAGAAATCATTGACCATCATTAGATATAATCATTTTTGGACATCGGGATGGGTTGTTTTCCAAGAAAAGATATGAAAAATAGCAAATTTGGGAGAAAATATACATTACATTATTTTAAGACATTTTTATAAATTGTTCACAAAATTTTTCTTTAATTTATTGAAAATAGTGCACCGACATTGGCAATATTTGATTATTTGATGTTTTAGAGCATTTTCATCAAATTTAGTAGATTTAAAACCATTTTAAGCACTCATCGGGTTTGATGATCACATATTAACGGCAATCGCAATGCTTTAATAAGATTTAAATTTTAGTTTGTACTGCATATCCATTTTCTTTCTTAACAAACGTAAAGTTTTAGTTCTGAAAACATTGATGAATGATTAATTATAAAATGTCGGGCTTCTGTACTGAAACGTTTCGTATTTTTTCGTGGTGACATTTTAATTAAATGAAACGAAACAAAGATCTCGTTCTTTTCAAGTGTTCAACATCTGACGTAATAGAGTTCAATCCGTCAAAAGACCGATTCATCCATCCGATCAGTCAAAGATTTTCATTATAAGTCTGATGGATTGGTGACGTGATGTGAGTTTGACGCGTACGTGGCTGATCAATCACTCCGGACCGATAGTTTTAAATTGTGTACGCCTGACGCACGTTTCGTCTTCACAATACCCATAAATGACGCTCGAATAAAAAAAATTAAACAGGCCTTAACTTGAAGAGCATTTACGACCAAAACTTCCGAAAGGTTTCGCCATATACAGCTATGGTAAATCATTCCTTGTGAAGAAACTCCATAGTATTTCGAAAATTCAACAGAGATTATAACCATGCTCTGACTAGTGAAGGAGATACTTTGCTCTTTTAGTTAACAAAGTTTTCATATAATTGCTTTCTTAACACGGGTTCCACAAATACATGTCTTTAGTTTCTATAGTCTTTTCTTCTTTATAGGAGCTAACTTACTACTTGTGGTTTGCTCGATGTAACTTCTCCAAAGATATATGATAGTTGACTTTGTGCAGATTGCAAAACAAATAATGCTTCTTTAATCCTTTTCTATACAATTAATGTCCTTTCTGTATCTTTCACATCTATTTTATTGCACAAATTGGTAATTATTTGATTGATTGATTAATTATTTGTGTATAACTCCACTTTCAGCGACATCAGGCTACTTTGTGAAGGCAAAGGTACATGTAGCCGGGTGCCTCAGATCAATGTTCCATGTCAAACAATTAAAAACATGACCGCAACTGAAAGATCTAGAATTCAATGATTTATTCCTTGGAAAGAGATATACAAATAACTAAGTAATCCTCACATTCGAAATAAGTACACTTATTGTGTCGTTTGCAGAATCAAGGGCAATGCATCTAACACTATATGGATGTTATTTATTTCAAATACAATTTATGTCAACAATATTTTAATCATGAAACAAAGCAATATTTAAAGCTGAACATACGATCGCCAAATTCTCTTTCAATATTAGTCATGACACAATGTGAATCAACGCAACATGCTAAACAAAGAATTGACACCAACATGGAATTTTAAATGTACAATAACATCAAGTAATTACTTAAACCCAGCTTGTTTAAGATTCTAATCCATAATCAGTGTTGCCTAAATAATCACACAGATAAAGACACAATTTCTGCAAAAATGAATCCTTACAGGAAAATCATGAATTATCAATGAATATCTTTTTGCGAAAAAGCCAATTGCAAAATTTCATTCACTATTTGAATAGTACAAAAGAAATAATTGAAACGTTTTATTTACAATCGAAGTACACACAAATGAAAAAAGATTTAGAGCATACATCTGAATATATTAAAGTTATAGATATTATTTCTGCTCAAACAACAATTATCTATCTGCCTTTAATGTATTTAAAAACGCAATAAAAAAAAAAAAAACAAAACAAAACAATAGCCTGTTTTATTACTGTAAGATCATTACTGACGAATGTGGTATACATTTTACGCATAAAACCAGTCATCTGTGTAATTAAAATTAGAATAGCGATTCACTAGTACACATATTTAGGTCTTTATCGACTGATTTGATATTAACATCATCTGAAAAATCTGAACCAAAAGCGTTAAATCTTGTCAGGAGTTTAGCACGCATTTGTTAAGATATGTCCGTATCGTAAAGTCCGTACTGTTCGGTCATTTTGATTGCGGTCAATTCAATTCCGTTCGGTACCTTTCAGACAATACTGAATGTCGTTGTTGCCTATAGATAAATAAAAGTACTGACAGACAGTTTGAGTTGACTGCAAGCGAAGTGTCTGGATAATCTGGATAGTACTGAATTCACCGCTGTATTTAAATCTGAATATTGACTGAAATACTGAACACCGCTTTTTGTTGATTGTTCAGATTTTAAGATCTGAATAACCGTTTGAGTTCAAAATCTTATTTAGCACATGAAGGAGTGGATAATCGTCAAAAGTTATCATATGATATTGAAGTCTCAATCCTCAGTTGGAACATATAAGATTTGGAAAAAATTCTAAAATGATATAAGATATGTGCTGTGTTTTAATCTCTTTACTTTCTGGAAAAATGTACTTCATTTACAGTCGAAAGTTCAAATTTAGTCTTGTCTGTAGTGACCTTTCATGTCAGCTTATAGCATGTTGCAATTTTCATTCTTATCCTTCAACGTTTTGTTTTCTTTGCAACGCTTGAATTTGTTCTCGGTTTTTAGTTGTTCAGCTTTTAATTCTATATTTTCATGTACCATGTCAAAATAAGGGTGTCTGTAATTTCCATCTAATTTTCAATTTCCGTCAAAATTTCTTCTGCATAGATTTTTCTTTGTTCCCAATCTGCATGATTTTCCACAGCAACAATTCGTTTCCCACAATGTTCATACAGTTTTGCACCTCCTTGGAAGCACATTTCTCAATAAATTCATGAACATTTGGGTTTGAAGTGTTGATGAATTCCGTTTTCGAATCATTATCAGAATGGTGTAGTCAAGAAAAAATCGTTACCAAAAATTTTCGAAGCTCAATCAGTACATTTTCATCCTGTTCCTGATATCTAGTTGGATTAAGAACTACTAAGATTGCATGGGGCCAGGTTTAAGGAACTTAAAAATTTTGAACTTCTGACAGCATATTATTTTTTTGTATCAATAATTCCTGGCGTGTCTACAATTCTTACGTGTCGTCCAGATTCTAACTTGTCTTCTGCTGTTTCACACTCTTGCGTTACAGAAAATGCTGTTGTTTTCGCTTTGAAACAATCTTTGCCTAACAATGTGTTTCCTACGGAGCTTTTTCCGGCACCAGTACACCCAAATAAAACTATTCTAGTCCTGGAATATTAATGTATCTAATAATAAAGGTCATTGCATGAGGTTTAACTTTCTAATTCGAAAAGAATGCATATAAAAAAAATATAATGAATGTTATAGTTTGCTTCTCACATAATTGTTCTAAGTCCTTCATCATGTAACTATCCCAACACAGCACCTATTTATTCATTTTAGGTAGTAATAGTAAAAGGCAATCACACAATAAAAGTCTGGTTCACCGGGTTGGTTTCAATAGGTTTATTGACAATTAATTTAATGTAACATTATTTGAATTCTTTTCGTTTTATTTTGTTAAAGCTTGCAATTTTATCAAACAAAAGTATTAAACAAGAATGAAACATATTCTTTTAAACTAACATTTAGGTTAACCATATTTCATGACTATTTCATGACATATTTTGGAAAGTAACGAAATTGAAAGAAAAAGACATTATGCATAAGTAGTATATCTAAACTACAGTGAAAATTAAATTTAAAAGAGGCGGAATATTTCAAAGGAATATTGAAAATTTGTAAGTCGACTAAAACCGTGATGCGATGGCAGAAAACGAATCAAGCCGAAAAGACAAACAAGTTTTAAAATCGAAAACACAAGACAGAGCAACTTTTTCAATAAAAATTTGGGGTGTTCATCTACGGTTTTACGGCCTTTTCAAAAAGAATAGACTAGTTTTAACAATATTATGATATGCGATACTGAACTAACCGGCATTAAACTACCTGCGACTGAGCTTAACTCATACTAGGCTAATACTTTATATCATACGAAACTCGAATAAGCTCTTCTTCTTAAAAAGAGTAAAGACTCTTCTTTATTCTTCTATACCATCAGAAAATTATTAAATTTTTATTTTAGTTTTGATTTAAATTTCCAGATATTTATGAAAATCATCATAGACTAATTTTCTGGGACACTACGAGGCTAAAAAGATAATGTATTATATTGATGAGCTTTTAATGGACCTAAGTATCACGACGTTTATATCAATTTGTCGTGCTAATGAATAATCCTTTTATTACAGTTTTCAAGATATCATGAAAAAAAAAAAAAAAAAAGATACCATTTTGATATGCGATACCAGACGCTCATTTCGTGTTCATTTTAAGAATCATCAGAAATGGGCAAATAATATCAGTTGGAACGATAAATCAAATATGAATTTGAAGTTAATTAAAAACGAAAAATTCAAAACATTATATGCACTAAAACATTTTGTAAGCAGTAAATTTACAGTAAATTATCAATTTAGTGATATTTATATCATCACAAAAGTACCGACAACTGGGTCTGTAACACTATTGGGGACAGAAGTTATTTTGCATGTGCAACCCTAAGCTTCGTCCCAGCTAGTAATTATATTCATCATTGGAAATGACTTGAAATTAATTTGTCAATTCACGTCTGTACTATAATACACGAACTCGACCCAAAGATCATTTCATTTTATCTTATCCGTTTAATGTTTCAGCTATATTAAAGTTTAACTTTTATACAGACTAATAAAACAAGTTATCAGTATTTTGATAACCTCTTTACATTATAGGATATATTAAGGACAGTGTCTTTGATTTAGCATTTGAATGCAGTTTTTCTGTATAGCTATTTGCTCAGAATCTGGTATGCCTGTATAAAACAATGACAGGGAGTTAAAATGGATGTACAAGTGATAATAACTTTTATAGAATATGCTGCTTGGTATTGTGATAGTTATCCTTATACAATTTGTTAGCAGTTTTATCAGTTTATTTTATGATTGAATACATATATAAAATATTTATCTATATTATCAATCGTTTAAATCAACAGATTAAATTGTCAATCCGTTAGTAGAATTTGACCCTCTGTTTCACTGTCATCGTGGTGTAACATATCTTCCCGGCGTTTAGCGTTAAAAATCACTAACATTAATAAAATCAATTTATAGTTGAACTTTTGTTTTGTTTTAAAAATATTTGTTACTTTGAAGCCGCGTTTCTCAAACCGTTCAATATCAATATTCAAAAGTTATATTACTAGATCGGACACTGTTTAGAAGCTTGGTATCTATACCGAAATAACATTTATTATTTTTAAAGCTTTGTTGGAATAATTAAACATCCGTCTATCAATTAAAGATCCCTTTATCTTCAAGGAAATTGTTGAATGGTTACAGCTAATTCTCAAAATATTTAACCATAAGTTTAATTTCAGTAAAACCATGTATATCTTGAACTATACATGTATCAACTTTCTATATGACAATTTTACTAAATGTTTAATGTCTTGTAGTAACGAATTTTAGTCTTGAAGTCCCCAACTTCTCAAAAATATGGGTTGCTTAAACATTCGTATAAAAGTACTATAGAGTACAATCAACTACCCTGAAATGGTGTTGCATAAATTTGGGCTCTAAATGATCAAAATATGTTTCTTATCATACAAAAGTATATTCATGTTATTCAATTGCTATTCTAAATAAACTAAGGAAGGGTTTTCTAAATTGAAATGGGTGAATTGATTGTATACCTCCTAATGATTGGTCTTAACTTCAACGCATTTTACATTTCATATTACGATACAGTAATACAGAAGGAATTGTATTTATTTTGTTTTATCTTGATGAATTATACAAGTATTCCTAATGATTTAAACCCCACTAATGAAAAAAAAAAAAAAAAATATATAAAATCTAAAATGAGGACCATTTCAATGATTAAGTAGTTTAGTCTATTGCATGCTTTAAAAGGATATTTGTGACTCATGTATTATATGGTAACCTAGACATATCATATTCCTAATAACTCAATAAAACACAGGGATAACAATGTGTAATTTTGCACAATTTTAGCTACACTAAAATCATTTAAACTCATATTTAAATCATATCGATTATATGTCAAGTGTAAAATTTATCTGAAATCAAGTTTTATAAAAGAATATTTTACTTACGGCCTATTGCTTGTCATTGTGTAGAGATATTTCAAAATATTTTCGTCTATGTTTATGTTAATTATAGCATGTCCTTTTACACTCTGGTTATCATTTTAATCATAGCATTGTAATAATCACATGAGGGAATTTAATTTCTATAGTTGATTTCAAAGAAACTATCTCTATGACGAGTTTATCTACAGACATCTTCTTTTATGCAATAATCGTTTTACTCTAATCGGCTATTTACATTGAATTTGGTGAAAATGTTGAAATTTTATAGAAATCATAAGTCCTTAAATTAAGTTTCAGGAACAAAAGACAATTGGAAAATAAAGTGATTCCCTCATAAAAATCAATTTCTTTTACTTGCAGAGAAGGGACAACATTCTGCACTCGACACGAATAGCTGTCTAATATTATTGATCGGTGGCGGTGATAATGTGTCATGCACAGGCACTTTATGGTGTGAAAATCACTTGAACACTCGAAAAATGATATATGAGAGGATAAACAAAAGCAGAAATATACAGCTGTTAAGATTATTAAATACATGGTCATTTATATAGATTGAACAAATTTATTATTTGTCATTATTTGCGGTGAATAGATATAAGAAGATGTGGTATGAGTGCCAATGAGACAACTATCCATCCAAGTCAAAATTTATAAAAGTAAACCATTATAGGTCAAAGTACGGTCTTCAACACGGAGCCTAGGCTCACACCGAACAGTAAGCTATAAAGGGCATATTTGTCTCTTTATTTTACTTTTATTCCAGGGCTCATTTTTACGGCATGAACATGAATTGAATACGTGTTTTCTGAATTTATTTAGCTGATTTTCAGGTTCTATTCGGGACAAAATTTTATTTAATATACAATCATAATTGTTGAAATCTTTCTTTATTTTTAGTACAAAGGCAGATACTCGAGAAACGCAAAGGAGAATGTAGCCGACCAATGCACTTATATGACATACTTAGAAAATATAATGCAACTTTAATGTTTTATTTTGTTTGGTTTTTTTTGTGAAATATTTCATTTGATCTTGAATATAATTTGAATACAAAAACAATGGTTATAAGCCCATATTTAAAATATTTATCATGCATGTATTTGACAAATATATTTGGACACATTATTTGAAATCGTCTTTTGAAGCGTCTTACTTTGCAGCAAAATAGGGACTTAAAGAAACCTTTTATGTTTTGGGCTGTACGAACAATTTTCTCTAACTGTTAAACATTTCAACGTTTTAACTTTCGAACTAACGAAGTATTAAGAGATCGAAACAAAATTCCCCGCAATTATGGGATCTTTCCATGAAAATATTAAATTTACTCTATTGATTTTCCATGATTCAATAGAGTAAATTTAATATAAAAATGAACAAATCGAACTTTTCAAAATATTAAGTTGCCAAACGGAAGTTGAAATCGTAACGCTAGATCTGACAAATTTTGCAGACAGCTCCTAGGCTGTCGTCCTTCCTCTCTTATACTTGCTTGTCTATTGCAATTTGAGTATTATTAATTTTGTTTGCAAATTTTGACCTTGATAACACACTTTTAGAATTGTTAAATGATGTTTAAAGATTTGAAAATAAATATGAAAGACATTTAATGATTTTAAAGTTGATGTAATCGGCGCAGTTAACACTAGACGGGTAAAGATTTGTTTTGTCCTTCAAATCTGTTTTATTGCCGATATTATTTTGTTAAACCATTCATCCGATAAAAATCAATAGAACGTATTTTTAAGAAAAAATAATGCTTTTTGCAAATTTTACCATTTTAACACTGTAGGAGTAAAACTGTGTTATATCTTCAAAGTCCTGAAACAATTCTTCATAGGAATGATTGTGAATGTAGTTAACAGTAATAGGAGAAAACTGTAAAATGTATATACTAACATCTTAAATAAATTAGAACAGAAGAGGCAGTTGTTTACCAATCTTAAAATATCATTTGTCCATTAAAAGATAGCATGATACGAATTATGTTCTTCTCATGTTCTTCCCATATATTTTATGATGGTATGATACCAAACCCTAACAGGAGGGATTGTGTGTGATATGATGAAGACATAATCATTTAATCAGTTTAATTGAGGTCTTAAGCTGCCATGTCAGTAACTGCTAGTAGTCCTTTGTTAATTGATTTATCATTGTCATTTTGCTTAGTTTCTTCTGTTACCTATTCTGACATCGGAATCGGACTTCTTTTAAACTGAGTTTTACTGATTGCTTGTTTATTCTACATAGGTTAAAGGAGAAGATTGAGACTTCACAAAACATGTTTAACCCTGCTGTTTGATTTGGATTTTTTATTGTAACAGGTACATGTCAATTGAATGAAAAGAATGGGCTTTGACAATTGGTCAAATATAGAATGTATGTCAACATGTTGACTGGAAAAGGTTGCCCGATTCCTGGCCGGACAAACAATGTTATCCGGCTTACTCATATGTATATATATTTGAGTATTTTCGAAGAATAGACTATATGTGAAACGTTAAACGATTGTCACATGTCTGTCTTAATCGGTCTTTGACAATATGATCAGTCGGGTGTTAAGTAGAAGGTAAGAATTTTGTTCACTGAGTTTTCATTATTTTTATACAAATAAATATTTTATTAAGAAAGTAGATATACACTTATTAATTTAGTAAAATTCTTGCAAACAAAACTATATTTCGGTTTATCTATAAATTAAGTCACGTTTATCTGACAAGTTCTTTGAGTTATCCTAAATAACAACAATCTAAAATCATGAATGTATCCTTCATAAAACACTGAATGGCAGTCTTTCTTTGACAATTTGATAAATTGGCTGCTACCATGCAAATTAGAAACTGTTAAATATTTAGTTTTATATTACTGTTGATCCATTACAATTCGTTGGGTACTATTTTTGTGGATTTCGTTGATTAAAGTTAACAACGAACTTAAAGTTATAAAACAGTATCACTATTATCCAGGCTTGTATGCAGATTGAGCAAAATCCTCGATTTCTATCAATTTTCTGAGTTAGCAAATGCTAAAGCTGTTTCAGCAGTCATTGATAAATTCCGAAATACCTGCTGACAAGAGCCAGCAGCCATCAGAATCTTATAAAAATACCAGAGACATGCTTACCTAGGTAAATGCTGTTACATCTATTGTTCACAATTCACTTTGATGTTATCAAATTATTATAATAATTTACTATATTCATTCTATTATATGATGAAAATCAAATTTAGTTTTTGTTTAAACAACAAATACTTTCCTTTATGTAGACAAAGTTTGATTTTCTCAATTTATCAAATGTATGTAATGATCACAACGTTTAAAACGCTTGCTTTCATGTTTTAATAATACTGAATACTTATTGTATCTTATGATTAAACCAAGAAAAGCATAACACAGGCAAACATAGATAAATTTTTAAGATATATAATTAATTCACTACACTAAATCGCATCTTTATCTCTTAACTGTCAAATTTATAGATCTGATGGCCCATATGGTTACAGGAGGTCTGATAATTGTTCATGAATTGGAAATTGTTTTATTTTCATTTTAAGAACTTCAAGATAATTTAGAATCTCTCAAATGTAACTTGTAGTATGTCAGATACACGTGACTAGTTGTCGTTGATAAATTTTCCAATCTTGGTGCAGAAGATTAATCCGGTTTTAGGTCAAGTTAAAACAAGGATTTGGTAATTATTAAGGGATGTGTTTACGTTCATATGTTTCTAAAGATAATAATTTACATAAAATAAAATTGTACTTTTTGTCAACATGGTGAATGATATTTCAAACTTAAAACTGAAATCTTCGCGTACCATTTATTGTTAAGTTTTAAAAGTAAGGTAATATCGTTTATAAAGTCGGTCTCTATAGTAAATATAGGCTTTATTGTTTTAACGTATTTTGTTTTATTATTTAGAAAAATAAATTATGACTCAATGATACGTACATAATATCATATTCACCGCATTAAGATTTTGTTTGCATAGTTTCTCAATATTAGGGTGAAAGGTATAAAGAAAACCTTGTAAGATAAAAGAGGTCTATTTAAAGATTTTTTTAATGTAGAGCAATTACATTTTGTTGTACAGTAAATACTTTCATGTATACAGTAAAATACATGTAATTGATCAAACTTTAAAATAAACCTTAAAATAACCAATACTGATTCGTTAATGACATAAATAAGCTATGGTATAATCTCAATACCATTCTTATTTTTTTCTTCGAAAGTACGAACTAGTTTCAGATTTTAAATACGCCTAATTACAAATATGAAGTAATCTCCTCTTGTGCTCCTTTAAATTCGCCTTTTAATAGACGTGTTACAAAATGGTATACACTTGACGCTGAGGTTGACAAATTAGACTTTAAATGTGAATTTTGTGAATTTTTGACAATTGTACAAATGACCAACATGGCACCTCTATGGCCTCGCTAGCATTATAAGACATTGGAAATAATTTTATATATACAAATTTGTTAACAACTACTCTGGAAAAGCTTTGTTTTCCTTATACTTTTTCATGTAAAATGTTCGACCCAACGAAATGAGGATCTTTGGACAAAGACATCCTTTTCATATTCATGCAAACTCTCAAAACATTTTGCATGGTAATTTGTGAGGTCTAAAATGTCTTGCCCGTGTGAAATTAAATGCTCACAGTGTTAGCGGCAATTGACAGCTTTTTAATGTGAACAAATTTACTTCAGATACTGGCATTGCATACATCCGCGTTTTTGTGTGTGTGTGTGTGTGTGTGAAAATAGTCACTTTAAAAATTTTCAAAGTCAGTGGAAACCTTTGGAGACTTCTAAAAATCAATCAGACTGTAGAGCTTTGTGAAGATTTAGTGAAGATTGATTGATTGTTTATGTTTTCGTCCAGTGACAAATATTTCATGTATTTTTAGAACGAGGTTCAGGAGTGACAGATTGATATCTTCGAAGAACATTAATTAAAAAAAAATCAAACTAGATTTGCGTACTTGAATGCCATCAACCTCTTTCCTCTCGCACACACGTACACGTTTCCTGTCCTTTAATCACAAGTAATGATATCAGAAAATGATTACTAGTATTCTGAATTAATTTAATGTTAAATGAACCAAGAAGTGTGGAGGATACCTTGTTAACATCACGCGAAATTGAATTTTACCTGTTTTAGTCGATAATCAATGATTTGACACAGTCCACACATTTAAAGTCTAATTTGTCAACCTCAGCGTCGAGTATATATACCTTTTCGTAACATGTCTAATAATAGTAAATGCTATATTTAAAGTCCTCAGTGTGTAGACGAGAGAGAGTTCAAAATTGAATAAACTATTGTGACAACAATAGGTTGAATAACAATAATACGCCGACAGCATTATTAAAAGTGTCAGGATTGCATACCTTATTAGTTAGAAGAAACCAATAAAAGTCTCCTTTCCCAAAACTCTAGAAGTTTCAATAGGTAACGAGGAGGAAACATTTATATTATTATCTTTGAATAAAAATCGCTTAAGTTCAATCAAATAATATTATCGCATATTTAACATTGAACATGGAACTTATAATAAACGGTATGAAATGACTTATTTATTGGCTACTTTTCATTTTCAAGCTTGTTATTTGTTCTTAGTTAAGTGTCTTAAGTATTTTTCGATCGATTTTTTATTACTCCTTGGTTTGGCATTTTTTTCATTTGATACGTGTGAGAAATGAACGATGAGTGATTTCTTCATTATATTGCTGAAATTCAGAAAAGTAATACTCCATTTTGTGATCTTTTGCAGCACGACAAATATGCACCACATATCAGACAATGAAACTGATTCAACTTCCGACGATAACAATGATTTAAATTCCATTGACACTAGTGACATGGATTCCGATGCCAATCCTGCTAATATGAATGATATGATGCTGGTTCTGATTGGATCTCCTGGAAGTGGAAAAAGCGCAACGGGCAATACCATCTTAAAAGAAAATCGTTTCAAAACAGCAGTGCAAGCCAAAATAGTCACCGATTGCGTAGATTTACAGTCATTTACCTACGAGGGTATGCAGCTGACTATTGTTGATACTCCCGGCATATACAAAGAAGCAGATTTGAGGAAAACATTGGACGCTGTGACAAATAAAACGAAGATTGGAAATGCCGTATTTGGAGTAACGATCCGAGTTGGCAGACTTAGTAACAAGGAAACAACATTTATTCACGATTTACTGATGAATCATATTGAATTAAGATTTTGTCTTATTTTCACGAATATATTGGAGCTGGCAGGATTTGGGAACCAATTCAAAACTAAACTGTTCAAACAATTTCTGGAAGAAACTCCAGAAATAAAAAATTAATTGAAACTCATGGATTTAAATATTGTTTGATTGAAAATAACAAAACCAAAATCGATGAACACCATGCAGATGAACTGTTAAAAAGCTTATTGAGGTGATTGGTTCAATCCCTAAGCCAGTAAAACGCGTCGATGTAATGCAGAAAAGATTAGATCAACGAGTATCGCTAACTATGGAAGACGTAGTTGATATAATTAAAATAGTCAATCCCAACGAAAATTTACCAGTTGAAACAATCCAAGAAATGATATGTGACATAGGGTCTAAATTGTCGATTGAGGATTTTAAAAGAGAATTAGGACCCGTCATATCGGGAAAAATAAATTCGTCAAAACGGAAAGGCAGAAGAAAAATAAGGAAATGGATTCACATTGCTCGTGTTCTAAGTGTTGTTCATGGTGTTGCTGTATATTATAACAGATGACACACTTCTTTTACGATTGTCTTTTTCCGTTTGAGTTGTTGATTTATATGCTCTTTTTTCTCTACCATTACTATATGAACTAGTAAATTACTTAAAATTGAGAATTGAAATGGGGAATATGTCAAAGAGACAACAACCCGACCAAAGAGCAGACAACAGCCAAAGGCCACCAATGGGTCTCCAACGCAGCGAGAAAATCCGCACCCGGAGGTGGTCCTCAGCTGGCCCCTAAATAAAATTGTGTACTAGTTCAGTGAAAATGGACGTCACACTAAACTCCAAAACATATAAATGAACTAAAATTAAAAACATACAAGACTAACAAAGGCCAGAGGCTCCTGACTTGGGACAGGCGCAAAATGCGGCGGGGTTAAACATGTTTTGTGAGATCTCAACCTCTCCCTATACCTCTAGCCAATGTAGAATAAAGAAACACATAGCAATACGCACAGTAAAACTCAGTTTAAGAGGAGTCCAGTGTCAAAATAGGTAACAGAAGAAACTAGGCAAAATGACAATGATACATACATTAACAAAGGACTTCTAGCAGTTACTGACATGCCAGCTCCAGACCTCAATTAAACTGATTGAAAGATTATGTCTTCATCATATGAAAATCAAGTACAATCCCTCCCTTTAGGGTTTAGTATCATACAATCATAAATATATGAGAAGAACATAACCCGTATCATGCCAACAAGTGGTTTTAGAATAATAGTGTTTATTTCCGATGCAAATACCCTATGAGTGAATCAATATTAATACCAAAATATGCAATCCTTAATGACCTGACAACAGTATCGTAACTATATCCTTTCCGAATAAGTCTGTTTAAAGGTTTGGTTAGCTTTTGAGGTGAATGCCGACATTTTTGTGCTTTGTAAAGAATATTACCATAAAATATTGGATGTGAAATACCTGAACGTATAAGATATCTACATGTTGATTTATATTTACGAATAATGTCCTTGTACCGATGATAAAATTTAGTAAATGTTTTGACTAGTTTGTGATATCGAAAACCCTGGTGTAATAACTTTTCAGTAATACAGAGATTTCTTTCGTTGAAATCAAATCAACGTTGTTACAAACACGAGCGAATCGAACAAGTTGAGATATATAAACACCATAAGATGGTGACAAGGAACATCACCATCTAAAACTGGATTCTTGCATTCTTATAGCCATTGTTCTTTAAACTTAGAAAAGAGGCTTTTGTTTGATTAAAAACAAAGGCTTCATTATCCTCATGTATATACCTTTAGTGTGCTATTTATCCTTCAAGTTTGAATGACAAAACGATTGACATTCTCATTTCATAAATAAAAATAATTTCCATCGAAATAAGGTTCATTGCAATAATGTCAAATTTTTTTTTATAATTTTGCCTTTTGCTACAAGATATGGCGTTGTAATGTGTTTATAGTTGAATATCGAATCGCCTATTCCAATCTTAGAGATTCATGAGATGAAAGCCATGGCGAATAAATGGTGATATGTTATGACACCTCTAAAGACTTGTATGAACCACGTTAAATTGTTTCACCGAATTTTAAATCATATAAATAAGATTTTCACAATTTATTTGTGCATTATATATTTATTTATATTATGGTGAGATTAGCATGGCGCATTATATCTTTAAGGCGAAGTATACGGAATTGCACTCCATTAGCAGAACCAAGATAACACAAGTAAGCTACACGAGTTATCAGAAAAAAGTGAACACAACCGGAAATGAATTAGTGTGGTTTATCATTAGCCCAAATACGTATACATGTGCTGTCTCAAAACTTCAAACAAATGATCAAAATTACTCTTACCAAAATATGAGTATCCCGTTGTTAGGTTAACCGCTGTTAATGTTTCAAACACGCCGGAGAGGGTGCAAAATAAAACTTGTGTTAATATTGTGAGGAAATGAATATGCTTCTCAACAAAAATATAACCAAATACACAAATAAGCCTGTGCCAATTCTGCTTTAGTTAGTACTAAATTTGTTAATATCGAAAAGTAATGACCCAAAATATATTTTTGAAAAAACACGTAGTTTTCTATGAAAACATATAGTAGCATAAAGTTGTAGCCTGTAGGTGAGTAGTGACATGATGAAATGTGAAAATGTGTGCTGAGCTAGAAAGACGTTGGCATTTTCGTTTTATATGAATACAAAGCTTATTATTTGGAATATATACATGCAATTGAAAGTGTTCGCCCATATTTCATATCTCTATAAAAGTAAAAAGATACTAAGGGACAAGCGAACAGTAGTGCGACATTTACAAGTCGAATTACAAAGACGACAAAAAGAAATCATGAGAATAAAAATAAGGTGACGTGGTATGACTGCCACTGAGACAACTATATACATATCCACCAAAGTTCAAATGAAGTGGATGTAAGCAATTATAAGCAACCATACGGCCTTCAACTATAAGAAGAACCCATATCATAAAGTCGATTATAACAGTCCCAGACATGAAAGATATGAAACAATTCAATTGAGAAAACTAACGGCCTAATTTGTGACAAGAAAAAGATGACGGATATGAATCAACGACAACCACTGAACTACAGGCTCCTAATTTAGGACAGGCACATAAAGAATGTGGCGCGGTTAAACATCTTTGTGCGCTCAAACCCTCCTAATAACCAAGGACAGTGGTGTAATAGTACCACATAACACACTATAAAAATTAATTGAAAAAAGTGCTAACTTATCCGATCGATACAAAGCAGAAAAAGAGACCGGACGTGACAGGATATTTATCCATCCCTCATCCCTAAACAGATAGGACATTAAGTTCAGATATGAGATACTTGCAATCACTGACAGCTAGTTCAAAGCAAAAACAAAAACAAAAACAAAAAACAAAAACAAAAAATAAAAAATCATGTTTATATGACTAAAATATCAATCAGTAGCATTCAACATCAAATGGATTTAATGTAAAGACATCATGATCATTCACAATCAGAAAAAAAAAATGTGCAATGCAAAGCATAGGTGTCGACAGTACATATGTGTATAACAATAATATTAAGTATAGTTTTACTTCAATGATAATAAGAATAATATTTATACCAATGAAATTAATATTAAAAGATATAACTACATTTTTAAATTGGTAACCTTTGAGAATAAGTTTATCTAAAGGTTTTATAAGTTTATCCGTATCGTATCTAAATTTCCGGATTTGGTTAGCAACATCAACGTTAAATTTTGAATGAGCTATTCCGTTTAAAATAAGTATTCTAAAGGTACAACCAAACGTACAAACCAAATATTTTAATCTATGGAAGATTTAAGATTTGTGGTAACTAAATCCCTGACTTGATAATTAACTATATTTACATATATTACGCTCATTAAAATCTAAAATCGTCACTACAGACACAAGCACGAGGTGTGATATATGAACACCTTTAGACATTGCAAAAGAAACATCACAGTCCAAAAAGGAAAATTAACAACAAAAATAGGAAAAAATCATCCCTTTTGTTATAAATTTTTGTGTACAGTTTCAGGTGTAACATTGAAATATCTAAATCTATGAAAAAAACGGCTATTGCTGTTGGTTTTGATTATTTAACGAAAAGTATTATCAAAATAACCTTGATAACGGTAAGTGTTGTTGAATTATTAATTGAATGGAATTTTGACGGTTATTTACTGAGTTTGGCCATGAACTGTGATTCGTTATAGGAACAAGTCTTGCACAACCTGTCGATGAAATTAATTTTCAAAAGAAGAAGAATATTTATGGTTTTAATCATCTCATCACACCTCCAGTAAATATATCTAGGATAATTTACCCGTCTCATTAAAATAAACTGTTTTTATGCGTGTCAGTACATTAATTTTGCATTCAGATGTATCAAACGACCATTTAATTAAATTGGAAAACTTTTATTTGATAAGACTGTGTGGAAGTGTAGGTTAAAGAGTGGAAAAGTCAAAACTGCCAACCAAATCAAAAGGACTATTAAAAGCACGTAACATAAATAAAACATCCAAAGAAATTTTTAACTCGAAAATGGTTGATTCCACTTTTGTCTTAAAAAAAAAAATAATGATAGAGTCTACATAGAAACCTTTAATTGAGCACAAATTTCTACCCCAAAATTTATGAATTTCAGAATTATTAAAATATATGTCCTTCAACTTTAGTATTCAACTTTATTCAAACCTGCCGAAAATTAACAGGTGTCTCCCATTACGTCCGCAATTTTTAGGTGAAGTAAAATCTAAATTAAGAAACATTATTTAACTGAAACTACAAAGTGACATATGTATGATAAAAATAGTATATGACATTTCTTCCTTGTCATTTAGTTTCGAATTCCAATTTGGAATATTTAGCGAAAAATGTTTTCTTTTAATTCTGATTTTGTGTATCATACAGAAGTAGTGAATGAAAGTTTGAAATCGATGTTTTTAACGGTAATGATTTTAAAGAAAACAATCTGACACTTGTTTACTGCAATAATAACCGTTCATGGTAGATGTGCAATAGTTATTTTATTAGATATTTGATTGAATGAGAGGTTAAATGATTTCAGACTCTTTTCTTTTTAGCTTTTAAAGAAGTAATTTTCTTCTTAATGTAAAAGCCAATTCCATTCAATTTTCTTAAACTCTACATCACCTATGTCAAAATTTTAAAACAAGCATTATATTAAATGCAAACCATTTTCCTTACAAGCAAGATTCATATGGCAGTGCACTAGGTTAACTCGTTCAGCTTAATTCAGAAACAGTCTCCTTGCAATTATACTAGGTACATTTATAGCATTACACTATACACAATGTTATAATATAACACTATGAATGATCTTGTAGTAAACGCGTTGGGAATGTCGATCTAGCCATAAAACCAGGTTCAACCCACCCTTGTTCTTAAAATGTCCTGTACCATGTCAGGAATATGTCAATTGTTATCTACAGTCCGTTTCTATGTATGCTAGCGTTTGCTTAATAAAAAAAAGCTGATTGAGACAGGAAATTTTGTTAAATAGAATTGCTGAGTTGTGTCCCTTGCTTTAATGGAACCAGTATGGAAGTAGATGTAGACTAAATTGCTAGCAATACCTCTGATGTATAGCATCAGGAATGGGGATGATAAAACGATGCAGAAAATGAGGCTTAATTTTGTAAATGTATAGAGTGTTATAACTGAATTGAATATGTAGGGTCATTATTCTGTAAATACTGTTTTAACCGGGAGGAAATCAAACTATTTTCAGAAAATTATAAGGTTTGATTCGTAACATTCAGGACAATAAAAGAATTACAACAAAGGTGCAGACAGTTGTTTGACTTAGAAAAGACGGAGGTATAACGATGATTGAAATGACTTTCAAAAGCCGTCTTTAACTTTCTTTAATCACTTGTCAATGTGTATCTTCTTATTCTACATTATTTTCCTAGTTATTTGTCTTCTTGCTTTTATAAAATTAAGTCGATGTGGTATGATTGTCAATGAGACCAATCTCCACCAGAGACCAAATGACATAAGTTTACAACTTTATGTCACCGTACGGACAAATAACGTCATCACTTTTTTTTTTTTCACGATTCATTGTTCGTTTTTTGTTATATCATTTTTTTTAAATTCTGTAGACTAATAAAATAGAATAATTTGAAAATAGAAATACCTGTCGCATTTCATGATTTCCCATATATTCTATGTACTTTTTGGCGTATTATGCTGTTACTTTCAACAGCTCGAATCTCAAAAGCAAACGAATATTTTACAGGCAAAGGAATATGTAAAATTTCAAATAAATTTCACCCCAATATATTCTATGTTCTTTTTGGCGTATTATGATGTTACTTTCAACAGCTCGAATCTCAAAAGCAAACGAATATTTTACAAGCAAATGAACATGTGAAATTTCAAATACATTTGTGAAGTAATTAATTACGTACACTTCGCCTTAATTTCTAATTTTCACTTATTCTTGGTTTTAATAAAATTTATAAGAGAGAAAGATGAAAAAAGAGAAGATGCCAATGGTGCAATAAAAAAAAAAAAAAAAAAATGACTGTTTGACAAATTAAAAGGCACATTTGTTAGTTTGAACTCTTTGTGACAAACACCAACAACAAAAAGCGGTCAAAACGTAAAACCATATTGCATGGTTATTATCAAAGTTAATGCAAAAGGTAAACTACAGAAAAGACACTGGTAATGTGTCCCAAAATTTTGGTAAAATGTACTGAAATGTATTCATTTTGAATAGGAATTAGAGAGAAAAATGCTTGTCAAAATTTCTTCCAATAAAAGTGTGCATGTGTGTGTGTGTGAAAATAATCCAATCATGATATAAATGATCTAATATATTTTGATAATGTTTAATGTCTAACATTTGCTAATTTCCTATTGTTACCCTCTAATTTTGTTATCTCGTGTTATTATTGAATTTTCGTCAAATTATTTGTAATCGAGATAAAGCATAAATTTTTCTAAAAGAATAGATTTTTAAAACTAAACGTATAACAGATATGAATATATGTATATATATATATATAATCATTAGTCAATACTAGAGAATAATCATGATCTTTAACCAGTCACATAAAACACATATGATCATACCACACATGACACAAAGACCAACAAATCAAAGTTTTATTTGACCTAAAGTATATTTAGATGCACACATTTGTCTTTGTACGGAAAAGATGCATGTAAATACAAATTGTGTCAATGGACTCATCGTTTAGATGTTTTGTTCAATAAAATGAACCTTATCCCGTCTGCATGTAAATTAACCTTATTGATATTTTGTCCTTATTGTTGTACCATAGGGACATTTTAGGATAATACGTTAAGAACCAGTGTCCTCTAAATGGAGAAAATTGTGTCAAATTTATTCAAAATATCAAAATAAAAACAAAGTATCGGCAAAGAGGAAGTAGATATCCGAAAATTGCCAACTCATCATTGTCAAGCTTCTGTTCACATATAAAGTCAATATTGCCTGAATAGTTTCAGAGAAAAGTGTGACGAATACATTTGGTGGACGATCGGATGGAGAGGGTGATTTAAATATCTCTGAAACTCGGAAAACAGATCCGATTGTATTCTGAAACCGAATGTTTTGTAAAACAAAACTTCTATCGAGTAACTGATATAAAGAGATCGAAATTTACGTTTGGTTTTCCTTTAAAGTTTTTATACTTTACATCACTAAAAACATTTTTAGGAATGAGACTTGCCACATAATTTTTCAATCTTCTGTTGACAATTTTCTACAAACAATGCAGCTTTATACACATAAAAGTATATTCTGTCAAACTGTCATGCCACTGAAGACGTATCTATGAATTACAGAACGAAGTGAATTTCTCATTATGTTGCCATGATATAAATCTTTGAAAAGAATTCTCTTGTAACCTAAAATGAAGACATGATCAATTCTATGTCATATAATTTGCAGGACACTTACCATCTTACTATCATTGATTTCATTTCATAAATTGAGTTAAACATAACTGAATTTGCATTGTTATATACTGTAGGATACTTATGGGCATATATCCTGGCGTTACTAATAGTTTGCATTGCACAATATCTTGCTTTTTCAGACCGTTAAAAGGGTATTGATAATATAATGCAATAACTCTAAGATAGCGGAATAGGTTTCATTCATCTTATCTGTCCGTTCGCGTGTCTGTTCTTTCGTTCGTCCGACAAATATGTCCGTCTCATTTTTAGACGTTTTTAATCAAAGTGAATGACTTCTTGAATAAAAATTCAGTGTTATGATTTGGTTACGTCATGTCATTTTCTGTTCCTGTTCGGAATGGATCAGTTTGGAAACTCAAATATAAAAATTAAATATACATGTATGAAATTAAAATATTGTTAATGCACAGTGTGATAGTGAATAGTGTTATTGAAAACCCAAGGATAAAGCGACCACAGGTTAAAAAGTAAAACAACAATAATTCCGAACTCAGAGGAAAATTCAAAATGGACAGTCCATATTCAAATCGTCTTCATAATGCCTTCAGTAATGATCGATATCAATACTGTATAGTAATTATAAGAGGTCAATAAATGACCAAAAAGAAAAAGAAAACATGCAGTTGGGAAATATTTTGAAATACTGGTTACGCATCACAGCATTATCACTTTACACCACAAAAGTAAATACATATATCTGTATATAAAAGCAAAATCGGATATTCAAAGAAAATATTACAGAAGTTTGCTCAGAACGGACCTTCGACGATTTTTGTTATTTTGAAATACAATGTTTTTGGAAGGAATAGGATTTAAGAACAGATCAGGATTGTAGAGGAGAAAGCAAATTACCTGATTACAACACAAGACTTAGTGACAGTTATTGGTAACATTTTAAACAACTAAAATCAATAGAATATCTTTTCTGTTTTGAATTCGCATATTACATTGCAATTCAAATTCCTAATATGCAGTGCATTTTTTTTCTAAGTTTGAAATGCTGTCTGTTTGTACTCGAAGTGAAAGATCTCAGTTTGTTACCTCAGTTAGTCTTTTCCTTATCAATAAACGAGATTTGAACATCGGTAAACTACGAACGTAAATTAATCCCTTCGGATAGCGATAAGTTTAGAGTTTAAAATCAGAAGCTCAATGATAGATTGAGAAATCATTACTTGAATGAAAGGATAAAACTGCACAACCAGAGCATTTTAATATGGATGATTCAATTGTGGTTTTTACCCATAGTTCCTGCGAAATCAATTCAACTATGAATGATAAGGTAGTTATAAGATGTAGAGATTTTTATGACTCATTCTACATAAATTCCTTACTGGGAGATTTAAAATAAATTTAAGTTTTCAATATTCTTGCTTAACTTTCTTATTTAACTTGACGTAAGAAACGAAGTTTTAATTTTTAATTAAAGGGCAAAGATCTTAATCATGTTAATGATATCAAATCCTACTTTACTGGGTGTTGAAGAGTCTATATCATATACTTAATTGTTTTATAACAATTATACATATTTTCTACATTCAAATTGCTATTCAGTCCTAATTGTTGATGTTCGTGGCATTCTGTTATACAATTGAACATTTTACATGTTTTTTTCAAATTTTGCATCACCATTGGGTCTAGTCGCTTTAAAAACGAATTATTATATAATACAATATTAAATTTTACTTCCAAAAGATTTTTGATTCAGGTAGACAATTTTCTTTTTATACCTTTGTGGGATAACTACTTTGCCTAAATCTGCCTTAATTACGGTTTTGAAATATTCTCATGCACATCAATCTTTGTGATTAGTTTTGAAATATGCTATTGTATTGTTGGTACCTTCATTTAGGAATTGTTGGTCCTCAATGCTCTTCAACTTCGTACTTTATTTGGCCTTTTAACTTGTTTTGATTCGAGCGTCACTGATGAGTCTTTTGTAGACGAAACGCGTCTGGCACAAATACAAAATTTCAATCCCGGTATCTATGATGAGTTTATTTACACACATTAGGCTGTGAAGTTCTGAATTTAGTAAATGTGTAAGAATTTTGAAAACGACCCAGCTGTACCATATATCAAAGAAACCTCTTTGTTTCGTGTAAAGACTGTAACATAATTGAAGTCGTTGTTTTCTTTTGCCAAAAAATCATACTTCAGTAAATAAATAGTCTTTAATTATTTCTGTTTCATTTATACATTTTGATAGATTTGATTCGATTGAAAGTTTGACATGATCTATAATAGATACTATATGTGTATAGTTGAATATGAAAAAAAAAAAAAAAAATAAGTTGTGATTTGATTGGAAATGTGACAGATTTCAACCAGAGGACAAATTATGTGAAATATAGCCACCGAAGGTCACCGTCCGACTTTCAACAATGAGCAAAACCAATATTGCCAGAAATGACAATGTAAAATAATTCAAACGAGAAAACTAATGGCCTGATTTATGTACAAAATAAACAAAACGAATGAGATATATAGCAACAAAAACAACCACTGAATTATAGATTATTTATCGCCTTTTCAATATCGTTTTTTTTTTGTGTCCATAGGTTGCAGTGTCGTTTATTTTAACCACGAATCTCCCTTTGTTCATATCAAGAAATCAAGAGTCGCATATATGTTTGTCATCAATCTTTATGGTAAACTTATGTGCGATTTGCAAAAACAATCAAACCAGAATAATTCTAGTCTCGAGTTTGCATCGAAACTGTAATATTTAGGTTATTGACCTTTACAAATCTGTCTGCAAAGGATGAAGTTTAGAGGGTACCTAGTATGCCACATAAAATGAAGCCCAGTATTTCTGTTCGACCGGAACGTCCATTAGTTTGGTTAACATGAATGGACTTACAGGACCAACAAAATCAAAGGCCAAACTCATAATCCAAATATAATCTTGTCGACTTGTCATACTAGGAGATTATCAATGAAGGTCATGGTACTAAAGAGATTTGCATGCGTTCTACTTTGATCCGTATCACAGATAGTCTATACGATTAGGAGTATGACAGAATACTGAATACTGAAGCAGGGTTACGTGCTTGACATTTTATCTTTTATGCAGCGTATCAGATTTACTGAGATCTTGAAGATTCTGGTGGTAATGGGTACAATGTATGTCACATGGCTATAGGCTTACGCAACTATTGCCGACTGGAAATCTTATGTAGTTCTCAACCGAGTCCATAGTGCAAGTAATGCATTAAGACATTGTATCTTCTATCTAACGTTCGCATGCCATAGATACCATAAACCTAGTCTGGCTGTAAAAATGTATGGTGGTGTATACAGTATGCCACAGAGTCCAGTCTTACATTTTACGGCTGGACATACTAAGAAATTCCTCACGTTGTCATTTGTACCCGACGAAGAAGTACGGTCTCTTGGACGCATCGTACCACAGATAACATAAGCCTTCACAAATTTGATGGGAATATTATCTATTATTGCAAAGGTCAACATAACTAGTTTTGTCTAGACGTATTACAATTTAACCACGTCAGTCATGGTACCATTGGTAAAGGTAACCATGGACTCTACTTTGATTATCACAGGTATGAAAGAATATAATGGCGGTAACCGTTATCACCTATAAACCAACTGAAATATTGCCAGTTTGAAATTGTCTTGTGGAACGTAGCTTTACAGGAATAGTTTGACATGCCCGCTATTAAGCAGTATTCCCATATACTCTTTATTTTTATAAATCTCTAATGCGAAGGAGTGGGATACCCGCTATGTCCTATATTACACTTGCTTGTTACTGATGCCGGTTATACAAACTAAGCCATTTTCACTTGGGTCATGATTCAAATGATAATGTGGGCACATTCTTTGTTTTGCATCGTACAACATATACACAAGACCTCCATGGTAAGATATGATGGAACGATGGATGTATCCGTTTTGCCGACTGACATACACAAAGTATCCAGCTGGACAATAGTATCAGATATGAGGTAGACATATGCACCTTACCAAAGATACCATTGACCTGGCTGTGTGAAGTAAAGTGGGATGGTTTACCTGGTAAATCACATACTATGGATTCATTATTATTCGTTGGATACCAATTTTCGTTGATTTTGTGGGTACAGAGGAATTGGGCGAGGTACCACGGAGGTCTAGTGTATATGTCACAACATGCACAAAGCAAATTGAAATATTGCCAGGTGGCCAGTGACACACTAAAATATTCTGCGAGTGAGTCACATTACCAAAGGTAAATGAAGGCATCGTGTTACTATATAATGTAACTTGATGATCGACAGGCCAAACTAAAATATTCTCCAGGTTGACTATGGAACCAAAGTCGTAGGTTGACAAAATCTCTTCAATGAACAGTTCCAAGGATATTGTACTTTTACGCATCTGCCTACATAGAATGGGGATGAAAGGGTGTCAGATAAATTCGTTCGTCTGGTTAGTCCTTTTATTTTGTTAACTTAGGTTAAAATGTAATTACTTCTATGACAAAACAAGAATTATCGGTCAATTTCTTGGTTCAATTTAAGTCTTGCCATAGATATTCTCCATGTTGAATATAAATGTGGTATCAAATGTATAAGGTGGCATGACCTCTCCTATGGACTATACCACAGATAATTTTGACCTTCACTCTCTGTCTAAATAAACATAGGAGTCGTAGGTGAATCGGGTATGCCACATAGCCTTACTCGTCAACTGTCAACTGGTCATACTTAGAGGTCTTCGTCTGGAACCAGAATACAAGAGGTAGAGGTAGGCATTGGTTCTTAATTACAACAAAACACAGATACATTAGACTTTTACTAATATTGCTCAAATGGGTTCTGAGAAGGATGCACCCACTCTGTTTCATAGTTCAATTTAGTTATAACCTGCTATTCATAGTAAGGGATAATTCTCCGCCATGACCATGGTTACCAAAAGTATAGGTAGGCATACCCCATGGAAATTACTTTGCACCTACAGCTGACTTCACAAATTGTTACAAAGGTTAAAGTTGAAATAATCCGTTACTTTCTATTGTTTAGTTTAGTATAAGCTGGTCATATGAACAGATTTGTTCACGTTGAACATAATATTTAAGGTAGAAAATGGCATGAACTCTTATATACATTTACCAAAGATAACCTAGACCATAATGCGTCTGACCGTAAAAAGAAGGGTGAACCCAGTATGTAACATAGTCCAATTGGACTATCATTTTCGGCTGGCCGTACAAATACTTTCTGATTTTGGTCATACTACCGAAGGTAGAAGTAGCCATTGCATCAACTTTGCAGTAGTTTATAGATCAATTTCATTATGTGTTGCTTGCCATGCCTAGAGATTCACTACGATATACATGGTACCAAAATTTGAAGAAGGCATTGCCTTTTAAATGTGAATCATTCCATAGATACCATAGACGTATACTAATTTGTTTGGGGACACGGTATGTAATATTACAATTCAGCATAAGCAGCAGGATATACAGATGCACCACGTTGACCATGGAACCAAATGTAGATATTAAAATGATCTCTTCTCAGCACTGTACCACAGAAAGCCTAGACCTGTTTATCTGTATAAAATGGGATGGGAAGGGTATATCTGGTTTGTAACAAACTTCAACTTAGTATTATCAGCTGGAAATATTGAGATGATATTTGTGACATACCAGGTATCACCCACACTATGACTTGGTACGTTGCATAACAGAGATAACTGTTTACCAATATCTTTTCTTCTATTGACCAGCAGGAGAATATATAGGCTGGCCAGCTTTCAACAGATGAGTTTAGCCATGATACATACAAGTACAGGGCACTACATCCATTCTTTGTAATAAGAGTAGTAAAGCTCTAGGATATCAACTTCTGGTACTATATGGCCAAGATTGAAAATTTTGAAGTGTGGACACTCGTCAAAAGTCGGTTTGGTTATGGTAACTACCGGTACCCTGTTCACCCTTTGCTCCAAGAATCAAGAAGGTCTTTGCAATATTTTTGAAGCTGCATTATATACAGTCAGACAATGAAGGTCTAGTTTATATGAAGAACGGTACATAGAAGAAGAAAGGCCGATCTCTGCTATTTGTACAATAAACCTTAACGTTTTTATTCCTATCTGAAAAGATTTTGAACTACACAACATTTTCATAACGTCACGATCCAGTTGAAGCTATCTGCGTCCCTGTTATGTATTGTGAATAACAATTTTCATAGAGACATGTTTAAACCATCGGAAACAATTCAAACCATGCATTTTCATGACTTTTTATCTAAAATATTTGAATCATAAACTATCAAAATCTCGAAATGTTCACATTCTAATTTTTCCTTCTTTCAGCACATTACTGATGACTTTTGATTTTACGACACTTGACCTAAACAGGAAGTTGTCTAATTAACTGTTTTTTTTGCAGATTGGGCAGTAATAGTAAGTGATTATCCACCAAGGTCATAGTACCAGCGACAGATGTAGGGGTCATGCAGGTATCGTCTCGGCCATGAATCTTAGAACTGATACGCCAGACTGTTAGGATTCTGTTTGCTTATTGTAAGAAGGGTTAGTGACCAGTATGGCAATAGTGAAACTGTGCTATTGTCGGCTGGCCGTATTAAGCACAAAGTATTCCCCACATGGACATTGCACGAGATGTTAAGGTAGCATTGAAATTGCTACATAATATTTTACAGATACCTCAGACCTTCAGCATGTGGCCGCACAACTAGGGTGTGATTACAGGGTGGTAAACGATATGTTATATTACATACCTCAGCTATTTCCGGCTGTTCAAACTTAAAGGTTCGCACCTAGGACATTTTACAAGGGACAAACAAAGGCATTTAATCTGCTATGCACCGTACTAACATGTCGTACCGTGTCCCAAAACTAAATCGTAAGCAGAAAGATTCGTGAACGTCTATTGTATCTGGAAGGGTGCATAGTATAGACAATGTCTACCTCTTTTCTGGTACCATTAGCAGATAATTATATATCAATACAGCAAGCCCTTTATACACTCATTCTCAGGAAATCGGGTCCAATACTTCGTTTGTTGTCTCTGTAGATATTTTAAGCTTAAAATATCTACAGGGACAATGAGTGTATAAAGGGCTTTAAAATGTAAAAAAAATATGTTTTTGAAAATACAAGGAGATATATAGCTAAAACTAACATAATTGCAAAGTAGAAGAATATCAAACTACTCCAGCCTCACACAGAAACGTATTATTTTGAGTAAAACGAATGTCCCTGATGGTATAGATATTTTTTCTGTTGAGTATTCGACTATAGAAGCTTGTAAAACATGTACTTATGTTGCCTTTTCCGATCTATCACCATTCTGCCAGTACATATTTATATCATTTTAAGTAGTCTGTCATAAAAAAACCAACACAGTTTTGAGATTATATGTCACTGTTTCTTTGACCAGATACGTTACCAACTTTTAATAAGACTCTTCATTTATCTAAAGGTCAATTGAAAGAATAACTATGTTGCTTTTGAAATGTTAGTCCATAGTTGTAACCAAAACAAAATTATTTGATGTGTCTTAAAAACAATTTAGAAAATTGATAAGCTACTAAACTGGGAAATGGCTTTTGTACGTTAATTTTGAACAGATACGTTACTATAGAATCATTTGCATAAAAATTAACCACTTGCACGGGATCTATTTAACTGCATAAATATGTTTTACATATTTGATCTTCCTTTTCAACAGTGAAGAATGTCCTGTTTTAGAAACATATTTGAAATAATGAACCAAGAATAATTTGTTAAATAGATACTGTACCAACAGATACATTACTATGTTTCGATTAACGATGAAATGTCGATATCATTTCGAATTCAGACACATTATCTATCTGCCTTAAAACAATGAATAATATCATCAGTACAACAAGTTATGAGCTGCAATTTGCGAAGACATATGAAGGACAACGCCAAATTTGGTAATTGTACTTATTTTAACTGGATATTTTAATATATTTTTCGCTAATATATTAATTTATATATTTTAACACATAGATAAGAATTAGACATTTGAATTTTGTACCTACAGGATGAAAATAATGTCAAAGTATTGTAATTCAGGGTGCAAACATTAAGTAACGTATTTGTTTCCTATGGTAACGTATTTGTTGCATGCCTTGACCAGAGATGTTACATCTTATATTCTATTGTTTCATTCAGGTTTTACGCGTTACGCTCACTTCTTTGATTTCAAATATTATATATCTAAAGTTTATTTATAATTAATAGTTCCAGAACCGATATAACAGAGTTTTCAATATCAAAATCGTCTTCTCAACAGATACGTGATCTGTTCATTTCAAGTTGAAAAAAAAGATAAGATATATAAACATTTGAAAAAGATAAGAAATTAACAAGAGCAGTTGTTGATAATTGATATTTAAACATATTTTGATTAATATCTTGATACATATTTTATTAAGAATAACTAATTGTTATGTTTTTTTCTTCACGGTTATATTTAATCAAGATATGGATTCAAGAACAATTCGTTAACTTTTCAGAGTCTATCACCAATATTTATGACTACTAATAGCATTTTAGGTACCTCTAGAATAGTTTTGGAGAAAAATATTAAAGCAATGACACTTTGGATGAAAATTCGTTTGCTAAGGAAATAAAACATGACGGTAACGTATATGTTATGTGGAAAACAGTGACCCATAGTCTTGACCACGATATTATTTTCACAGTAAGAGCTAAGATCAATCACTTTGGAATCTTTCAAGTCATATATATACGAATCATTTGAGCATTATTAAAAGTTGGTTTACACAAATTTATTTTCCAAGTATAATTTTGGCAAATGGTCTCGATTTGCTGAGAATCAGTGTATAGTCAAGTTGGCCTATGAAACAATATACATGGTACTCATGCACGCAGCCCTATGGAGCAAGACTCATGACATTCTACACTATCTGTGTTATGTTGCAACTAAGAGACAACGCACACATCTAGTACTCTGGCCCAAAATAAAACTTCTGAGTTCGGTCAGCAGGCAATAGACAAGTAGTGCAACGTAAAATACTCGATTCACACTAGCCGCCTAAATTATTTACCCTCCAAACCCCATTATATGCAAACAGATTCGACATGTTTTCGTATCTGTTACGGGTAACCGGATCAATTATTTTTGACAAAATAACAAAATGACATTGTAAAGGCAAACAAAAAAAAAAAAAAAATGGCTGTCATTTGTTGCGGTATATCATTTTGTTATATTTTGTACATCAATCAAGCTGTTAGTTGTTAGCTGTCTCGTTTGTTGCAATTTGTCATTTCTGCCGGTATTTGTTATACTCATTGTTGAAATCCAAATGTTGGCCTATAAGTGCAAATTGGCCTGTGGTTGAAATGTGTTTCATTGGCATCATGGCATCTTCTAATGCTTATATCCAACAATAGACAATTATAATCTATACAATATGCAATAATCTTAATCGTCCCGAATCTATTAAAACGTATTAACAAACAAGAGACAGTTATTAAATTATCTATGCACTGACGTTTTGATACGAAGGACAGAAAAGAAACTACATTTTCAGTCTTTTAACAGTCTACACAGAACAAAGAGGTAGTGTCAACTTCCCTGAATTCATTTCACAGTCCGGCAGTTATTCAATTTTATAATCTTTACTTCAACTCTAAAAGACGTCAGTTACTAACAAAATTCTGTATAAATTATCTATGTTAGAATTCCTTTATTATTCAAATAAAGGAATTTCGAATTATCTGTTGTTAAAGAAGACAAACTTGCAATTTTGAAGCATCCACATCAAAATTTACTTGTTGTACAATTTATTCTTTATCAAGTTCAAATTGTTTATTGTAATCATACCACATCTTCTTTTATGTATTGTATTTTGTAGGTTTTCATTCAATCGAAAAAATCAGTCTCCATGTTAATGTAATGTGTGTCATATAATAAAATATAAATCAAAATTGTTCAGCTCATGGTATTGACAGCAGAACTACATTCTGAAATGAAAATTGGTAACATTACGTAATTTTATACGAATTTTACAGTAAAATAGTTTATCCTTAAGCTTGTCGTCTTTTGACAATGGTTTTCAAATTACGCTATTAACTTAAATTATTGGGCTAGCTGTATCAGGTCATTTCTTGTATGCATGTATGGAGAGCATGAAAAAAATGAATCTCAGAACTGAACAATGCCGAGCATGAATTGACATTAATTAGCAAAATAGTGACACGGAATCTTTATTCATGAAGGCATTCTCTTCAGAAGAACCATATAAGAAAAGTACGACGAAAACATTTGTTGGACGAACGGAAGGACGGATAGACAGACGGTCAGCTAACGTTAATACAACATAACACTCAATCTAAGAGTGGTTATATTATATCAATAAGTAAACAGTCTTAGATAAGTAATACATTGTACAATGCAAACTATTGATATCAACAGGATGTAGGCCCTTAAGTATGCATATAACTGGTTAACAATACTTATCTTGTTATATTTAATTTATTTCTTAAATGCAAAATTAATTTTAGTATGTTTAATTCCTCAAATTTATATAGAACGGAATCGATAATTTCTTATCTGACACTACTACACATTTCTTTACAAAGACTCATTCTATTACACCCTTACCAACATAATGAAAATGTACTTTTCCTCGATTATTGAAACATGTTAAATACATTTAAATTGTCCTGACTTTTGAAAGAATATTATGGCAAGCCGTTTTAATATTCATTATTACTTCAATATATCTTATAAAGTTATCAGATATTTTCTAAAGTTTATCAGATATCTTATAAAACATAGATTATATAAGATATCTTATATATAACTAGAACACACCCGCGACTGAATTTAACCAAAACAACTCACAAAACCAAGATGGCGGCCTACCAAAATGGCGTCCTCCACCTGTTCCTGACCGATGGCACAACATTATTTAAACGCTCACCAAAACGCCTTCGGGCACCGAGCCGACCGTGCGAGGGCTTAACAGCCAGTCAAGGTCGTTAAACACCCCAGTAGTAGTAGTACTGAATTTAAGAACCTGTACCTTAATTTAAACCTGGATTTCTTAGCATTCGTATTATCATCTGATAAAGTCATGCTGATTATAAGGTGCACAGTTTTCTCTGCTATCAAAATCTTTCTGTTTGAACCCGTCCTGGTTTTCTTACAGCTGTGTTGGGGAATGTTAACTTTCTAGGCTTTAAGACCTATCAGTCATGGAAGCTGTTCAAATTAAATTTGTACCAAAATGTCATTCTTTACATCATAACCTGAGGTGGTGCTCCTAAGATACAGAACAGAACATACATACACACAACATACTTGTAACTGGAAACAACGTGTAACATATACTATTGGTATTGGTGTCGGATTCGACCCGGAACTTGTATATTATTAGTAATATTGATTATGTGCAAAACAAAACGGCCTGGAAAGATGTAATTTTAATCAACACCATTGTCCTATATAAGTTATATATACAGTAGAATTCTTTGATTCGTCGTTTTTATGTCATGCCGGCTACAAATTGTACCTCGCTATTTTAGTATTATAGATATGAGATATCATAGAATATACCTGTTTATTTTTATTATAGGCGAAGTAAACGTAATTCAACGCCTATAGCGGAACGTGGGATATAAACAAATTCAAAGGAAAGATCAGAATGACTTCTATCAGAAGTCTGGATGTTAGTTAACCTGACCATGATATCACTGTTAACTTTTCTGACACGCTGGAGAGTGGACAAAATAAAGCAACAGTATAACCAAACAACTAAATTAACCTGTAACAATTCTGCTTCTATTGGTACCAAATTTGTCAAAATATAACCAAAAGTTACCTCACACTAGTTTTATATGTCAAAACCGTAGTTTTATATGAAATACATAAAGTGCTCTGTAGCTTAAGATTGTTATGTGACGAAAAGGTCCAAACATTGATTGCGTCCTCACCGAAACATAAGCCTTGTTGCAAACATTCGCAGCAAACTAGCTGCAAACATTGCCCAAAGTTTGCAGCAAACATTTACTGCAATCTTGCCGCAACCATTTTACCATGCAAATGAAGCTTGCGGTAAGCTTGCGGCAAACATAATTATACAAATTAGATTTGCTATAAACTTGCCGCAATTGTTTGCTGAAAACTTGTCACAAACTTTTAATTCTAGTTATTTATTATTTTTTTTTGTGTTTTCAGCAAACTTGCAGGAACTACACACACATATATATATATATATATATATATGTTATTTGCCTAGACACATTCAATTTATGTTTTCAAATTACACATCAAAATTCTCCAAAAAGAACTTCCTTCACATATACAGTCATGGAAAGAGTACTTGCAAATGTTGATATTTTATTTTGAATGAGTGTCATGCTCAAATGTAAATACATATAAAGAAATAAAAATTGATAAATCGCAAATGTGTATTGAGTATTAAGCTAGGTAATAATTTCATTACAGATTTGAAATGAACTTATTAAACAGTATCTATCTAATCAGTTACAAAATCCAAAATCATAATAGCTAGAGTATTTGAAACATTGTTAGCTAAATTATGTATGATGGTGACATTAAGTATTTTATTGAATCTACAGTTCTATGAATAATTTGTACTTACAAAATTACATATGGAATATCCTTAATCAATAAACCAAAATGATAACTTATATATAACATTTCTCAAACACAATCAACATAGCCCAAAATTTTAAATTGTTAACATCTAGGAAGTGATAACTAGGCATGCCCAATCAACAGTGTATAATTCTTGCAATGTTCTTGCAAACATATAGAATGCAATCTTGCGACAATCATTCTTTATTATCTTAACTCTGATACAATCTTGCTACAAACATTGGTGTTTCCTTAAACTTGCCGCAAACTTGCAGAAGTTTGCAGGTTTGCAAAAACATTTCAGTTCTGTTATGGGTCTTGGAAGGCTATACTAATTTTGGCTTTGACATCTGTAGGAATTAGGTGTTAAAAAGCAATAAAGCTGCTTTGTTTGTAGAAAAGTGTTTGCAATAGAAAGACAAGTCTTATCATTCCAGTAAAATGTTATTGATGACAAGTATGCATGTCAAGCTTTGTAGCCAAACGGAAGGCAACTTTAATCCCTGTGTTGTGATTGATCGATAGAAGTTGTTATTTTACCAAATACATATAAGCTTTAAATGTGAGCAATAAACTCACCAAAATTACAACATTCAATAGTTTGTAGGCAAGACGCGCGTTTCTTCTTCTACAAAATTTCATCAGCGACGCTCGAATAAAATAAAAAATAAAAGCCAAATAAGGTACGAAGCTGAAAACCATTGAGGATTCAAAATGCCGAAATAATTGGATCCGTGAATTATATTATTTCCGAGTTTCAGAAATATTGCAATCATCGTGTTCGTTTGATCGCAATAATATAAAATATTGTGTTAGTCCAAATAATTATGACGTCGCCACAGCATTCATTGAAATAGCCTTTCAAGACCGTCATAATCATGATAATAACTTGGACTAGTATTGTAAAAATAATTGTAAATTTTGGATCTCGTTTCACATAATTGTATGAATTTCAAGATTATATATGCGTCACAAAAATATGTCACTGTTTGTGGTGGCCTGTGCTGTTGTTGAAGGAAGATGTCCGTTGTTATTCTACGGTTTACATGTTTAAATGTACTATTATATTATTTATTTATGCGTTTCTCTATGCTGAGTGTTCTTGCGTATTGTTGTCATTTTAGCGATATTTTTGGATTGCCATAAGAGCGGGAGGTTTGGTTAGCCATAAAACCAGGTTCAACCCACCATTTTTTAAAATGTCCTGTTCCAAGTCAGGAATATGGCAGTTGTTATCAAATAGTCCGTTTCTATGTATGTTGGCGTTTGTTTTGTTGCACTTCAGTTTTTCTGTTGTTCCGTTCTTTTCCTTTAAAAGATGAGGTTTTAGTTTTAACCCGGATTTGTTTTCTCTCAATCGATTTGACTTTTGAACAGCGGTATACTACTGTTGCTTTTATTTGTTACATCCCCGGAAAATATTAAAACAAGATAGACTTAAAATATTTGGTCAGAAGCTTGACAATGGTGACTTAATTGTATCGCGCGAGAACGTTTCGAATACCTACTTTTTTTTTTTTTTTGCCGATACTTTGAATTATAAGTTATGTTGAATGAGTTTATAATTTTCATTACACATGTTTACAATACTTTTGCACATAGCGACTTCATATTTGATAACAAGCTCAACAGTGATGATATCAAAAGTGTGTGTGCTTTTCGAATCTATTAGACACCAAATATTCCTGTTTTCCAATATTTGGACTACCAGTAGGGGTATGCATGTGTGCTCAGGGACAGCACGACAATGCGTTTATTCTTTTATGGTTAGTGCTAAAGTAGTTTTATAATATTGAAAGGTCACATTGATTTAACTACGGTCAATTGAAATTAAGTTATGTTTCAATATGATACCAAATAACCTTCATTTAAATGACACATATTTCCTTTATATGATACCGGTACTTAATGTATTATCATAAAATGCACAATGTACCTATAACGCAACAGAAATGAAAATAGTGTCAATAATGTACATTAGGCCAAAAAAAAAAAAAAAAAAAAAAAAAAAAAATACATGTGTTTCCGCTAACGTGCTGAAAATCAGTCTGACTTTAACAGTGCTTGTTCCAAAATGGCATAAAAGTGTTAGGATAGGCACTATAAATTAGGGTTGGTAGGGTTAGCGGAAACACATGTATTATTTTTTGGCCTTAACAAACCAGACGGGATTGGATTACTTAGTAATTTGACTATTTAAAACAAATATTGTAAACGATGAGATGATTTCAACCTGTAACTTTGTCCCTTGACACAATTTTTATTCACCATCAATCGTTTACGTGCTTCTTTATTTCGGTTATGTTTGCATTGAACTAATCTTGAGGTCAAGTGAAAGTTTGATTTGTCGGACGTTTTGTCATGTGTTTTGTGTGACTGGTTAAAGATCAATACGATTGCATATATCTTCATATCATTTATCTGTTTATTGTAATATAAATCTAATCGCCCTAATTATTATCATATTTTATCTAGATCAAAAGCCAAAACTGACTTATGTTTAATTAATTTGCCGAAAATTAATACCAGATAACAAAATGAGAGTGAAAACAATAGAGTAATCAGCAAATGTGAGACCTTAAACATCATACTACAAAATGATCATTTATGACATTTATAAACATCTTTTGAAAAATCATAATCTTAAGATTATTTTCTAATTCCTATCTAAAATTAGTACCTTTCAGTGCATTCTTTACCAAATTTTTGGACACATTACCATATTTATTTTGAAACCCTTAACTAATACTTTCAATTTCGGTTGTAAGTTTAAATGTCTTTGATTTTCTTTTAGATTGCAGGTCAAGCTACTAATCACTCAGTTGTAAAGGAACTCTGGATACATCATGTTTAAGTACTGCATGAGTGGTAGAAACAGGTCGTCAAGCAAGAGAAACGAATACATTTGAAATTCCGCCTTTGAGAATAAGTGTATAAGAAGCTTACAGAAACTAAATTCCTTAACTTAGTAGTGATACGTAGTATGTTGTAATCTTTACAAAACGAGGACAAAATGACAGAGCCTTTAACAGGCACATTTTGAAATTTGAATGATATACTTTTGATATTCTTTGAACAGGAACCCGTTATTTCGCAAAAAAAAAAAAATCAATGGGTAACATAACTTTGTTTGGTCAATAAAGCATAATCAACTTTGTTGATATTAATCATTAAACTTTTTTCAATTAGAAAATGATTGAATGTTTTTTGTAATAACATCTCCCGTTTATATGCGATAATTTTCTTAGCTAAAATACAAACCTCGATAATTATGGATAATTTGTTCATATACATCTGCATATAAAATACGAAAATAATTAGGTACAGGTGCCATTAACAATTAATCTAGTTTTTTATTTTTCGTAAGTATTAATTTTATATTTTAATGAGTAAGTTAGTCCTATTCTTTTTCATCATTTAGAGTCAGCACTTATATAGCAATAAAAAAACCATAACCATAGCTTTAGAAAGTTCTTACAACCTATCAACTACAACGACATATGAAAAGCATTACAATAACAGATGAATATTGAACAACACATTTGTAATTAATATTGTGTCTTTCAGTATGCCACAATAAACTTATACATTATATAAAAATAAATAAATTTTCTATGAACTATACGTGCCTATTTTTATATATAAGCCCCAAACATGTACAGTTACTATAAGCTACGTTCAAAGAATGCAATAATATATCATTTATGTTATACTGGTAATGAAATATTTATTGGTTATCTTGACAGAGAATATTAGCCCATATAGACTGGGAACAAAAAAAAAAAAATAAATAAACGAAGACAAGAATGGTAATTAATGTTGAAATCAGAACACTTTAGTATAATATTCTTATTATTCGCGTATGGGCTAAATCCTGTCTGTGCCCTATATTTCCTTCGCCTGGCGACATATCCGTGTGAAGATCCGGAATAACACATAATATATTAGACGGAATATTAAGTTTAATATATGTGATATAAATGACTGTACTAATATGTAAATAGAACAAAGACATGTACAAATACTATAAAGCATTAGGAAAATAACATGTATTACGGCGGGTCACGAAAAAGTTTATTGTCATAAAACAGTTGACTGAAACACATTTTATATGAAGCGCTTCAGCGCTCCATCTTAAAATGTAGCACTAGATCAACTCTTTACAAACTATATAAAATTATAAAACAAGCATTTAATACTTATAATTAAAATGTACCTTTTGTATGCTACAATCATGAAATTAAGAGTTTCGTTTGGCTTTCAATGCATTTTTTACATTGCCACATATAGCATAGATGCAGTCACAGATGCAGTCAGTTCTGTTGTATTTTATAAGGAAATAAAATATGATATTGGAGTGCCTCGCTATTGTTGTCAGCCAAATAAAGTTACGGATTCAAATGAAATAGTCATAGCTGTCAGATAATGTAATTATTTCAAAATATAGCATACATTTATTTTAATGATCGGCAAAACCCCGCCACAATAACTAAAGAGGTTGTCGTTTGTTTAAACTAATAGTATTCCGTCACGTATTATATAATTACTATATTTTGTGAAAGAAAATACCGAATTATTAAAATCAAGTGGTCTCAATATTCATTTATCATTCATTTATTATTTTACTGTATAGTCCCAACAAAACAATTGCAGAAATTAATGGTCTATTGCAAGCTATAGCTATTTCTCAATATAATCAACCATGTGTCACTTTTTCGTTTCGTACAGAAGAAGACCACGGAACAAGACGTATACACAAATACAAGTTATTGATATCCAATGTAAATATTTACTCAATATTATAAGAAAACGCACCCTCCCTTTTAACCTTGTGTCATGTTTATAGAAATAAGAAGATTTAAAGAGAACTCAGTGATTAACGACCCAAATGTGGATGTTTCATATTTTACCTACATTTATTTTACTCTGAATCATTGTTTGTTTCTTAACCTCCTAGGATTTGTATTATTGATAATGTGTTAGACAGGCTTTGTATTATTGATAATGCATTTTCAGACAGGTAAATATTTACAACAGCTGCACGGATAAAATTGTAAGCATTCACATTAATGGTGAGTTAATATCAATTCGATAGATTAAAATGAAGACCCAGGAGAGTCGTCACTTCCTTTTCAATACCAGTTTCCGCTATTACCTCATAAGTCATGCACGAGGATGAAAGCTTATGTGAAGGGTTACTGCCAGTCACCACTTATGAAACAGTAGTGCTGCATATACCTACGCGTATTATCATTACCCATATAGATCTTCATATTTTATATATAAACACCCTTACTTCATGTGTGTTGTTTTTAACATTTGTTTATTTGTCTCAGGCTTGCACACATTGACACCGGTAATTATCTGTACCATAGCCTAGCATAGATGCGTGCTTGTTACACCACTATAGATCGTTACCTTATTCTATTAAAGGTGCCTGCAGGTCACACTGCTATTTATCTGTAAAATAGGTGCCTGTAGGTAACATCACTATAGGTCTGTCTAGATAGCCTATCATATGAGCCTGCAGGTCACGCTGCTATTTATCTGTACCATAGCTTATAATAGGAGCCTTATATCAGTAAATTTAAAAATAGCAATATCCCTATAATACACAGTTGGTGCTTGGCTCGATAAAAATACTATAGGTGCCTGCAGGTCACAACAAAATTTATCTGTATCAAATGTGCATGCAGGTCACACTTTCATTTATCTGTATGGTAGGTGCCTGCAGGTCACATCACTATAGATCTGCACCATATATATAAAAAAAGATGTGGTATGATTGCCAATTAGACAACCCTCCATAATAAACCCAATGACACAAAATTAACAACTATATGTCCCCTTACGGCCTTCAACAACGAGCAAAGCCCATACCACATAGTCAGCTATAAAACGCCCTGAAATGACAAATGTAAAACAATTCAAACGAGAAAACTAACGGTCTAACTTATGTGCAAAATAATGAACAAAAACAAATATGTAACACAGCAACAAATGGCAACCACTGAATTACCGGTTCCTGACATGGGACAGGCACATACAGAATGTGGCGGGTTTAAACTGGTTTAAAGTCGCCAACCCTCCCTAGCCTGGGACAGTGGTGTAACAGTACAATATAAAAACAAATTATAAAATTAGTTGAAAAGGCTTAACTCATCAGATGGATACAAATAGAAATACATCTAACAAAAACACAAAGTGGACGTGAACAGGTACTTGCACACGCGAATAACAAAAACCACTAAATACAGATCTGAGAGTACTCTCAATTATCATATGTGCATGTGGGTCACTTCACTTATGATCTGCACCATAACCTATCATAGGAGCCTACAGGTCACACTGCTATTCATCTGTACCATAGCCTATTATAGATGCATGCATGTAACATTCCATAGATCTGCACCAAAACCTAACATGGGTGCATGCAGGTCTCACAGCTTTTATCTGTACCATAGCCCATCGTAGGTGCCTGCAGGTCACACAAACTCATCATAGATACCAGGATTGAAATTTTGTATTTGCGCCAGACGCGTTTCGTCCAAATAAAGGTTCACCAGTGACTCTCGAATAAAAAAATGTTAAAAGACCAAATAAAGTACGAAGTTGAAGAGCACTGAGGACCAAACATTTCTAAAAGTTTTGCCAAATACAGCTAAGGTAATCTATTCCTGAGGTAGAAAAGCCTTAGTTTTCAAAAATTCAAAATTTTGTAAACAGTTAATTTGTAAATGTGACCATATCAATGACAATTCATGTCAACCCAGAAGTGCTGACTACTGGGCTGGTGATACACTCGGGGAATGGCAGTGGCATCGATCAAACACCTTAGAACTGCACTATAGCCTATCATAGGAACCTGCAGGTCACACCTCTATTTAACTGTACCATAGACTATTATAGTTGCCTACAGGTCAAACTGTTATTTATCTGTACCTTAGTCTATTATAGGTGCCTGCAGGTGACCGTCACATTAGATCTGCACAATAGTCTATCATAGGTGCCTGTAGGTCACTTCACTTCAGATCTGCACCATAGCATATCATAGGTGCATGTATGTCACACTGCTATTTATCTGTACCATAGCCTATTATAGGTGCCTGCTGGTCACATAAACATAGATCTGCACCAAAGCCTATCATAGGTGCCAGCATGTCTCACAGCGTTTTATCTGTACCTTAATCTATAGGTGCCTGCAGGTCTTTTATCTGTACCATAGCCTATCATAGGTGCCTGCAGGTCACACTGATATTTATCTGTTCTATGGTCTATCTTAGGTGCCTGCAGATCAAATTCCCATTGATCTGTATCATGTCTATCATAGGTGCCTGCAGGTCACATCACTATAGATCTGCACCATAGCCTATCATAGGTGCTAACAGGTCACATCGCCATATTTCGCCTGCAGGTCATACTGCTATTTACTAATACCATAGGCTATCATCGATGCATGTAGGTGACACAGCTTTTTTACCATATCCTATCATAGGTGCCTGTAGGTCACACCTCTTTTCTATGTACCGTATCCTGTCATAGATGCCTCCAGGTTTATCATCGGTGCTTGTAGGTCACACCGCTTTTCTATATACCATATCCTGTCATGGGTTGCTGCAGGTTTATCATAGGTGCCTGTAGGTCACACCGCTTTTTATATACCATATCCTGTCATAGGTGCCTGCAGGTTTATTATAGATGCCTGTAGGTCACGCTGCTTTTTATATACCATAGCCTATCATAGGTGCCTGCAGGTTTATCATAGGTGCCTGTAGGTCACACCGCTTTTTATGTACCATATCCTAAAATAGGTGCCTGTAGGTCACATCAAAATTTATCTGTACCATCGTTGCTTTCAGGTTACACTTTTATTAAATGTGCAACATTGACCTACGAGCACCTATGAAAGGATATGTAAAATAATTTGGTGACCTACAGACACCTATAATATGATATGGAAATTAACAGGCTGACTTACAGACACCTATAATATGATACCTATGATAGGATATGTAAAATAGCAGGGTGACTTACAGGCACCTATAACGTGTTATGGATAAATACCATAGTGACCGGCAGGCATTTATGATAGGATATGTAAAATAAAACGGTGACCTACAGGCACCTATACTATGATATGGAAAATAACAAGGTGAACTACGGACATTTATAATATGATAATATGGTAAACAAAAGGGTGATGTACAGGCACCGTTGAAATGTTATGGTTAAGATCAAAAGCAGTGTGACATACAGGCACCTAGGATATGATATGTTACTGATCAAAAACAGGGTCACCTACAGGCACTTTTGATAATTATGATAGGATATGGTAAAGATAAACAAGAATATAATGTTCAGCAGCTAGGTCACTTCATTATAGATCTGCACCATAGCCTATCATAGGTGCCTACAAGTCACATCGCTAAATGTCTGTTCCATAGCCTTTCTACGAGTCTGCAGGTCACACTGCTATTTGTATCTATACCATAGCCTATCATCGGTGCTTGTAGGTCACACAGCTTTCTTTATGTACCATATCCTATCATAGATGCCTGTAGGTCACACTACTTTTTATGTACCTTATCATATCAAGGTGCCAGCAGGTTTATTATAGGTGCCTGTAGGTCACACCGCTTTTTATGTACCATATCCTAAAATATGTGCCTGTAGGTCACACAGCTTTTTATGTGTACCATATCCTATTATAGGTGCCTGCAGGTCACACCAAAATTTATCTGTACCATCGTTGCCTTCAGGTCACACTTTTATTAAATGTAACATTAGCATATTATAGCATATTACTACCTGCAGGTCATCCTGATATTCATCTGTACCATAGCCCATCATATGAGCCTGCAGGTCACGTCACCATAAATCTGTATCATAGGTGCATGTAGGTCGTATCCTCATAGATCTTTACCAGAGCTCATCCTATGAGTCTGCATTATAGCCTATAATCAGTGCCTGCAGGTTACACAGCTTTTATCTATACCATAGCATATCATATGTGCCTGCAGGTCACACTGATATTTATCTATACTTTAGCGCATCATATGAGTCTGCAGATCACATCACCATATAGATTTGTATGATAGGCGCATGAAGGGCGAATCCTATTATATGATATGGATAAATAACATGTTGACCTACAGGCACATATGATAAGATATGTGAAATAACAGGGTGACTAACAGGCACCTATAATATGATATGGATAAATACCATGATGGTGACATACAGCATCTATAATAGGATATGTAAAATAAGACGGTGACCTACAGGCACCTATAATATGATATGGCAAATAACAAGGTGGACTACGGGCATCTATAATATGATATGGTAAACAACAGGGTGACGTACATTCACCGTTGAAATGATATGGTCAAAAGCAGTGTGACATACAGGCACCTAGGATATGATATGTTACAGATCAATAATAAGTTGACCTACAGTCACTTTTCATAATTATGATAGATATGGTAAAGATAAACAGGAATATAAGCAGGGTGATATACAGGCACCTTTGAAATGATATGGTTCAGATCAAAAGCAGGGTGACCTACAGGCACCTTTGACATGATATGGTACAGATCATGAACAGGGTGAACTACAGGCACCTCAGATAATTATGGTACAGATCGATAACAAGGTAACCTACAGTCTGATAAGATAATTATGGTACTGATCAATAGCAGGGTGACCAGACACCTCAGATGATAATGGTACAGATTAATAACAGGGTGACCTACAGGCACCTTTGATAATTATAGTACATATCAATAACAGGGTGACCTATAGGCACCTCAGATAATTATGGTACAGATCAATAGCAGGGTGACCGACAGGCAACTCAGATAATTATGGTACAGATCAATAGCAGGGTGACCGACAGGCAACTCAGATAATTAAGGTACAGACCAATAACAGGGTGACCTACAGGCAACTCAGATAATTAAGGTACAGATCAATAACAGGGTGACCGACAGGCAACTCAGATAATTAAGGTACAGACCAATAACAGGGTGACCTACAGGCAACTCAGATAATTATGGTACATATCAGTAAAGGTGACTTACAGGCAACTCAGACAATTATGGTACAGATCAATAGCAGAGTATCCTACATGCAACTCAGATAATTATGGTACGGATCAATAACAACGGTGACCTAAAGGCACCTTTGATAGGATATAGTACAGATGAATAGTGGTGTTACATACAGGCACATCAGATAATTATGGTACAGATAAATAGCAGGGTGACGGACAGGAAACTCAAATAATTATGGTACAGATCAATAGCAGGGCGACCTACAGGCACCTTTGAAATAATATGGTACCGATCAATAACAAGGTGACCATAGGCACCTCAGATAATTATAGTACAGATCAGTAACAGGGTGACCTACAGGCACCTCAGATTATTATGGTACATATCAATAACAGGGTGACCTACGGGCACCTCAGAAAATATGGTACAGATCAATAGCAGGGTGACCTACAGGCACCTCAGAAAATTATGGTACAGATCAATAACAGGATGACCTACATGCAAAACTAAATGAGTTTCATACGTTATACGGAATGGCCAGCAGTTAATATGTTATCAGAAGTAACCTGTCCTTACCCAAACGTTTTGTGTGACCTGCAACTATCCATGTATTACCGTATAGCGGGTTATTTTCGCGGGTGTAAAATTTCGCGATTAAGGGGCAACAAAGTATACGAAAAATTTTGGCGGTTTTATTTTGGTGGATTCTTAAATCCCAATTAAATATTTTGGTGGATACTTAAATTGTTGCAGTTAAAAGTTGTAAAACTTGACAAACAAGTGTCTATTGTTATGGTTAATTGATTTTTTACCGGAATTACCTCCTATTTATTGATTAGATTCTGATACAGTTAATCATTAGAATACGGCTAACTTAGATATTTGTTACAGGTATTCAAACGTATTGTAAATTTAACGATTGAGAAGTTATGAATTTGACCGGACCTTTGATGTACTTACTAATTAGGTTACAAAATTATCATGAGTGTTTACAACTCTTATATAGTTTGACACTAATTAATAAGGGTAATTACCTGATAAGAGTACCTTACACTAGTATTCTAATTGACACTTATTAATAAGGGTATACACCTGACAGTGATTTCATAAAATATATTTATGTACAATGCCCTTTGGCATTTATCTTGTTAAAACTAACACATACCGTTATTGACCTGCCGAAAGGAAAAAATAGATCGTTTACAAAATCCTTTAACCATGTTAACTTCGAAACTACCCAACGTATGCATAAATTTTCGCGGAATTTATTTTCGCGATTTTCGTTTATCCGCCAAAATAAGCGAAAATAAACACCCCGCGAAAATAACCCGCTATACGGTATTGGGTATGGCTTGTAGTAAATCAAGTGTTATTGAGTATGACTAGCAATGACTAATGTTTTATTTTGTATGACTAGCAGTAAATCCTGTGCTAAAGGGTAGTATTATAAGCATCACCTGTGTTATAAGGTAAGACTAGCAGTAACTCAAGTCTATGTGTGGCCTGCGATAACCAGTAAATTGACATCTGCATATCAGTGCGACTTATGCAATGAACAAAGTAATTATAATATAAAGTGTCAACTGCATTATGCCTGGGCCGATGTTACAAAATCAAACATGTTCCACATTTAATAAGATGCAGGTACTGTGATGCTGTTATCTGGTTGCTTCATCAATGTGCCTGGAAGTACATGTTAACCCGACATGTTTACCAGTATACAGCACAGAACAGAAAAGTTGTTCGCATCGGGCAATACAAGAACCTTGATATACAGTAATTGTACAAATGCAAATGTAGTTCAAAACATATAGATGTAAATTATAGAAAATTAGATTGGCAGAAAACCAAAATCTAATTATAATTTTAATTAAAAATAAAAGATCTGACACCACGCCATACTAGTCATGCTACAAACAGTTCAATCGAAACCTTGGTGGACCTCCTACGACACCCATTAGTAGTTTTAAAAATATTCAGCAAACTAATTGATGACCTGCATGTACGTGTCGCTTAGACCCTGTCATGTACCAAATGGTCAATATGAATCATCCGTGTAATTTGCTCCATGGGATGTTTTCAAAATTGCAACTGAGGAAATTTCTTGGCATGACTACTTATTTACCCGAAAGAATATTGATGTTACGGAGACGATTTGAATTGTGCAGTGGAATAAACGTCCATATAAAAGTTCGCCGATTTGGGACTTGGGAGCTCGACGATAATGTTATACCAATAGCATTATTATATCCATAGCATATAACTAACTCGAATGTTTGCTAATATACGTTTTAATCCAATTTTTGCAATATTTACAATCATTTCGTATTACAATTTCACAACATTGTTTTCGATGTTAACTTATCGCATGATAAAGACGAACTGTTTACGTCTGAACATTAGACATAAAATTTCACACTAATTTAACCTGATTCCCATAGATGATCAAAACAAAGAAATTAAATCGCCACAGCTGCATTTGCAGACGACTATTATTTGAACTCTAAACGACTAGACTGACCTACTGAAGGTGTCATAAAATTTCGGAATTCCGTTAAGATTAACAATTAACTTTCTACACTGTAATAAATCCTTTGAAAAATATCGTTATCTTCAACTTATCTAAGCAGACGAAATGTAACCTTATTTCAACATAATTGTATTGAAAATTAACGATAAAATAAACTTGCAAAATATATAGGTGCAATTAATAAAACCGATTTCTACTCTATTCAAAAATCATAACTAAAAACAATCATACTAATATAAAAACTAAAACTATTGTCTTCAATTCATTCTCCCCTCTTGATTGCTCTAAGCCAATCAAACAAAACAATAATTAAACGATATAAAACTGTCTCTGATCTAAGTTCAAATTATCAAATCGAAAACTATTTAAAAATATTTAACTGTCTAGATTAAAATGAAACTATATGTCCACATTACTTCAATTATTTATCACTGTCATTTTCGGAGGTTTCGAGGACACAGTTTTGATATTGGTCTTATTAATACAGTTTGTCCAAGTGAAACTTTTGCAACGCGAACATGTCCATCTTTGCCAGGGAAAACTTCGATTATTCTTCCAAGCGGCCAATGTCCTCTCAGAACGTTCTGATTCATGTCAAGCACAATATCATCGGTTTTCATGTCCTTCGTTTTAGTCCACTTGTCACTTGTTTAGTCCCGGCAACCATTCTCTAATCCAACGTTTCCAAAAATGTCTAATTAATTCCTGTATTCTTCTCCAGCGTTTACAAGGGTTGAAATCCGTGTCATCAACTGATTCTGGAGCGAAATGACCACCTAATTGTCCGTGCAAGAAGTGATTTGGTGTTAAAGGTGTATCATCTTTCGGATCGGCTGACTGGTACGTAAGCGGTCTCGAATTGATAAGCGCTTCAGCTCCGGTAAATGCTGTTAAAAGTTCCTCATCATTAATGTCTGCATTTCCTAATATTGCATAAATTGCCCTTTTTGCGGATTTTATCATTGTTTCGTGAATACCACCAAAATGAGGAGCTAGCGGTGGATTAAAATGCCACTTAATCCCTTGATTACTAATTGAATTCTGTATTTTATCATTGTCTAAAAGCGCAACTAGTTCTTTCAGTTCCCTATTTGCTCCAACAAAATTAGTTCCATTGTCTGAAATAATTTCTTTAGGAAGACCTCGCCTGTTCACCATCCGATAAAATGCGTTAAGAAATGAGTCCGTATCTAATCCAAATGCTACTTCCAAGTGCACTGCGCGTGACGCTAAACATGTAAATAGACATAAGTATCTTTTCTGACGTCGTTTTCCTCTGCCCTGAACTGTTATGAACGGTCCTCCAAAATCAACTGCTGTACGAGCGAAAGCATGTAACGGTGTTTTGAAACGAATTTCCGGTAACGGAGCCATCACTTGCTCGGCAACTTTAGCTTTCCTCTTACGATCGTATAACACTCATGTTCATATTCTCTTATTTCTTATCTCCTGAAATAATCCAAAAGCGTGACGATAATGCTGAAAATGTTGATTTGTCCCACTAAAATGTTTTCCAAGTTCGTGATAGCGTTTCACAATAAGCTTCGTGACCCAATTTTTCGTGGTAATATAATCGGATATCGAGCATCAAATGATAGAAAATCGACGTACTCTAAACGTCCATCACATCTAATTAATCCATTTTCATCAATTCGCGGTTGTAATCCTAATAATTTGCTAGTTTTCGGTAAATCTTTACTGGTCAAAAGAGCGTGGTCATTCCACCAAATTACGTCCGACTGTAATTGTTCAATTTTCCTACCTCTAGATACTAAATCTGCTTGGTTGACCTTTGTTGGCACATGTCGCCATTGTTTAGGGTGCGATGAAGTGTGAATTTCTCCGATTCGATTCGCTGCAAACGGCTTGTACTATCTACTCCTACCTCTTATCCAATACAAAACGTTCATACTGTCTGACCAGAATGTCATGCTATCCTCAGGTACTTCTAATGCGTGTTTAACTGAAAGTGCTAATCTTAATCCCAAAACTGCGGCCATCAACTCAAGTCGTGGAATGCTGACTGAAGTTAACGGAGCAACTCTCGATTTCGCTACTATTAATCTCGTAGATATCGTGCCACTCTTATTCTCGTGTCTAGCATATAAAACTGAACCATAAGCCTCCTGAGAAGCGTCGCTGAATGTGTGAAGACTCGTTGAAACAATGTCATCGTATAACTGCAAACATCTCGGTATTTTAATACGACATAGTTCATCAAGTTCACGGAACCACTGTCTTGATTTATCAACAAGTATTTCGTCTAACTGGTCGTCCCAGTCTAGTCCTGCTGTCCACATCTCTTGTAGTAGTAGATTTACTCTTATTGTGTACGACGCAATAAATCCCAACGGATCGAATAACTTTGCTTAGAATGTTTTGTTTAGTAAATTTGAAATCATCTGCCAGTGGGTTAGCTTTAAACGTGAATATGTCATTATCTGCCTGCCATATAACTCCTAGAGTTTTCACGGACGGTAAATATCCCTCATTGAGATCGACTTGTGACGCACGATCTTCTTCTGGAATACATTGCAAAACTGCCTTTGAATTCGAAAGCCATTTTCGTGCATACATTCCTGCTTTTTCCTATAACTGTGATAGCTGATTATAAAGTTCGATGCCTTGTTCATCGTTGGTTACAGAGTCCATATTGTCGTCCATGTATGTAAATTTGAAAACTGTTTCGGCGGCTCGCGGATATGAATCTTTCGTCATTTCGGAATGTTTTCTAGAAACAAACTGAGCTTAAAATGGAGACGAATTTACTCCAAAAACAACACTATTGAATTCATATTCCTCTGGTACATGTTCAGTTTTTATTGCGCGCCATAAAAATCTATGAAACGGTCTGTCTTTCTGAAGCGTAACAGTACATCAAATAAATACTGTTGTAACTTTGGTCCTTGATGAATAGTGTCATTTAGCGAAATCCCCTTAAACTTTGCAGACGCATCAAATACAATCCTCGTTTTAGTAGTTTCCTTGTCCGGTCTAATTACCGGAAAATGCGGCAAATACCATTTTCCTGCTACGGTCTCCTCCTTTGCCGACACTTTTCGAACATATCCTTTTTCAATGTATTTGTCTATGGTTTGTGTGTAATCTTTTGCAATACTCGGGTCTTTCTTTAATCTTTTTTTCTGTGTTTTTTAATCTATGCAAAGCCATGTTGTAATTGTTTGGTAACAATGGTGTGTCATCTTTCCACGGTCACGGTACTTTAACTTTGTAGTGTCCATCCTTTAATTCCAAAGATTGCTCTACCTTAGACAACGCCTTTCGCCCATCACTATTTAGAAATACGTTATCGCTTGGTGTTTTGACATTTTCGATTTCCCAAAACTTCCTTACAATGTTATCTAAATCATTTCGAATCTCATGTCCATGAGCAAAATACGTTCGGTTAAATAGTGTCTGCTCATGTCCGCTATTCGGATCTCCAATGCACGTCCAACCTAACGGTGTTAGTCTAGCAATTGGTTATCCAGGTTTACCACGTATATCTCTATAAGAATAATGTAGATCCAGACAGTCCAGCCCGATCAACATATCAACGGTAAGTCTTTGTCCTAGATTCGGAAATTTAATCCCTGCAAGATGCTCCCATTTCCAAGCGTGTTGTTTCCAATCAACTGGTTGTAAACTTCCCGTTACACGGTTAGTAGTGAATGCGACTATATTGGCGTCTGTCTGACCATTATGACTTTGAAGTCTAACCTCGACTGGCATAGTTTCAAATGTTTCGACATTGTCATTTAACACAATAACTGTCACTTTCTGAACTTGTCCTTGAAGTCCCAATTCAGCGGCAACATCAGCGTTGATATACGTTTTCGTACTTGCCTCATCCAGTAATGCATTAACGTTTACGGTTCGGTTTCCATTTTTCAATATAACGGTCACTGTTCTAAGCGTAACGAAGTTTGATTTTCTCTCACGGCCGATCATTGTGCGATCCTGACTCTCCCCCTCAGTGGCGGCGGCTGTATCTTCATTCTTTTCAGTAGCATAGTTCTGTTTTGTTTTCGAGTCGGTTCTCATTGGAACTTTTGGCTCACTGAACGATTGTTTATCCCTATGTAAAAGTCTGTTGTGCACTTATTTGCATCCACCTAAGTTACACGCTTTACTTCTCAGACACTGTCTTCCGACGTGATCATGTCCTAGACAACGATAACACAACCGAAGTCGTTTTGCGGTATCCCATCTCTTGTGAACGGTTAATTTCCGAAATTCATCGCACCTCCAGACTCCATGATGACTGTTACAACACTTGCACAAATGTTTTATTAATTCCCTTTTTCCGATGTGGTAATCATTTTGCGATTCTCCAAAATATCCATCCCTACAATTTCCCTTATAATTCCGCTGTGAATTGCTACTAGTGTTCGCACTTAATCCATGTATTGTTTCTGATGCTATAGTTTGAAACTCTGACTCTTGTAAAATCCACTCCCGTAGACATTCAACTGTTCTATTTTTCCGCTTTCAAATATCCAACGATGGTACCTCGACAACATCGATTCTGTCATTCTTCGCTGCAATTTGTTGTACAAAGAACCATTCTTTAACTCCTCAAAACGACCTGCTTCTTTCAAGTTCACAACTGCTATATCCAGTAAATCTGCAAATTATCTAGGTCTTTAGCGAATCCTTCTCTCATATTTTTAAAGTTTTCAAGGTCTTCGATATACAATGTCATTTGTCTTCTTTGTCCTCCATACTTTCTTTCTAAACGCTCCTTTGCAGCATCGTAAGCAACTACTGAATGTCCTAAATTTTCTATAACTTGCAAAGCTTCACCTTCCACATATTGTCTCAGTTGTAATAATTTATATTCCTTTGTTGCCGGTGCTTGGTCAATACATGCTAAGAATGCAGCTTTCCAGCTCTGACAATTCCTTTTATTTCCTGTGGAAACGGTATTGAAACTTTTTTCAACTGTTTCCACATATCCTGTCCTAATTCTGAACTAAATTTCGTTTCATTTAATTGCTTGTCGTTATTTTCTTCTTTCGTAGTTTGTTCAAATTCTGGTTTAACTTCCTTTTCTTTATTTATAGGTTTACTTTCCACTTTATGTCCGGAATTCACATTAACTCGTTTCGATATTCTCGATACACTAGAACCAACGCTTGACCCAACCTTACTCTCGATCAAATAATCACGACACTCATTTTCTGCGTCCGTAAATTCCTCTTCCATTTTTTCCATCTCTTTTGTTGTTTTTTTCACATTTATAATATCATTCTTGAGCTTATATTCATCATAAATATTTCCCATAATATCCATCGCTTTTTCTGCTGCATTTATCAGTTTCTCTTGAAATACTTTTATTTCTTCACGATCCGGAAAATCTTCTTCAAGAATTTGTAGTAATGAATGTCTAGTTTTGTGAATGCCGATATTGCTTTGGCTTTTTCCTTCTTCAGATCTTCTAATTGCAAACTTTCGTCCGGTTTAGCAATAATAGTTTCGTGCATTTTGTCTCTCTCGCTTGCCTCTGCTTCTATTTCCAAATCCCAATTACTCATTTTCTCACAATACGATTACGATTAAAGTTCATTGAACCACGCTCTGCTACCAAAATGTTGCGGAGACGATTTGAATTTTGCAGTGGAATAAACGTTCATATAAAGTTCGACGATTTGGGACTTGGGAGTTCGACGATAATGCTATACCAATAGCATTATGTTATCCAATACATATAACTAACTCGAATGTTTGCTAATAACTACGTTTTAATCCAATATTTACAATATTTACAATCATTTCGTATTACAGTTTCACAACATTGTTTTCGATGTTAACTTATCGCATGATAAAGACGAACTGTTTACGTCTGAACATTAGACATAATATTTTTCACACTAATTTAACCTGATTTCCAGAGATGATCAAAACAAAGTAATTAAATCGTCACATCTGCATTTGCAGACGACTATTATTTGAACTCTAACTGACTAGATTGACCTACTGAAGGTGTCATAAAATTTAGTAATCCCGTTAAGATTAACAATTAACTTTCTACACTGTAATAAACTCTTTGGAAAATACTGTTATCTTTAACTAATCTTAGGAGACGAAAATGTAACTTTATTTCAACATAATTATATTGAAAATTAACGATAAAATAAACTTGCAAAATATAAGTGCAATTAATAAAACCGATTTCTACTCTATTAAAAATCATAACTAAAACAATCATACTAATAAAAACTAAAACTATTGTCTTCAATCCAAACTATTCTTATCTTATACGAATATTTCATATTTTTCATTATAATGAACACGATGGACATGAAATTATATATGAAAAGGAGTTAAAATCTGAGTTGACAATTATTTTTAAATTTAGTTAGAATTTCGCGTTCATGTATATATTATTATAATGAAGTGTTATCTAACTGGGAATACTTTTAGATTCGGTACATCGAGTACCCGCTTAAAGAAATGCTCGTGCAAATACTTTAATGAACTACTATTTAAAGAAAGAAATATTATAAATATTTATTAAAAATACTCATGACTAAGAAAAGAATTCCAAATTTTACGTCGCAGGATTCAAATTTTAAATGACGAAGTGGAGAAGAATGAATCTTTACTATTTAGCAGATTAAACAACACAACAAACAGTGCCAAAAGAGAGAAATGGAGGCTGCATGCAGAAACGGATTTAGCAGGAGGAGAGTGTGGGGTGGGGAGGTGGGCGGAATGGGGGTGTGGGGCTCGTCCCATATGGAGCTACATAGATATAAGAAGATGTGGTATGAGTGCCAATGAGACAACTCTCCATCCAAGTCAAAATTTGTAAAGTAAACCATTACAGGTCAAAGTACGGTCTTCAACACGAAGCCTTGGCTCCAACCGAACAGCAAGCTATAAAGGCCCCAAAATGACTAGTGTAAAACAATTCAAACAAGAAAACCAACGGTCTAATCTATATAAAAACGAGAAACGAGAAAGACTTATGAACCACATCAACAAACGACAACCACTGAACATCAGGTTACTGACTTAGTACAGGTGCAAACAAATGCAGCGGGTTCAAACATTTTAATAGGTACCAACCTTCACCCTTTACCTGAAACAATAGTGTAACATCACAACATAGAAATACACACTATAAAATAGCAATTGTAATGACTTAACTCAATCAAAAGACATATTAACAAAAACAAGTGAATATCCACTGAACGAATAAATTTGATTTATTACACAATGTAAATACAAAATCAATAAAATAAGGGTTGAGATGTTAAACAATATCAGAAAGACAACCATAACTTTGGACGAAATGCTGCCAAATAAAATAACGTACACAGGTAAATAAAAATAATTTTGTTGTAAGGTATACAGTCATGGAGTACGGAAATATTTTTGTTCGTAATACGAGAACAGAAGTGAAGTCAAATCAAACACTTATCAAAGCTGGTATATATTAAAAATAGTGAAACGAGATATAACACTAAATTAGTAAACATTAAATAACAAAATGCATTGCAATTTGTATCAACAGGTCAAATTAACACGAAAGTACGATTTGAGAGTACTCGCAGTTACTGAAAACTAATTAAAAGCCAAAAACAATTAATAATAAAAATCATGCATCAAAGACTTAAATCAACTAAAACACATCCCAGGGATTTAGTATTTTAACGTCATGGACAGTCAAAGAAGACATGACTTGTGCAATGCCAAAAATAAAGGTATCGACAGGCAGTAGGATAGTTAGGAGTTAACCTTTTAATAAATAAATATAATGTAATAAATAGATAGAGTAATCTCTATATAGAAAATGAACGTGGATGTGTATTTAAACATCCCAAAAAAAAAAAAAGTTAGAAAAGAATACAAATTCAGTTATGTTTTAATTTGCTGATGACAAAATCGATATTTGTGCCAATGAAAACTATATTCAAAGATCTAATTACAACATTGGTAAGATGACCTTTACTAAAAAGTTCGTTTAAAGGGTCGATGAGTTTACACGGATTACATAGCATTAGGTTACCTGTGGTCCCCTATATTGTTTTAGTTATAGAAATAACATTTGGTTCCCTCGGTCCCCTTTGGCATTTACTGATTGAAATAACTTTGGGTTATCCCTGGTCCCCTATAGAATAATTCTACTTATAGAAATAATTTTGGGTTATCTGTGGTGTCCTATGGTAGATATAACTTTAGGTTACCCTGGTCCCCTATAGATTCTTCTTATAGAAATAACTTTGGGTTACCAGTGGTCCCCTATAGTAGATATAACTTTGGGTTACCCTAGTCCCCTATAGAATCTTCTTATAGAAATAACTTTGGGTTACCTGTGGTCCCCTATGGTAAATATGACTTTGGGTTACCCTGGTCCCCTATAGATTCTACTTATAGCAATAACTTTGGGTTACCTGTGGTCCCCTATAGTAGATATAACTTAGGGTTACCTCTAGTCCCCTATAGATTCTACTTATAGAAATAACTTTGGGTTACCTGTGGTCCCCTATGTTAGATATTACTTTGGGTTACTCCTGGTCCCGTATAGATACTATTGATAGATATAACTTGGGATACACGTGGTCCCCTTTAGTAGATATAACATTGTGTTACCTGTGGTCCCCTATATTGTTTTAGTTATAAAATAATATTTGGTTCCCTCTGGTCCCCTTTAGCATTTACTGATTGAAATAACTTTGGGTTATCCCTTGTTCCGTATAGATTCTACTTTGGGTTACCTTTGGTCCCCAATAGTAGATAAAGCATTGGGTTACCTGTGGTCCCCTATAGATTCTACTTATAGAAATAACTTTGGGTTACCCGTGGTCCCCTATAGTAGATATAACTTTGGGTTACCCCTGGTGCCCTATAGTAGATATAACTTTGGGTTACCTCTGGTCCCCTATAGATTCTACTTATAGAAATAACTTTGGGTTACCGTGGTCCCCTATAGTAGATATAACTTTGGGTTACCCCTGGTCCCCTATAGATTCTACTTATAGAAATAACTTTGGGTTACCCGTGGTCCCCTATAGTAGATATAACATTGGGTTACCTGTGGTCCCCTATATTGTTTTAGTTATAGAAATATATTTGGATTACCTGTGGTCCCCTATGGTAGATATAGCATTGGGTTACCTGTGGTCCCCTATATTGTTTTAGTTATAGAAATAAATTTGGGTTACCCGTGGTCCCCTATAGTAAATAAAGCATTGGGTTACCTGTGGTCCCCTATAGATTCTACTTATAGAAATAACTTTGGGTTACCCGTGGTCCCCTATAGTAGATATAACTTTGGGTTACCTGTGGTCCCCTATAGATTCTACTCATAGAAATAACTTTGGGTTACCCGTGGTCCCCTATAGTAGATATAGCATTGGGTTACCTGTGGTCCCCTGTATTGTTTTACTTATTGAAATAACTTTGGGTTACCCGTGGTCCCCTATAGTAGATATAGCATTTGGTTACCTGCGGTCGCCTATAATGTTTTAGTTATAGGAATAACATTTGGTTACCTCTGGTCCCCTTTTAGATCTTACATTTAGAAAAAACTGGGTTACCCATAGTCCCCAAATAACATGCATATAGAAAAGCATTGGGTTGCCTCAAATCCCAAATAACATGCATGTATAATAACATAAGGTTGTAAATATGACAAAATATTTCTCCTCCCAACTTATTTTCATTAACTGGTACATAATTTGTTAATTAAAATTCTACAAATTATACTTATTTTGCCGAAAGATTCATAATAGTGATTTTAGAAATTATTTAAATAGGCCTTCTTCTGACCTTCTTTTGATTTTAAGACAGTCCACATCATACTACTGTTTTACATTGAAAAAAAAAAACAACAGAGTTTCACATCGGCGGAATTTCAAAATTGGAACAGACAACACAAACAAAGAAAGAATTATTTAAAATCTCTGAAAAACAATGAAAATGCATGTCTCTTGCTCATCATCGTACAAAGAAATATGTTATGTCCTATGATATGTGAAGTTATTGTTTAAAGTCATTTATTCTTACTCATGTTACTGAAAATCAGTTACCAAATTGAATGTATGTTGCTTTTGCTAAAAACATTTTTCAGGTATGTGCAAACATGTCCACCTTGCATTGTTGATTTCTGCCTCAAGGAAAATTCACATTGAAATGGAACGCAGTTCCCAAGCAAACCAAATTCTCGAATCCGAACAGTATTTTCATGACAAAACTAATAAGCTATTTGAGATTTTCTGTTTATCTGTTTAATTCTTAAATTAAGAAATATATTCATGTTAAAATTCATGTTTTGCCATGGCATCATTTGTGTTTGTTCAAATGGAGTTGTGCCATCACAAAATAACATTCCTGATGTAAATGGCACTGACCACCAAAAACTAAATGTACTGTCTACACATGGACCAACAACTGCAGAGAGCAAAAAAAGAAAACTAGAACAAATAAATCTTTATATCGGCAGTTCACGTTTTGAAGATGTTTCAGAGCAGAAAAAGTGTGCTTCAGACTCTGGACAGTGTATGTTATTTGCGACATCATACATTTTGAAAAAAGAGCCATAAAGGAAACAGCATATACTAATTCCAAATAGGAAGGGACCGGGGGCCGAAAGAAGACTGTCCTTGTTCTGTACCCAAGAAAATACAGAAAACCGTCAGAAAGAAGAATAAACGATGATGGAAGTTTAATAAAAAGACGACAGAAGCAAGGGAGGAATCAGAAAGACTTACCGATAGAACCAAACTAAATATGTGTCAAATTTCGTGATTCCTTTTTATGCTAGACTATAATGTGAGCCTATGGTTTGATTGTTAGAACAGGAAGAAAGTCCCTTGACTTTAAACATTCTAAAAATCTTTTGAGTTTTCAGGACACCTTTGATTCTCACCGCATAAAAAATGTTTCCTTATAGTAGTGTTTTGCTCTGTCAGTGATGCCATTCCACAAAATTTACATTTTCATGAGAGTGTTGATAAATTAAACTTACTTTTAAAAGATGTTGTATATATATATATATATATATATATATATATATATATATATTTATAAATAAGAAGATGTGGTATGAGGGCCAATGAGACAACTCTCAATCCAAGTTACAACATATTAAAGTTAACAATTATAGGCCAAAGAACGGCCTTCAACACAGAGTCTTGGTTCAAACCGAACAGCAAGCTATAAAGGGCACCAAAATGACTAGTGGAGAACAATTCAAACAGTTAAACCAAAGATCAAATCTATATACAAAACGAGAGATGAGCAATAACTATGAAACACACCATCAAACGACAACCACTGAACAAGTCTCCTGACTTAGGACAGGTACATATTAAATGCAGCTGGTTTAAACGTTTTAAATTGACGCGCAAACATTCACCTGCGACAGCAGTATAACGTTACAACATAAAAGACACACTATAAAATATTAAATGAAATTTAATAGTTTAACTCGAAGAAAAACAAAGATTTAAACAAAAAGCAAGTAAACATAAACTGAATGAATGACTGTATTTAGTGATGTTCTTGGTATGTCGTTTTCTTTCTGCCGTTTGTGTTTTTGCCCCTTCCTTGTCTGGTGTTTTGTTTATTCCTGATATAAAACTGAAAGGTAAATTAAATACAAGCAATCTGACAGGCAGAACCTTAATATAGTTCATTTATTTTGTTTGAAATGATTTCTAGATTTATACACAGCATCCAATCTCTCTCATCATCATGACATAAAAACTTCATTGTTAGGCCTCAATGACACGAGGTCTGAAACAAACATGGTACGGTCACTGACCATGACCAGTACCTCAAAATTGTCCCCTCACCACTCTCTCCAAATGGATTCAACATATCCTGAAAATTAAATTAAAGAAACTAAATATAAGCGTCACACGACGGTACACCTAATAACATGATCATGACGAACTGCCGGCAGGACAATGAATGGAGTAAACTACATAATCAATTCGCATAAATGAACCATTATAAAGTTCTAATGTTAAGTCTATATGTATGTTTCTTACAGAGGACAGGTGCAACGTATGCTTTTTTTCTATATGTGCTACAAGGGACATATATATTATACAATTTTCTTTAGGGATTATGCGAAACAAATGGTATGAACATATGTAATTTTCTATAGAGGACCAACTCAATGGTAAGTTTAAACATACTTTTCTATAGAGTTCCAGGGCAACCCAATGGTATGTATAATTGTGTAATTTTCCAAAGGGACCAGGGGTAACAAAATGGTCTGTGTACTAGTATGTCAAATTTTCTATAGGGGACCAGGGTCAACCCAATGGTATGTATATATAAAGTTACCTATAGGGGACCAGAGGCAACCGAATGGTATGTATATAACTAATATTTTCTATAGAGGACCAGGAGCAACCTACTGATATGTAGATATGGAATTTTCTAAAGAGGACCAAGAGCAACCCAATGGAAACTAAGTTTATATGTTGTTTTTAAAGGGACCAGGATCAACCCAATGGTATGTAAATATGTCATTTTCTAAAGGGACCAGGAGCAACCCACTGGTATTTGTATATGTCATTTTCTAAAGATTTGCGGGTAACCCAATGGTATGTATATATGTACTTTTCTAAAGGGTACAATGGGGAACAACATGGTATGCATTCATGAAATTTTTATAGAGGACTAGAAGCAACCCAATAGTATGTATATATGTATTGTCTATAATGGACCAGGGCACCAAAATGGTCTGTGTACTAGTATAACAAAATTTCTATAGGGGACCAGGTTCAGCTCAATGGTGTGTATATATATACTTTTCCATAGGGTTCCAGGGCAACTCAATGGTATGTATATCTGAAATTTTCTAAAGGGGTCCAGTGGCAACTCAATGGTATGTATAGATAAAGTTATCTATAGGGGACCAGAGGCAACCAAATGGTATGTATATATGTAATATTTTCTATAGGGGACCAGGAGCAACCCAATGGTATGTATATATGTAATTTCCTAAATGAGGCCAGAAGCAACCCAATGGTATGTTTATATGTAATTTTCTGAAGGGGACCAGGAGCAACACAATGGAATGTAAATATGTCATTTTCTAAAGGGGACCAGGAGCAACTCAATTGTGTTTGTACATGTCATTTTCTAATGAGGACTAGAGGCCACGCAATGGTATGTATTCACCTCAGAAGCTAACAAAACCTTTAAATAGACTTATTAAGAAGGGATATAGTTACGATACTGTTGTCAGGTCATTAAAGATTGCATATTTTGGCTTTAATATTGATTCACTTATAGGGTCTTTGCATCGGAACTAAACACATTTATTTAAAACCAGTTGTTGGCATGACACGGGTTATGCTCTTCTCATATATTTTATGATGGTATGATACTAAACCCTAACGGGAGGGATTGTGCCTGATATTCATATGATGAAGACATAATCTTTCAATCAGTTTAATTGAGGTCTGGAGCTGGCATGTCAGTTAACTGCTAGTAGTCTGTTGTTATTTATGTATTATTGTCATTTTGTTTATTTTCTTTTGTTACATCTTCTGACATCGGACTCGGACTTCTCTTTAACTGACTTTTAATGTGCGTATTGTTATGCGTTTACTTTTCTACATTGGCTAGAGGTATAGGGGAGGTTGAGATCTCATAAACATGTTTAACCCGCCGCATTTTGCGCCTGTCCCAAGTCAGGAGCCTCTGGCCTTTGTTAGTCTTGTATTATTTTACTTTTAGTTTCTTGTGTATAATTTGGAGTTTAGTATGACGTCCATTATCACTGAACTAGTATATATATTTGTTTAGGGGCCAGCTTAAGGACGCCTCCGGGTGCGGGAATTTCTCGCTGTATTGAAGACCTATTGATGACCTTCTGTTGTTGTCTGTTCTGTGGTCGGGTTGTTGTCTCTTTGACACATTCCCCATTTCCATTCTCAATTTTATATATTGTCTTAAGGATCCTGGGGCAACCTGTATGTATATATACTTTTCTATAGGGTTCCAAGGACAACCCGGTCGTATGTTGTAAGTTTTATAGGGTCCAGGGGCAACTCAATGGTATGTTTATATAAAATTATCTATAGGGGAACAGGGGCAACCAAATGGTATGTATATATGTCATTTTCTAAAGGGACCAGGAGCAACCCAATGATCTGTATATATGTCATTTTCTAAAGGGGGCCAGGAGCAACCCAAGTGTATGTATATATGCCATTTTCTAGAGAAGACCAGGAGCAACACAATGGTATTTTTCATAATATTTTGTAAAGGGGACCAGGAGCAACACAATGTATGTATATATGTTTTTTCAAAAGGACCAGGAGCAACCCAATGTATGTATATATATGTTTTTTTTTCTAAAGGGACCAGGAGCAACCCAATGGTATTTAAATATGTCATTTTCTAAAAGGGTCCAGGGGTAACGCAATGGTATGCATATATATCTACTATACGGGACCACGGGTAACCAAAAGATATTTATATAAGTAGAATCTATAGGGGACCAGGGATAACCCAAAGTTATTTCAATCAGTAAATGCCAAAGGGGACCAGAGGGAACCAAATGTTATTTCTATAAGTAAAACACTATAGGGGACCACAGGTAACCCAATGCTATATCTACTATAGGGGACCACGGGTAACCCAAAGTTATTTCTATAACTAAAACAATATAGGGCACCACAGGTAACCCAATTATATCTACCATAGGGGACCACTGGTAACCCAAAGTTATGTCTATAAGTAGAATCTATAGGGACCAGGGTAATCCAAAGTTATATCTACTACACGGAACCACGGGTAACCAAGAGTTATTTCTATAAGAAAAATCGATAGGGGACAAGGATAACCCAAAGTCATTTCAATTAGTAAATGCCAAAGGGACCATGGGTAACCAAATTTTATTTCTTTAATTAAACAATATAGGGGACAACAGGTAACTTAATGTTATGTCTTCTATAGGGGACCAGGGTAACCCAAAGTTATTTCAATCAGTAAATGCCAAAGGGACCAGGGTAACCAAATGTTATTTCTTTAATTAAACAATATAGGGACAACTGGTGACTTAATGTTATGTCTTCTATAGGGGACCAGGGTAACCCAAAGTTATATCTACCATAGGGGACCACAGGTAACCCAAAGTTATTTCTATAAGTAGAATCTATAGGGGACCAGGGTAACCCAAAGTTATTTCTATAACTAAAACAATATAGGGGACCACAGGTAACCCAAATTTATTTCTATAAGTAGAATATATAGGGGACCAGGAGTAACCCAATGTTATATCTACTATAGGCCAATAGGGACCAAGGATACCCAAAGTTATTTTATAAGTGGAATCTGTAGGGGACCAGGGTAACCCAAAGTTATTTTAATCAGTAAATGCCAAAGGGACCAGGGTAACCACATTTTATTTCTTTAATTAAACACTATAGGGACAATAGGTAACTTAATGTTATGCCTAACATAGGGGACAAGAGGTAACCCAAAGTTATATCTACCATAGTGGACCAAAGGTTACCCAAAGTTATTTCTATAAGTAAAATCTATAGGGGACCAGCGGTAACTCAAAGTTATATCTATTATAGGGGACCACGGGTATCTCAAAGTTATTTCTATAAGTAGAATCTATAGGGACCAGGAGTAACCCAAAGTTATATCTACTATAGCGGACGACGGGTAACCCAAAGTTATTTCTATGAGTAGAATCTATAGGGACCAGGGCAACCCAAAGTTATTTCAATCAGTAAATGCCAAAGGGACCAGGGTAACCAAATGTTATTTCTTTAATTAAACAATATAGGGACAACAGGTAACTTAACGTTATATCTACTATAGGGGACCAGGGTAACCCAAAGTTATATCTACCATAGGGGACCACAGCTAACCCAAAGTTTTTCTATAAGAAGAATCTATAGGGGACCAGGAGCAACCAAATGGTAAAATAAACAAAGTGAAAGTAAAACATATTTTCCTTCAAGTTGAAGAGTTCGTTTATTATTACGCATTCGCCTGTACTATTTCTGGGGCTCTCTGGTCCTAATCGAGCGACAGAAATATCCTTGTGCAGTCCGGCATGTGGCAGGTGCGTTCGATTCCAGTCTTAATTAGCTAGGATTGTTAGTTTTCCTACCGAAGGTCGTTGGTTCTCTCTGGCTTCCTCCATCAATAAAACTGACCCCACGAAATTGCGAAAAAATGCTGAAAGTGGCATTTAAACCAACCAATCAATTAATCAATAATAAGCATCATGTCTATGTATGGAATGTTTTTGTCGAGAAATAAAAATTTGTATTCTTTAACTGACTGACATTTCATGCGTGTCTCCATATAAGGTGAAGATAAAAATCGACATTCAATTAACATATGATTTCCTACTGCCTTTTAAATTTCTTTAGCTAGGAATAGCGTTTATACAGCTTAACCATTGTCATCTGTATACATATAAACATTCCAAAACTTACACTACAATACTAGCTGTCTAGACAACGTTATCAAAAATTTAGATTTAATATAAAATAAGAAGATGTGGTATGATTGCCAGTGAGACAACTTTCCACAAGAGACCAAATGACGTAGAGGTTAGCAACGTTAGGTCACCGTATGACCTTTTAGAATGATCGAGCAATACCCATACCGCTATAAACGGAACTGACGTGATAAATGTATAATGTAAAACAATTTCCAGTTCAATGCTATCTTTGTCTATGGCATTATAACTAAAAGGAAGAACTATCAATTGTAAAATAAAAGATCGTCACTCAGTCCGGCTACATCCTGCTGTGTCCTTTTTGGTAATATAGCTCTTCAACTGTTTCGGGTCTTACATATCTTTGGCTTTCAAATATTCGGCTTTGAGCGTTCCTGGTGAAGGTAAACTTGACAAATGATATGATTTCATCTTTTATATTTTCAACTTCCTCCGCTCAATTATATGTCGTATACACATCTCAATTAATACGTTCACACTAAACGGACATCATTATTAAGGGTGTGCTCCTTGAACAAAATTGATCAAACAGAGTCATAAGAAAAACGACTAAATCGATATTATGCTAATTTACCATTACCACTACGGATTGGTAGACCGATGCGATAATTAAATGTATCAAATCACAAACGAAATGTTTTGCGGACTTTTTTGATATCAGAATGGTCGTCTGATCTGTAAGTTGAATTCGCTTGCCTATAATGCAAATATAGTCCCGTGTGGACGGTGTTTAACATGCAAATAATTTAACTTCCAAATTTATTTATTTATATATTTTATGCATAAAATAGTAAAAGGGGCGACATTACTCATGTAATACAAATTGGGTCTGAAGTTGTCAAACTGAATTATAGACCCCTTTAACACAATTGTATCCGGTTGCCAAGTAGAAGCAAACTGTTATATCAAAACCATAACTATATTTTAAATATAACCAGAGCAGATGAAGCATTGATGGAATAACTTCTTGTTATTAACATACACTATAATAAAATATTAAATATTCAGACCACCCGCGCGGAAGTCGTCAAGAACACAGTATTATTTTATTTAGGGGGTTCACTCGATACACGTAATCGTTATTAGTCTTAACTTCAAGGTTAATCAAGCAAATTTATTAAACAATGATTTTATTTAGTTTTTTTTACCTTTACACAGGGCTTATAAGGGCCTTATCTCTGATCTTATTTCTGTGTGCACAATTATGATTCTACGTATTTCACCTGTATCTGTTTGGACATTTCTATGGACGATTCCATACACAATTATGCTTAAGGGGTTTTCATATTTCATGTCAAGATAATGTATACTATTTACCGTTGTTTGCGAGAAATAAATATTTTTCTGATAAAGTCACTATATTGAAAACCAATATAATAAAGTTAACATATATATTTTATTTAACTGTGTACATTGATCAGGATGTGAATGACAACATACACCTAAAACTATTTTTGGTCTATCCCGTTTAACGCATGACATTTCCGCGGAACTTCTTCCATTTGAGATCGTAAATTAATAGACGTAAATTTGGATTAATGCATCTGTAATGTGAAATATATTGTTCTTTGTGTAATATTTTGATGAATTGATAGGATTGAATGTGATACTATTTTCTTCAACATAATTTAACGTCAGGTTTGTACACATTTAGTCTCTAGTCTATAATCAAAACTGAAGTAGATGTACTGCATATCCCATCACATTTCAACCAAAAAACAACTGATTTCAACTATTGAATAGACCTTCATCAGCTGTTTATGTACATTTCTATATTTATTTCTTTTCATGTCAGTCATACCAACTGACAAAACCAACGGAAACAGTGTATTCGCGAATGCTACGTCTTTTACCTTCATTATGGACGATTCCATATACCAATATATTTTAGGGGTTGTTTACATTTTGAGTCGTATGATAAACGTATGTTTGTATGTGTTTCTTCACGAAAACAGCTCAATTTCATGATACACTTATTATACAGAAACATGACACATAGTTGACATGTCTTTTACACTTTGGTGTGTCTAAATGACCTACATTTTGTAAATATGAACGACATTACAGCCCTGAAAATGGTATATCCCGATTTACACATGGCATTTACGCGGGAATTCCGGAAATACTGCCATGTCGAATTTGCCAACAATTTGAAATATACATGATACTATCATACAAATATAGTGGATTTTATTTTCACGAAACCACCTCAATTTCATGATGTACTTTATTATACAGAAACAATATATATATAGTTGACATGTGCTTTACACTTTGGTGTGTCTAAATGACCTACATTTTGTAAATATGAACGACATTACAGCCCTGAAAATGGTATATCCCGATTTACACATGGCATTTACGCGGGAATTCCGGAAATACTGCCATGTCGAATTTGCCAACAATTTGAAATATACATGATACTATCATACAAATATAGTGTTTTTTTCACGAAACCACTTCAATTTCATGATGTACTATATTATACAGAAACAATATATGCCGACTTCCGGTCGGCATGGTCGAGATTTTCCATCTCCAGCAAAAGTCAAAAGATAAGTTTTCTGTGTGCTTTCTGTGACTCATTTGTCAAATAAGTGTAATATTTTCATACAATAAGTCATAAATAACTGTATATAACTGCAAATATGGATTAATTAATGTCCAAGTAGCGAGACACCTTTTTGAATCTGTGCATTGACACTAGGCATATTGCCGCCATATTGTATTTTTTTTTTAATTTTAAATTTTGAAATCCGAACTTGATACTACGTAATCACTAGAACTTCATGTCAATGAATAAAATTATTAAGGAATACAAAAGGGTTTATAACCTATGCAAAAGCAGGGTCTTAGAAGAGAAACCGTGCTCTTCACGGACAGCAAAGGGTTCAGCGTGAACAATATGGTCCCAGACAGTGTCAGGGATAAGTTCCACGTTGTAGCCAGTAGCGGAAGTATAGCCGCCACTGAAGAACATATAAAGAGTCTCTTTAGAAAATTGGAAGAACTGAAAGAAAAGATCCAATAATTCTAGTCTGGTTTGGCACCTGTGAAATCACCACAAAAGGAAAGTATATATATTTAAAATTACCCTATCAGAATATCGAATCAATATTAACAGGCTACAGAGAATTAAAGAACAGAATAATTGCAAGATACAAATATGTCACAACAATTTTTCTTGAATGTCCATATTATTCAATTTCTACATTTAACAAAGCACTCAGAGAAGGGAAGAATAAAGATAAATACACAACAGACCAAAACAACAACCAGACAAAACCAACAAAATACTCCCTAGTAGCACCAGAATAGTATCAAAAAAGGAAGGAAACAAGAGGCACTATCCGGCACTAGTCATAGACAAGAAAAAAGGGTATAGGTCTGTCACACAAGCAAGTACCCTAGACAAAGAACTGTGTTATCAAGTAGATTACTACAATAGACAATTAAAACTACTCAATAAAAAGTACACTGCGCCGCGGTTGTCACAAGACCAAATCATATCCAATAAACCTAAAAACAGGACCAGGGTAAGGTACAGAAAGAACTACAAACTACTGTCTGACGGCATACACCCAAATCGAACACTGGCCAAATTATGGGTATACAAAATGGTGGAGCTCTCACTAGAGGTGTCTGAAACTTGTTAATAGAAGGAGGTGTTACTGAAATAGGGAAGCCCTGTTTCAGTCGCAAATATAAGAAGGTAACTGTAAGCATACATATATACTAAAACCCAGATAGGGAAGCCTTGTCTGGGCAAAGTAATATTATTGAGGTTAGACAGAATAAGGAAGCCTTGTTCTGTATATAACAAAGCGCAATATTGATTCTATAAATAGGGAAGCCAAAGATTGATAAATCAGTTTCGCAGACAAGGAAGCCTTGTCTTGAGATAAATATCATAAAAGCATATTCTAACAGAGAAATAAATGTAGATTAAAGTGATAGGGAAGCCCTGTTACATCGAGGTAAGCTTAGTTTCATTAAAAGGGGAACAGAAAACAAGGAAGCCTTGTCTTCTGAGTAAAAGTCTCTGATTTAAAACTCGCAGGGAAAGGAAGTAATATAAAAACAAAGAATAAAAACAAAGGAAGCCTTGTTTTTCATTATAAAGGTCAGTGCTGTATAACTTCTATGCGGATAAGGAATCCTTGTCCTAGAAATAAGTAAAGTGTATAGTTATCCAGAAACAGGGAAGCCCTGTTTCTATCATTGGAGAGTGCAGTCTATGTCACATGGATAAGGAAGCCTTTTCCCTAAATAAATTAAACCCGTGACAGGGAAGCCCTGTCATAATAGGATAGTCTAGCTTCGTTTGAAAATCTAAATAGTCAAGGATAGGGAAGCCTTGTCCTTTAAATAAAAATTAATTAAATTACAAATATAAATTGGTGTAAGGAAGCCTTATACAATTTTTGTCTGTTAAGTATAAGAAATAAAAAGGTAAATAAGAAATTTAGGGAAGCCCTATTTTTCAAAATTAAGAAAAATGGCGTTAACCAGGAAAAACAGTACCACAAGCTCAAAATCGTCACTAAAAACAAGTCAGGAAGAGGATGAAGCATGGACATGTGCTAAATGTACAAAAATCTTCAAGGAGCCAGAGGCTCAACTTATGGAATGCCAAAGGTGCAAGGAGCATTTCTGCATAACTTGCCTAAAGAAAACAAAAGCAGATTACAGTATGTTATGTAAAACCGACGCTATGTGGCTTTGTGGGAAATGCAGGATAGTCATGGAGCAGCATGCAGTCACCGATATTGAAATTGAAAGAAGGTGCAAACAGATAATGGAGAACTATGAGGAGAGAATTACATCCCTAGAAAAGACTATTGACAATAAATGTGACGAGGACAGAGTTAAGGAGATTGTTGGAGAGGAAATAAAAATCAGTAATGAGGATATTGTAAAGATGATGGTAAAAAAGGAAGTCAGCAAACTAGAGGCACCAGGATTAACCACAGAAGAAAGTTGTAATGAGGAGAAAGTGAAAGCCATAATAACTGAGGAAATAAGTAAGATACAAAAGCCAGAAAATACAGGAGACGGCGAATCCCCAAATGATGAGGTATATAACACAACCAACACAAAAAGAAGAAATAAATGAGAGAAAACCAAGAGAAAACAATCTGATTGTCTTTGGGATTCCTGAAAAGGATGAAGAGAGCAAAGAAGAAAGAGATATAGCTGACAAAGAAAAACTAAACGAGCTCTTTAAAGACTGCAAAATACAACTAGATATGGAAAATTTGAAAACTGTCAAAAGACTAGGAAAATTTAACAAAGAAAACTAAACAGACCAATCTTAGTAAAATTACCAAGTACAGAACCAAAGATTACACTCTATAAAAGCCAATCCAAAATATGCAAAGTTGGAGTGAGTAACGACCTTACTCAAGCAGAAAGAGACTAAGAGAAAAAGTTGTGGGATCAAGCGAAGAAACAAACCCAAGAAGAGGTTTCGGGGGACTATCACTTCAAAGTAAGGGGCCCAACCTGGGCAAGGAAAGTTGTCAAACTAAGGAAGTTAGACTCCTAAAACAGAAAAGAGGAAACGAGAATGTAAATAATTTTATGGTAAAAGGTTTTAAAAGTGTAAATGTAGATAGTTTTACAGTTTTACCCAAATTAAGCTGTATATACACGAACGCAGACCAGTTATTTAACAAGCTGTCAGAATTAATAGTAAGAACAAGAGATAATAAACCAAAATAATTGGTATTACAGAGGTTAAACCTAAAAATAGCAGGTACCAACCCGGAATTTCAGAATATTCTTTAGCCGATGTATCCGATTACAATATGTTTGGTAATAATCTAGACAATGACACAGGCAGAGGTCTTTTATTGTATATAGATAAACAATTGGACGCATCACAGGTTCAAATGAATGCAGAATTCCAAGAAAACTTATTTATAAAGATTAAATTAAATCAGTCAGACCAGCTTTTATTAGGACCAATATATAGATCACCATCAAACAGATTGCATGCCTACATTAAACAATTAAATATGCTTACTACTGAAGCTTGAAGTAAAGGCTACTCACACATCCTAAAATTGGGAGACTACAATTTTCCAGAAATAAATTGGGACAGTTGGAATTCACCAGGTGATAGTACGGAAAGTAATGAATACAAATTTTAGAGAATCTACAAGAAAATTTCTTATTTCAACATGTTACTAGACCAACAAGATGGAGAGGTACCAACACACCCCATACCCTCGACCTGATTTTGACAAATGAAGAACAAATGATGTCAAATTTAGAATACCAAAGTCTACTATGAAAAGCGATCACTGTACCATGACATTTGACTTTAATTGCTATACAAATATTAAAAGTAAGCCAAAAATAATTAAATTATTCAGTAGTGGTAACTGCATAAAAATAAAGAAGAATTAGACAAAATAAACTGGATAGATCTACTAAAAAAGAAAAGATATAGACAAAACTGGAGGTCACTTTTAAGTATTATTCAAGATATGGACAAAAATATATCCCAACGAAAGAAAGGAAACAAATCGGCAGAGGGAAAATAACTTCCGATGGACAATAACACCATAGATAAAATTAAAAGGAAAATATCCTCTCAAAAAGATAACGCAAAATAATGACCCAGAGGTGAGAAAAGAATATAATAAGATAAGGAATCAAGTAAAAGCAGAGTAAACAAATTGAAGAGGCAATATGAAAAAATCTGTCAGAAAAGCTAAAGATCCCTAAAGCTATCTGGAGTTATATCAAATCAAAACAAAAACCAAAGAAGGAATTGAGATTTACACATAGATCCAGAAGAAACAAAATCAGATAAAACTGAGGACAACAGCACGAAGGCAAAGATACTAGTAGACTACTTTTCCAGCGTATTCACAAATGAACCTGACGGAGAAGTGCCAACACCAAACCAGGTACCAGTAGTTAATGAAATGTTAAAACAGAAAATAAAGGAAGAAGTAGTGCTGAAACACCTATCTGCATTAAAAATAGATAAATCACCAGGTATGGACAAACTACACCCCAGATTGCTAAAAGAGATAGCTGAGTCAATAGCAAAACCTTTATGTATTATCTTTAATCAGTCACTTGAGAGTAAGACAGTACCTAACGACTGGAAGAATGCAATGATAAGTGCAATTTTTAAAAAGGGAAATAAATCACTAGCCAAAAATTATAGGCCCGTTAGTTTGACATCGGTAGTATGTAAAATAATGGAGAAAATATTGCGTGAATTTATTATAGAGCACATGAAAACGAACAACCTTTTCTCTAAAAAACAATACGGCTTTATTCAGGAAGGTCAACTGGTCTTCAATTATTAGAAGTGATTGATAAGTGGACAGAGGCATTAGATCAAGGTTTTGACATAGACTGCGTATTTACTGACTTCATGAAGGCCTTTGATAAGGTACCTCATAAAAGACTGATAGCCAAAATTAAAAATCTAGGTATTAATGAAGATATAGTTGGGTGGATCACAAACTTCTTAGAAGACAGGAAACAAAAAGTCATAGTGAATGGTGAAGAATCAGATTGGGCGAATGTTACATCAGGATACCCCAAGGATCAGTATTAGGACCACTACTATTTGTACTATACGTAAACGATCTTCCAGACCAAGTGGATTCTGATGCCTATCTATTTGCAGATGACACCAAGATCTTCATAATAATTAAAAACCAAAATGACAGAGAAATTCTACAAGAAAATCTACACAAGATGGAAGCCTGGAGTGACAAATGGTTACTCAAATTTCACCCTGAAAATGTAAATACATGAAAATATGAAAGAAATCTAACAGCACTGATCACTCACCAAATTATAGTCTACTAAATCATCCAATAGCAAAGGTTAAAGAGGAAAAGATATAGGAGTCCTTATCGACTCAGAACTCACTTTGAGAATCACATAAGTGAAAAAGTGAATAAGGCTAACTCCATATTTGCAGTCCTCAGATGAACATTTAAATACTTGGGTACTGAGACATTCATACCATTGTATAAAATCATGGTTAGAATTCATTTGGACTATGCTAGTTCAGTTTGGTCTCCATACAAGAAAAATATATTGATAAAATAGAAGGAGTTCAAAGAAGGTTAACAAAACAAATTCCAGGTCTCAAAGACATGAGCTATCCAGAGAGACTTAAAAACTAGGCTTACCAACACTATCTTATAGGAGAATAAGAGGTGATATGATTGAAACCTTTAAAACAATCAATGGCTACTATGACAAAGAAGTAAGCTCATTTTAAAATGGCAGATGATTCTCAACAAAGATATAGTATCAGGACAAACAGTAACAAAGTCATTCACCAAAGATTCCAATCTAATATCCGTAAACACTCATTCTCTGTTAGAATTGCTAAAACCTGAAATAAACTACAAGATAAAATAACAAAGGCCCCATCCATTAATGCCTTTAAAACCGACTAGATAAATATTGGTCCGACGAAGAGCTATATTATAATGACTATAGAACAGAAATATCCGGAAGTCACGGACAAAATAGTAGTAGAAAAACTTAAATTATGAGTCTGGTGAAGAGGAACCTTAAGAGATCCTGTACTGAAATCAACTATAAGTAACTATAAGTAAGTAATATATATAGTTGACATGTGCTTTACACTTCGGTGTGTCTAAAAGACCTTAATATTAACGACAATATACGTTGGGAATCCAGAACTTTTCTATTTTTTCAATTTGACGTCAGGTTTGTACACATTAAGTCTCTAGTCTATAGTCAAACCTGAAGTAGATATACTGCATATCCAGTGTTTATGAAATTATGTACATATCTATATTTATTAAATCTCATGCCAGTCATACTATCTCAAAACCAAAGGAAACGGTGTACATTTCACGAATGCTATGTCTTTTACCTGCATCGTCTTCACCATTATGGGTATTCAGAAGCCCCAGTCATGCTTCAGGTGATTCCTATATAATTTTTATTATACAGAAACAATATATATAGTTGACATGTGCTTTACACTTTGGTGTGTCTAAAAGACCTTAATATGAACGACAATATGTGTTGGGAATCCAGAACTTTTCTATGTTTTCCAATTTGACGTCAGGTTTGTACACATTAAGTCTCTAGTCTATAGTTAAACCAGAAGTAGATGTACTGCATATCCAGTGTTTATAAAATTATGTACATATCTATATTTATCAAATCTAATGCCAGTCATACTATCTCAAAACTAAAGGAAACGGTGTACATTTCACGAATGCTATGTCTTTTACCATCATCGTCTTCACCATTATGGGTATTCAGAAGCCCCGGTCATGCTTCAGTGATTCCTATATAATTTTATTATACAGAAACAATATATATAGTTGACATGTGCTTTACACTTCGGTGTGTCTAAAGACCTTAATATGAACGACAATATACGTTGGGAATCCAGAACTTTTCATTTTTTCCAATTTGACGTCAGATTTGTACACATTAAGTCTCTAGTCTATAGTCAAACCTGAAGTAGATGTACTGTATATCCAGTGTTTATGAAATTATGTACATATCTATCATGTCTATATTTATTAAATCTCATGCCAGTCATACTCTCTCAAAACCAAAGGAAACGGTGTACATTTCGAGAATGATATGTCTTTTACCTTCAGTGTCTTCACCATTACGGGTTTTCAGAAGCCCCAGTCATGCTTCAGTGATTCCTATATAATAAACCTAAATTACCTAAATATGAACGACAGTATACATTGGGGATCCAGAAATTTCTAAAAGGGGGGCAGCTCCAGTCATACTTCAGTGATTCCCTACATAATCAACCAAATTTTTCTCGAGAAAGGGGGGGGGGGAGCAAGTCCTCCCAGGTCCACCTGCAACCCCTTTTCCCTTTTGGATCCGCCTCTGGTATAGCTTGAAAATGGTATATCCCGATTTAGAACACAGTATTATTTTATTTAAGGGGTTCACTCGATACACGTAATCGTTATTAGTCTTAACTTCAAGGTTATGCAAGCAAATTTAATAAACAATAATTTTATACATTTTTTCCCTTTACACAGGGCATAAGGGCCTTATCTCTGATCTTATTTCTGTGTGCACAATTATGATTCTACATATTTCACCTGTATCTGTTTGGACAATTCCATGGACGATTCCATACACCATTATGCTTGAGGGGTTTTCATATGCCATGTCAAGATAATGTATACTATTTACCGTTGTCCATTTCACAGATGGGCTTCAATCATTATTATTTATTAAAATAAGCGGATCCGTCCTTTAAAAAGTTTTCCTGAATATAATCAATCCCCCCATTTCATTTTAAGTCAAAATCTAAAACAATGCTACATTTGGTCATTCTCTTTTTCCTTTCTGACAACAGCAAAATAAGGGATATCCCTCATTTCTTTTTTTTAGGGGGGAGGAGTGTTCCCAGCCTTTAGTTCAGTTGTAAGAAAGGCCATTACTTTTCTCAATGACCTGAATATGAACGACAGTATAGCCTTGAAAATGGTATATCCCGATTGACACATGACATTTACGAGGGAAAGACTTCCATGTCGGATTTGCCAACAATTTGGAATATTCATAATACAGATATAAATATCTCAGATGGGCTTCAGTCAGTTAAAACTCGAAAAGGCTACATTTTGTCATTTTCTTTATTCTTCTTGGTTTTCACAATCCACAAGCTCGACTTGAGTCCCTTAACCCTTTTGCAATGTAATTTTTATATCCCCGCCATAGCAGAGGACCCATTAAGTTATACCATTGACTGTATGTACAGCCATATATTCATACATCCATCTGTACATCTCAAAATTGGTTTCCATTCTCTAACTTCAGTTTACCTCTACAAAATGTTTTAAAACTTATACACAATGCTTATCAATTACCACAAAACACATATCATGTTTGATTTTTCTAGAGTTATGCCCTTTACAAATGGAAAAATTGGTTTCTGTTCTCTAATTTTAGTTTGCCTCAATCAAATGATATGAAACTTATAGACAATGCTCATTTCCCAAAACACAAACAAGTTTAAATTTCGGTGGCGTTACTTTTGCCGTTCTAGAGTTATGCCCTTTAAAATTGAAAAATTACTGGGTTAACTAAATGTTAAATGACAATACAGGTATTTATCACCAATGGGGACCACTGACTGTCTATCTAAGAGGGGTATGCTCTGGTCAAGCTTAAGTGGTTACCTATATAGTCAACCAAATTTTCCCATCAAAGGGGGCCTCTTAATTCGCATCTGAACACATTAGTACTTGATAACAATGGCTTATATAATCATGTCCGTTCGTCGTCAACATGTCAGACAATAACTCGCTTTAACCAATTTGCAAGAAACTTTGGTGAATTGTTTGTCTTTTTTATATAAATTTTAATTTTAATTGTCGCGTTATGGGGTTTTCTTCATTAAAAAGGGGATTTCCAGTTTCCAAACAATAACTCAAAATGCTTCCAGCAGTTGTGATGAAACTTTGGTGATTTATTTATATCTATTGACATAAGCTCCTTTCGATTTTAATTACATTTAATTTTAATTTTAGATGTTACATTTGCGAGTAATGTTATTTGAATATTTCATTCATAAAAAGGGGATTTTCCAGCTTTCTGACAATGCTTTGAGCAGTTATCATGAAACTTTTGTGACTGGTGGATATCTATTAAGATAACCTCCCTTTAATTTTTAATGAATTTCTGATATGACATTGAGAAGTTATTGAACTTTATTCTTTGAAAAGGCAAAGGGTGTATCATGCACTCGTAGCACAGCTGTTTATAAACCATGTGAACATATTTTGAAACTTTTCGGTATAGAATATAAAAATGCCCCATAAATACTCAATTTCAGCTGAAAAAAGTTTTTATGCGTTATGACTAGAATTTTTTCTTCAATGCAGACCATGACCTATGCAATTTTCTTCTTCAATGCAGACCATGACCTATGCAAGTATTGTGTCAACAGGATAGACCTGAGTTAAAATACTTTTAATATTGCAGCATTCTACGGTTATTCACTTTTATATATATTCAATATTTTCCTAAAGATTTAAAAGTCCTAAAACCAGTACAGACCAAAGGTAATATCTCTTATACTAACATGTTATGGTAACCATTAATTTTGATAGTTTACAGTTACATTAAAGTCATATAAAACCAGTTCCTTGAAATTTTAAAGTGGTTGTAATCAACAAAACAAATGCAAATAATTATGATGTCTTTTTTCAATAAATCTTATCAATATTAAACTGTATCGCATTATAAACAGGTTATATATAAAGAGAAGATGTGGCATGATTGCCAATGAGACAACTCTCCACAAGAGACCAAATGACCGAGAAATTAACAACTATAGGTCACCGTACGGCCTTCAACAATGAGCAAAGCCCATACCGCATAGTCAGCTATAAATGTTCTTTTACAGTCGATTATGCAGTATGCCACTACGGAGTTTTCTCAATTTTGGAGGCTGTATGATTGTCTATAATTGCTTACATCCACTTTATTTGAACTATGGCGAATAGCTGCTATTTACATAAATAAATCCCACATTGATATTACATGTACAACACAAAACTGAATGTAATTGAAAGACATCTAGAGGTCAATATACAGTCTCGAACAATAGACAAAATTAGAAAATAGAGCGAATTATTGAAAAGAATTATAAGTCGATTAGAGACCGGACGTCAATATGAGTCGTATATACATGTATACATACTAGAACACACCGCGAAATCGCGGGCTTTTATAGAGTGTGGTTGAAAGTATGTAAACTGTTGTAGGATGAATTTTGTAAAAGATTTTATGACTGGAGAATTTAAGGAAAGTCAAAGGTACTTGGGGACAGGACAATTTTTAGCACCCTTTTTTCAAAATCCGTTATTTTTTTTTTCTATTAATTTCAATTATTTTCGCGTTTTTCTGTATACTATGAACAGATATATACTATAATCTCTATATAATATATAATCGCCGTTGAATGGTTGATAGTAAACTTAATTGGAATTGATAGAAAATAGCAAATACACTTTATTTATAGTATATGTATGTTCATAGTATACAGAAGAAGCGAAAATAATTGTCCTGTCCCCAAGTACCTATGAAAATTATTTTAAGTCTTAAACGGAACTCTTGTCCATATATCCGGACGCCTTTGTTTTCGTTTTTTCCTCCCAAAATAACCCAAACGCACTAATCATAAGCGAGGATGACAAATGCGACTATGCATGGTACCTATAGGACACAAAGGCATGATGATTAATTTATTGTTGAAGGAAGAGAAGCGACACACAAAATGAGGTCTTCTCATTTAATAGTATAGATATCATTGATTCAGTTGGAATGGTAAATAGACACTGATAAGTCTTATAGCATTTTATAGTTTTGAATGTTTGTTCACCAGTTTACAATGGAGGTATGTTCTTATTTCAAATAGAGAGGCACTCAGCGATTGTTACTTGATCTTACTTGCTAGGTACCAAATGATTTTACCACAACTTTGTGAAAGTTTTAACCAGTGTATATACTGAAAATATGATAAAAAATCATGTCTTTTCAGGAATTTTGATCCACCTATGTAGTATGGCATGTTTGTGAGATGTGGTTATGGAGGATGGATGTTCATGAAGGACCTGTTATACAAAGTATATCACTGGGTTGAGCTCTTTGTCTAAGTGTATTATTAAATTGCTTTGCTTTGAGTTCAGTTCATTGTTATGCAATTCATTCTTTGTGAAATAAAGATATGACAGATAACTCTCATCTGCTCAATGAATTGTAGTAGTATCCAATTTATCATGTCTATGTAAGTAGTAATTGTGAGATAAACACATTTTATTTACATTTGAACCAAACATTTTTGGTCCAGAAGCCAAATTAAAAAAAAAGCACAAATTTACCAAACAATGCTACTCGTGTAGGTGGTTTTGTTATAATTTTTTAACATTTGTACTGTCTACTGACGACCCAGTCCTGTGTGTAAATGGTCATTCAGTATGTAAAATAAGGGCGCCAAAAAGGACAAAAGTCATAAGGCCTATCTGGCCAAATTGATTTTAAAATTATATTTTATTGTTTAATATTTATCATTTATTCGTTAATTTCTTAATTTGTATGAATAAACAGTAAATGTTAATTACAACACTGTTCACTTTCATACCACTATTGTTTGCTGCAGGATGTTTTAGCGTGGTATGGCGTCAGCCCTTTTAGGAAAAAAATGGCGCCATGCCCCATTTCCGTGGTATTTTAGAACGCCCCGCCGTAATTTAATATCGGTTTTGTAATTCAAATTTTAGCAAGACCATTTCGAGTTAATACCCTTGGAATGAAAATCAAAATTTTAATGGCCGACATTTTATTGAACGTAATAGACTATTTTCATATTACCGACTTTTGACTCCGGATTATATAATTTGTCGACTGGTTACCTTGGACATCATGGTACTCGGTCAAGTAAGAGCAACCAAAATAAGTAAAATCAAACATATAATCGGTGTAATTTGAGGGGAAAGTTTACTGTTTTCCGATGATTTTGTAGTGAAAAAAATGTTAAGCAGGTAGTTTTCCCAAAAATTGTACCGATTGAAAGCTTGGTTTTACTTCTTTAGCTTGCTCTTACCTGACTTGGTACCATGATGTCCAAGGTAACCAGTCGACAAATTATATAATCCGGAGTCAAAAGTCGGTAATATGAAAATAGTCTATTGAACAGTTTTGAAGCAACAGAGTACAAATACGATTTAAGAATTAAGATCTAATAGCTAGGGACAACATCGATTTGTACCTCTACGAATTTAAAATGTAGACAATTTAAAAAGGAACCAGATGATCGTGTGAGTTATAATTTTAGGATAACATTACAACTGATAAAATTTACGTAAACATGATGTTTGTTTATATTTCCTGTTTATACTATAAGGTCGGTCGAGACGTCAAATTGGGTGTGAATTTGCCACAGCTTTCATACTGTTGTTATCTTAATAAAAATAAAATTAGGAATATAGCTGCTATAGATTTGAATTGTACAAAAATCAACAACGTTTCAATAAAAATAAAAAAAAAAAAAAACACAGGTGGAAACAGGGATGAACAGCAGAAGAATAATTGTATAGCAAGTCTTGCAAATCTTTGAATATCCTAAAACTATTTGTACAGTTATGAGCCACTGTAGCTTGGATTGCATGGTATAAACATGCGAGATCCAAAAGGTATTTAGCACTTCTTTGTGCATCTATAAAGCAAAGGATTGGCCATCGCATATGCTCTTGGTTATGCAAAGTCCACTTTCACAACACATCCTTCAACAATCAGTCTCAGTGATCCAGTATTAAAGTTTATAACTGGAGTTAATTATTGATTGAAATGAGGCAGTTGCACAACAAACATGATCAAGATTCTACTAGCTTAGTCTAGAAGTGATAATCTAATTACAAAAAGAAATTAAATTAACAACCGAATACTCATGTCTTTATTTCTCACCAATAAATTCGAAACAGTGGTATATTCAATTAAATCCCTATCCATTACAGTACCTTTATATCAATGTAAAAGTGCCCTAATGTGTAGTCCTCCGCGCAAAGGATGCCCTTAAAGTGTATTCAATCGCGCTAAGTGTGCCCTCCGAGAAAAAAATACCCTGTCCTTTTCAAAAGCTGCAGGAAACACTATACCACAACAAAACTAGCTCACTGTACGGGTATCACTTACATTTGTATCCGTAAAACAAAATAATCTTGAAACAAGAATATTTTTGCAGTACCTTTTCATTTTGAATACTAGAACTTTTAGATAATTAGAACATTTTAATTAGATGTTCATATCCTAGAAATCTCATCAGTTGACTTTTGCAGCAATTATGAGTCTTTGAAGCATGTCACAAAGGGTCTTTTGTTGATATCATTTGCATACTGGTCAAAACTTTTTATTTTGACCAGGCTTTGAGAAGACATTTTCGAAGAACTAATAAAAATAACAGAGAAGTTTACTTTCTAGTTCATCTAGACCCAAGCATCATGTAAGGCATTGTCATTACTTAAAATCATTAAATATTTTCTAATTTGAGAAACAATTTCGACATTTAAATGAAATATTTTACTAATGATACTGGGAAGATCAACCACAAAGTAACATTAATAGAACCATGCAAATAGTACATGCATGCATGTTCTCAGATACCATCTCCCATACAAAAAATCACATCATGCAGAAAGAAACCTAATGTGTTCCTCTTCTAGCTACAAATGTATCCAAAATCAAAGATGTGGAACTTATTTTATCAGGATTATTTGGAAATCAATGCAAATTGTTTCTCCTCCATGACAGTCTTGAACATTAAAACTAAATATTAAATTAAAAACACTGCTAATGTTTAGTGTTTGGCTCAGGTTGGCTGTCATTGTGCAACACAGTTTAATGTAGAACCCTGCGGGCGAAAAACCCCAGAGAAGTCTCTTTGTCAGAAAACATTGTCAAGCATTCAAACATACTATCCACACTGATCTGTGTCCACACTTGTTAAAGAAAACAAATTAATTAGAAGTCGCATACGAATTATAGTTGGACTTGGTTTATCACGGGACATTTCATGTACTCTGGCTCTGCATAAAATGTAATATTTACGACATATGCAGTTACTTTAAAAAACAACCTTGAACACAATTTTAATGGACCAAATTTAATAAGTATATAAGTGCGTAACTATTATGTCAGAAAAAGTGAAAGATTCAATACGTTAGATTTTAGACCTGAAATATTCACCCTTTGGCCAAATCTATCAGTACCAAAATAAGTTAGAAGCAGCAATTACTGTAGCTTTTTTATTTCCAAATTCAAATTGCGTGTTGTGGTTCTTAGAATTGTGAATGAGTTTCATAAAATGTGTATGAGGCATACCCAAATTAGAGTGCGGAAACAAAATGGGACGGACAAGTCCCGTCAATATATTCCGACTCATAAATCCTACAAACTTTCATTTAAACACTTACATCTGCATTTTCCATTAAAAATAAAAATTTGAGCATAGATGTACTACAATTCGACATTTTTGAAAATGACCCACATATATATATATATATAATTTGGTCTTTTGGAAAATGTTGTTTGTGCTGTATTTTGACCCTCTACCAAGAAATTTGTTTTACATGCACACGTATAAACATTGCGGTTTTATCCAACGCAATCATTGGTTTGAACGTTGTTTTCAATTTAGACTTGTTTATATATTTTTGTTTGGGCTTGTATTATATTTTCCTTCGGGTTTATATATATATTTTTTTTTCATTTGATAAAATTTTATTTACAAATATATATTTACAATAAAAAGTGAATAGGATAAAACCCAAATTCACTTAACATGATAAACATTGTTCATACCAATTGCTTGTTGATAAAATAGTAAAATACAGTTTGATGTCGTAATTAGTTCAAAAGTTAGTTCAAATATAACATGTATTCTTTACACACATCAAAACTGAAAATCAAGAGTTAACCCTTCTTATCATAACAATAAAATGTTCATCGGCATAGTGTTAAAGTTTTCAAAATGATATTTTGATTTGCGATCCATTATATTGTAAAACGGGGTTTCTATATAAAAGGTATTTTTCAAACAGATCTAAGCTGTTTTTCATTGTATAATAAAAAAGCGCATATTCCGTGTACTTTTGAAGTGTATATTTAAAAAGCCTTGTGCAATCGATATGTTTATTTTCAAATACTTTTACTTGTCTAGTTTTATGAATTGAAAGTCGTGCTACACCTAACATAAAATTTATCCAATAAAAGTTAAAGGCGAGTCTTTTGCTTTGTAAACGGCCAACCAATAAAATCAATTGTGTGTAGTCAGGTATGTCAATTATGTGTGGCGATGTGCTGTTTATAAGATTATTTTGTAACATATCTGACAAGAGTCCATGGAGACCTTGAACTGTGTCACACCTTAAAAACAGGTGTTCTAAATTCTCACTCATTAAACCGCATAGTAGACAAGTATCACTGTCAGTCTTATTGATTTTGTATAGTTTTTCCATCGTAAAAATACTGTTCATTGCGAGTCGATAATTTAAACAGTATTAGATACAATACAAAGGTAACAAAGAAACAGGCCGGTAACAACCGTTGCCGGATAGTTTTTCTGCACGAGTAGTCAGGTGAAGGTCCGAGGCGATAGCCGAGGACCTTGACCTGACTACAAGTGCAGAAAAACTATACGGCAGTTTGTTTCCGGCCTGTTTTTTGTTACCTTTGTTTTGTATCTGACTTGTACGACGTTTTAAGAAAGTAGTAGTACATTTTGCATTTAGAAGTGGTAGCAAAATTAAACAGATTAGAAACTTAAATGGCCATATACCAGTTAATGTAAGTTACAGTTTAAACAAACTTTTTTCACTTCCCTTCAGCCGAGAGTTTTTTCTCAAGAAATTCAAGAATCTAATAATTTTATAAAAAAAGAACCATGTCAAGTAAAAGATGAATGTCGTACACATTTGAGACTTTTAAAATGCAGCTGCGCAAGTAATGTATGAAAAAGATTTCAGAGGTAAGCAAGCTAACATTTGATTTTTATTTGGGGAAAAACGGAAAGGGGGGGTTAAAATAAATTTTATCTAAACAGGCTCGATCCTTTTTTGGTTGAAAAAATGCAGGATGTGCCATTCCATTCCCCCATTCCCCCTTAAAAAATAATAAAAATCGTACGTTTGCTCCCAAATATATAAATTCAATATATAGGAATTCAATATCAAAATAAATGTATAAAAAGAATGAATTTCCTATTTCATTAGTAAATGAAATGTTATGAAATAATTGATTTTGTCTTGTTATTAGATATATATAGGCATATATTTTGGATTTTCTTTTTGAATTCATGCTTATAGGTTTTTATATGTCTCTAATAGTGTTGATCATGATTAAACACGTGTCACAATATGATCCAATCGCAGCTTACCGTCCAAAATTGGTGACATAAGTTGAATGATTTTCTTCAAGATTTGCTGCCTATTTGAACATGTATTACACGGACACTTTTTATTTATAGGATCAATCGTGCATTGGTGAGTTGATAGGGATTTTATCGTTTGATTAGATTTGATTTTTTTATATATATTTCCTGTCTTTTTTATTGAAATATAAACGTCGGTACCAGCATTGTCCAGAATACTATTCATGTCCATATATTGAAGAAGAAAAAATTACATTTACGGACCGACCATTTAGCTTCAAAAGGGGGGTATGTTTTCTTCTGAGTAAGAAAATTATTTAGTTTTTCAACGCTATCATCCAAATATTTTTTTCGAAATTAGCACTATTATAAACGGTATTAGGAAAATCAGGAATCAGAACATTATTTTGTCATCTGCTTGACCACAATATATTTTTTCTCATAAAATTGGGGATCAGACTATTTTTATAGGAAAAAACCATAACTCCCCTTTTGAAGTTAAATGGTCCATCCCTTAAGTGTACTGATATGAATAGTAAAAATACTGGAATTGTTTGAAAAAAATATAGTTATTGATGCCAACGTAAATATTTTAATAAAAAAGACAGGAAATATGTCGGTGAAACAAAGAGTTCAAATCTAATTGAAATTTAATGTGCCCTTGAACTCACAGATCATGCACGAGTGATTCTATTCATAAAAAGTGTCCGTGTAACAACTAAAAAGTGTCCGTGTATCATCTAAAAAGTGTCCGTGTAACACCCGTTAATGTACTGTTTTTCTATAGCTCTGCTGGGGGCAAAGTCGTACAATGAATATCAGGTGCAAGAAAAGGAAGGTGAACTATCAAGTAGACCGAGGATATTTTTAACTTGGGAAATTTATTCAACCAGAATTTTTCAGATGTAGGCGTTTCAAAAAAGTCGGTCAGCAGAATGTCATAAAATGTTTTTGTTAATGCGCTCTGAAAATGTATTGTACTAATTCCGCCTTTGATATATATATCCGGCAATGTATCTGTATTGATAGGATTTGGTGATTTTAATAGTTCATGCCAATCATCAGGAATACTTTGTTTGATTTTTTTATACGCATTTTCAATGTTTGATGTGCTGATTTTTGGAAATTTTTCTTGGAGTATTTCACAAACAGCTATCTGTGATAAAAATCCGGGAATAACTTCATAGCAAATGTGTTTTATTTGTGTAATACCGGCATCTATGAATTCAGAAAAAAGCAAAGATTTGCCATTATGTTTAATATACGGATTACAGAAAAGCGGATTTTCATATACATGTTGTATCTCAATGTTGAATTCAATTCTGGATTTTATTCTATAAAAAGCTTGTAGCATTTCTTTATAAAATAATGGTAAGTAATTCAATTGTTTTGAATTCAAAACAATATAAAAAATAGTTTTACCGAAATTCATGTGTTCTATTTTGAAATGAGATATTCAAAAGTATTTTTCCAAAGAGCTTCACAATCTGAATTTAAAATTTCCTGAGGAATTTCAATCGAAATGACTGCATTTTAAGAAAATCTCTGGTAAATTCAAACCACCTTGTATCTTTTTACCAACTATAGACTGGTATTTTACTAAATGTGTTTTCCTGTTCCATAAAAATTTGAGAGCAATTAAACGAATTTCATTTTAAATTTTTTCCGGAAGAGGACATACCGTTAAGGTATAATATAATCTTGACATTATCAAAGTAGAGAAAACAGTAGCCCTTCCTGGTAGGGTCAGCTCTCTTTTAGACCAAAAATATAAAATTGTTTTTATTTTCTTAATTTTGTCGTCCCAATATAGCTGTTTATCCTTGCCAATATAAATTCCTAATAATTTAGTAACATTTTCACATAGTTTAATACCAAATTGTTCTAATTCTTTTTCAGATATTTTAGCGGAACCTAGACACAAGATTTCAGATTTTTCTCTATTAATTTTAGCTCCAGATGCTTGACTATACAAATCAAAATTTTAAAAGCTTCTGTCACCGAGTTTTTATCTGCAACTGTTAAAGTTGTATCATCAGCATGAGCAAAATATTTAGATTCTTTTACGGAAAATGGAATTTTGATACCATGAATATTATTATTTTTTAATAGAGCTTGTCCAAGAGGTTCAGCGGCCAAAACATATAAAATTGCTGACATTGGGCATCCTTGTTTTATTGAATTACAAAGCGGTACATATTTTGTCAAAAAACCGTTACATTTTACTGTACTGAAAATTTCTGTATAAAATATTTTTATCCAATTTATGAATTTATCTCCAAATCCAAATTTCTCTAAAACACTAAATAAATATTTATGGTCAACACGATCAAACGCATTTTGTTGATCTATTTTTAATAAATATCCTTCAAAATTCTCCTGTTCAATTAAATCAATAATATCACGGATGCTTGCAGTAGTATCTGCAATATCACGCCCGGCGACACAACACGATTGAAATTCAGAAATTACAAATGGTAAAACAATTTTCAATCTGTTTGCCATGACTCTGGGTAGAATTTTATAATCAACAGCCAAAGAGATATTGGTCTAAAATTTCGAAGCAAATTTTGTCTCCTTTATTTTAAAAATTAAAGAAATAATTCCATGTCTCATAGATCTGGACATAATTCTCTCTTTTCAATAACATCAAAAACTTTTTAAAATTTCTCCAAAATGATGAAAAATTTTAAATAAAAGAAACAGTAATGCCATCACCACCTGGACTTTTGTTTCTATTCATACCATTTAAAGATTTAAAATTTCTTCTGGAGTAATTTCAGAATCTAAATAATTTTGATGATTTTCTGAAATTGTTTTGAGATAAAACTCAATAGTTCATTCATTTTCATTTCATCAATATTTGTACACGAAAACAAAGTTTTATAATATTGATGGATTTCATCTAAAATTTTATCAGTCTTTGATATTATTATCCCGTTTTTATCTTTTAATTCTTTAATACAATTATTTTCCTGCCTATGTTTTTCTAATCGTAAAAATACGCTGAATTTTTGTCTCCGTCTATGGCCCAGTCAGCTTTTGAACGTAATATAGCACCTTTACATATTTTTCTTCATATTTCTGCATTTCTAATTTTATCTCTTCATATTTATTTTCATTAAATACTTTTCCATTTGCAACTTTTTCTGAAATTTTTGAAATTCTTTTGTAATCTAAAATATTCGGTTTGCTCTTTTTTCTTTTATCTTTTGCATACACTTGTGAAAATTTTTAATTTTATATTTTAGATTATCAATCCATACCAACATTTCACTTTCAAATAACGGACATTTTTCTCATTTTCAATTAAATTATCAACTTTTCAACAAAATATTCATCATTTAGCAAAGTATTATTGAAAATCCATAGACCGGGTCCTTTCTCAACTGGTGAGAAGTCAACATTGAGAACAACAAATGAATGATCACTAAACGTAGTGTGTTTGTAGTAAATGTTTTTAACATAAGCGGATATCGATTTCGGTACAAATATAAAATCTATTCGACTTTGTTGCAAATTGCTTTCGACGATGCGACGCCAAGAGAAGATTCGTGACGTACTATTTCGTGCTCTCCAAATATCATAGATGTTAAACTGTTCGGAAATTTTCATTAAAGATTTGTATGCTTTGTCTTCTATATGCAATGCTTTACCAGAACGATCAAGTTTCGACATAGATGTATTCATATCCCCAGTCAAAACTAAATTTTCCAAGTTTGTCAGTTTATTCATCAACAACTCAAAAAACTGTGATCTATTAGAAACAATATTTGGCGCATAACAGTTTACAATATTCAATGTTATGTCTTCAATCTGAATTTTAATATGAATACATCTACCGTCAAAACTTTGTACAAGTGTGACATCATTTTTGACTCTATTACTCACCAAAAAAGCTACACCTTGTCTTGCAATATTCGAACAAGAATACAAAATTTCACCATCCCAATATTTTTCAAAATCATGTACAATATCATCGTCCCAAAAAGTCTCTTGAATACCAACTACATCAAAATAATTTTCTGAACAATATTTACACAATTTTTGAAATTTGTTTGAATCTCTCAAACCATTCACATTGAGCGAGACAATATTAACCATCAGGAAAAAAATATAGGCAATAAAAGTTACTTCTGTGAACTTGAAAGTTTATGCCTAGGTTCCCTCTTTAACCTTTTAATATCATCAGCAGACATGTTTGGATTATTACCCAAACGCCTCCGCCTCATTTTCAACATATTCTGAGCCAACTCCTCATCTGTCATTTCCTGCTCTATCATATCATTTGTCATGAGAGACTTTGAGCCTTTGATTTGCCCAGAATCAGTCACGACATAATCTTCAAGATGAGAAGCCGGCTCATTTGTGAGATCCATATCTTCTGACCCCCCAAAATTAGAAACTTTATTTTGTTCATTGTCAACTATTAAATTGTCAACAGTGGTATTTTCATCTTCATTTAGATCAAGTTCATCTGACACCGATTTTACATCAACACGAAACAGTTCCTTGTTCATTATGCACCTCAACATCAACATTGACAGTATTTTTAACAGTTTCGTTATCGTCTTTCACATCCATACGTTCATCATCATCATCATTATTTTTATCATCATCTGCATCATCAGCAGCAGCATCTTCATCATCACCATCACCATTGTCTTCAATATTTTCCGCCTCCGCATCATCATGATTTTGTTGATCCTTATTTGCATGAATAGGATCAACCCAAACTACTTCACATACACAATGAGCAACAAATTTCTTGCACTTTTCACAAGGTGGTTCCGGACAAGATTTTGACAAATGACCGGAAGTTTTACATCGCCAGCAAACGTTATCTGGACATGTTGCAAAAGTGTGATCAGTTTCATAACATTTCGAACACACCTTGCGTTGATTGTCATGAATAACTCTTATGTATTCGTGAGAATTAACTCCAGTCGAAAATTTCATGGAATAAGGCAGGCTTTGTTTATCATCTGGAAACCGTATGACAACATAACGTGTCCCATCTGCAATTTGCGTTCCAGGGTACATTCTACGCCTAATAGGGGATATGAGGGTAGCCCCAAACGCTTCCAACTTGTCTTCAATTTCCTTATCAAGAACATAATACGACACTTTTAAAAAGCTGACTAATCTTTCTTTAGAAAAAATGGCATTTGGTTTGAAATTCCTGTCACCAATTTTGAAACCAGTGTCACATATAAGATCAACTGAGTCATTTTCATTCAAAGTAACTTCATACAAATTCCCACTTTTTGGAACACAGGCTAAAATTTCACCCTCTCCGACTTGTTCTTCAATACTTTTGATAACAGAAGCAGCAGATACACTTTTATTGTCAAAAACATCAACAATCACAGTCTGCTCTTTTACAGTTCTACGAACCCCCCTTTCACCAGGCATGGTGAAGGGAGGTTTAGGAATTTAATTGTCAAACTTGTAAAATAAGAGTCTGCAGATACACAAAAACACTTACATACATCAATTATTCAGCTTCAATACACTGATGGCTTGCCTTACGGCAAAATAAATTCGGATTTAACTCTGTAGATTAGAACACGTCTTTCTCGTACAACAGCCAAACCGGAAGTTTTCTCCTTCGGGTTTATATGATCCGTTCATCCTATTTAGACTCTTTAAAATTCAAGAATCTATCCTAAATTGAGGTAAATTATATGACCTTCCAAATACCGTTTCGATTCCTAACATCACTGAAGAGACATTAATTGTCGAAATCCGGATATGGTGTACAAAAATCTTTGCACCTTTGTTTGCGGTATACCATCTTTGCCGCAAGTGTATTGATTTCTGTTTGGTATTACATTTTCAATTAAGATCCATGTTACATCTGGTGATCAATTTATTTGGCAATCGCCAATGGCAGTCAGCAGGGTTTAAGAACATCAATTGTTCGACCTGTTAGTCAAATGCGTTTTGTTAAAATATTCTTTTCACTTTTTGGTCTTTTGGAAAATGTTGCTTGTGCTGTATTTTGACCCTCTACCAAGAAATTTGTTTTACATGCACACGTATAAAATTGCGGTTTTATCCAACGCAATCATAGGTTTGAACGTTGTTTTCAATTTAGACTTGTTTATATATTTTCGTTTTGGCTTGTATTATATTTTCCTTCGGGTTTATATGTTCCGTTCATCCTATTTAGACTCTTTAAAATTCAAGAGTCTATCCTAAATTGAGGTAAATTATATGGCCTTCCAAATACCGTTTCGATTCCTAACATCACTGAAGAGACATTAATTGTCGAAATCCGGATATGGTGTACAAAAATCTTTGCACCTTTGTTTGTGGTATACCATCTTTGCCGCAAGTTTATTGTTTTCTGTTTGGTATTAAATTTATAATTAAGATCCATGTTACATCTGGTGATCAATTTATTTGGCAATCGCCAATGGCAGTCAGCAGGGTTTAAAAACATCAGTTGTTCGACCTGTTAGTCAAATGCGTTTTTGTTAAAATATTCTTTTCACTTTTGGTCTTTTGGAAAATGTTGTTTGTGCTGTATTTTGACCCTCTACCAAGAAATTTGTTTTACATGCACACGTATAAAATTGCGGTTTTATCCAACGCAATCATAGGTTTGAACGTTGTTTTCAATTTAGACTTGTTTATAGAAAGAAATTGAAAAACATCCTAAACTATCCAAGATCTTTCCTGAGCTACCTGTACTGGCTTTCCATAGGCCCCAAAGCCTTAAAGACTTGCTGGTGAGAGCTGATTTATCCTCTAAAGCAGGCTCTTCGTCTGTGGGCTCTTGCAAGGGATGTGGAAACAAACGATGTCTGACTTGCAAACAAATACTGAATACCCAGACTTTTAACAGTCACTCCACTGGTACAGAACACACCATATTTTGCAATGTTAATTGCAAGACAACAAATGCTGTGTATCTTCTACAGTGTAAATGTGGTAAGCAGTATGTTGGCGAGTCAGAACAGCCATTTCACAAACGAATGAACTGCCATCGTAGCGACTACCAATGTAAGCCAGACCTCCCCTCAGTCGACATTTGAGATCCCTGGCCACACTAAGGCAGATCTCAATCGACTGACCATTACAATCATTGACCACAACACTGCTTGGTCTAGGGAGGATGGACTCACTCGGGAAAGATTTTGGATGAGAAAATTAAAACTTTGGCACCAAATGGGATAAATGAAAAGATGTAGTTTGAATTCGCGCAGTTCTTTACATTTGGGTTATATTACTTATTACTACAGTCTCTGCTTCTATTTCTTTACCTTACTCAACTCTAAAAAATTTGTAATTATACCAGTTTAAATTGATTGGTTCTATTCATTTTGGAGGGATGTAAAAGTACCCAGTCACGTTCAACTATTTAACCTTAGTCGAAATTTATTATTATATTTTTAAACTGCCATTTATTTGGGATGTTTTAATACGCAGCCTCTGCTGTAATTACTCTACCGTTGTCAAATTTGAAATATTTACAAACTTAGATCGGTCAGTGCTGTTTATTTGGAATGTTTATTGACGCAATCGTTCTTATAACATCGTAACTGTCGTCACCTTTTAAATTTTGGAATTGTGCCGGTTCATATCGCTCATTACTATTTTTATTTGAAGCATGTCTTTGCAGTCTCTGTGGTAAATAGCTATATAACCTATGGCATGTTTAAAAATTTTAGAATTGTACAAGCGTCTAAACTATGATGTTCGGTTTAATTGTTTTATTGTATAAATTTCAAGATTGTTATAGTTTAATCAAAGTAGATCGATAGGATTCATTTAACATCATAATCATACTGATGAAGGATATCTGTTATCCAAAATATTTATAAATAATTACATTTATAGTTTCTTTTGTTTGTTATTGGTGTTGTTTTGTACACTTTTTAGGCGTTTATATAATTTATTTATAGTGTACATGTATCGTTACTCGTGTATAATTTATATCATCTGTTCAGTTTTTCCATCTTTGTGCGATGATATTCAACACTTTTAGTGTTTTGTTTTCCATCTATTTATCGGTATTGTTACACAATCTTTTAGACTCATATAATTTTCCCTGTTTGTGTAGTATTGTCAATTTTGATGATCCAATACCTATTAAGTTTACTGGTTGGTAGATTCTTATAGACTCTATATATATTGTTAAAATATACTTTTCATTTTTTGGTCTTTTGGAAAATGTTGTTTGTGCTGTATTTAGACCCTCTAACAAGAAATTTGTTTTGCATGCCCACGTATAAAATTGCGGTGTTTATCCAACGCAATCATAGGTTTGAACGTTGTTTTCAATTTAGACTTGTATATGCTTCTAAAATAGATTAGCATCCTGTAATTTTACTGAAGAGATGAGTAGATGATCATTTCTGTACACTAAAAGAATACTTCGTGTATTGTATCAGATATCCTTGTTTAATTCCTACGAGAAGGTAACACCTCCCGAAACGAAAGCTGGTTTTATCAGCTATAGTTTGAGGAGGGATAAGGTGTCTGCGCAATGCTAGGCGGTGTTGTCGTAGAAGTTAGAAATAAAAATTGATTTATATTAAAATCTACTTATCAAATTCTTATTGGAGACTTAGTTTTATTATTTCACTCTTGCAAAGTATTGTTACTAAAGTATATTTATCCTTTAAGATTTGATTTAGTATATAATTTACGTATTGAGTAATGTTACTCATACATATTCATGGGGTTGAAATTGAACTCTTGTTGTGATTGGTTCTTATAGTTATTGGCGGTTAAGTTGAGTTTTTTTCCTTTGTGCACTTTTGGGTAGAATTCATGTACCTGGATATTGGTCAGTGAAAGACGTCCATTTATTTATCCAGATGTTATAACCCAGAAACCATATTTACAGATTGTATCTTACTAGATTCAGCTTTATAGTTTTCTAGACATGACTAGTAAGTTGCATTTTCTTCTTTATTAACATTTTGACACGAATTAATAGATTTGGTTAACTTTCCTATTTTCGAGTAAATACTCTTCAGATTGCATGTTTATAACACCGGAATGAAAGATTTGAATGAGCGTATTTTGGTAAAGAAGCTAGGTCATATTTTTATAGAGTAATGTAATATTTGCCGCTGGTCATAACGTAATAATGTAATGTTTAGAGATATCGTAATACCAGTATTTTACGAATACTGCATGTAGAAAAATGGCGGCATGTATGATAAGTCAGAGTATATTGTGAAAAGAATATTCGAATTACATGTTTGCGTAATGCTATTTGTATATAGACGAATTGAATACAATTGTCATGTTTTAGTAATTTATATAATTACTAAGAGTCCGTTCTTATTATTGTATTTTGGTTTTCAGGACTCTGATCAGTGTAGATTACTTGTTTATACTTTGTGCCAAGTTCCTAATTTACTGGAGAACTCACTCCACAAGTGGTAAGCGCATAATTTGTTGTTTTGTACTATTTTATACTATAGAAATAATAGTAATTAAGTCATGGATTATTTCCTTTGACGATTTGCGCATTTTAGCAAATCAGTTGTATAGAATTTATATGTCGATATTCAGACATAGTAAATACTTTTGAATGTTGTGATATTTGTAAAGTTTAATTGTAAACTTTCATGTACTTGCGAGAAGTAATTTTAAGGATACATCTAATTCTGTTTGGTTGTAAACACGATGAAACTGATTAGCGTTATATTTAAATGTCGGTCACAGAAACCGGTTTATTAAAGTACATGTGACATGTGATGTACATTTCACTACACAATTGAAAGAATGAACATTCCATAGTAAATGTGTAGCTACTGTTTATAGTAACACTATTATATTAGAAATTGTTTAAACTGAATTAAAATTGTCTGTGATATAATATGTGTATAATATATTCTATTTTACATGAACTATCATTAATGTCTGGGACTATTATACTAACGGGACTGGAAACCGTTACACCAATCAGTGGCTGTGTTTGGATATGCGCCTAAGGCAGCCTATGGTTACCCATAGGTATCTTTGGGTACCCATGGTTTGATATTTTGATATGTAAAATATCAAACCAAAGGTACCTATGGATAACCATAGGCCACCTCTGGCGTATATCCAAACACAGCCAGTGTAATCATACTCAACATCACGGTCGTTAGAACGAGACTTTACCTGCGCGAGATTTATCGATACGCCATATTGTTTTGACAGTGACAGCGTGTCTTGATCGTAATTTGTTTTATTTTTAATAGTTATTCGAAATGATAATCCTAAAGTAAACACGATTACTTTAATGATAAAAGATATCTCGATCTTTGACAGTTGTTATTAATCACTAAATCCCGGCTTAAGTGTAAAAATGACATCTAAAGGTTGATTTTTTTCAGGATGATAATAGCGTCGGGACGCTGGGAAAACAAGTATGATTCATAAAATTTCTTAAAACTGTTGATTGAAAAGATATACGCGAGTTCGGTTTGTTGTAAAATCATACTTATAGGTTATAGGTTGGATTGGCCTATTTTTATTGTCACTTTTAAAGTGAAAAGTGGAATATAAATCTCATTTTCATTACAAATGGAAACCACATGCAGGGTTCAAATAAATTATACTGTTCCTATAAAATTGCTTACTCCTATTTATATGTGCAATATTTGTATTAAAATCGTGTTGTTTTTTGCTTAGTAATGGTCTTCGGGTGGCATAAGCATATGACTTCGTAAAAATATGTTCAAAAAGTTCCACAATCAGAACTACAAAAGTAGGCCCTTTCACTGCCCTTTCTGCCATATTGAAATTTAGGTGTAAACACGAAATTTAGAAAAGTTCAAAACAATGTGGCTATATTTTTATTAGACCCCAGGTAACTTTTGTTAGGGATTAATTATGAACTGAAATTGCCAACATTGTTTTTATTGCACATTTATTGTTTTTATTAGGATTAATTAGGATCTGTTAACTTTCGGCGACACGTTGTTTTCTTAGCGGTCAAGTAAAGCGCCGGCATGTCGACTATATTTGTTTTATTTTCAACACTAATATATTGACTGCTTATTAATAATTTTCGTTAACAATAAGAAAAGTATTTATCTTTCAAAACTACTTCTTCCTGGGAACAGTATATCTATAGTCAATATATATGTTCCTGCTTCTTCCAAGAACTTGTCCCAGTTTTAACCGGCATTAGTTTATTCCAGTGTGAAAACATATATTTCAAGTAAATATATATATTTAATTTGTTAAAATAGTTTTATTATTTATTTATTTTATTTTTATTTTTTGCATTTAATTATTTTTTCAATTTCAAATCCACCAATTTTAACGGTATTCTATAAGCTGACTTGTTCGCCGAAATCTATTGTTTAAATGTACTGACGGCTAATTAAACACGTGGCACGATAAGCTATCAATCAAAACAAAAGTTAGTATAATAGTCCCAGTTATTGTTTATAATTTTGTTATTTCAGAGTTTTATTCTCTGGTAATAAACCATCCGAACTCTAGAAAGTCTTCTTGTTATTAATACCGGAAGAGACCCTTTCACATATATTATATATATAATTCGTCTAAATAACAGCCCAACAATATATATGGTACTTTGCGGTACTATATTTTTTGTATGCTGGTCAGAAACCGTAGACACATCGTACAACAGGGAAGACAACTCTAGAGGAAATTGTGTTTTGTCATATTCACCTGATTTTGTGAAATATAATAGAAAACATGACCTCAAACGGGACTTTTAAAGCAGAAGAAGCAGAGGTAGCATTTAAGTGTAACCAAATGACATTGAAAATATTAAAATCATTAGGGCACAGTGTATGACAGTGTGAGAACTTTTTGGACTAGTAAACATTTTCAACTTCTGGCCCAAAACAGATGTTAGTGGCCAAATATTTCTCTGACTTTTATTTTCTGTGTTAAGCAATAATAAAGACCAAAAAAAAAAAAAAGAGTGATCTAGTTCTATTTTATTCCTTAATAAGGCCCACTCTGCACAACCCTATATAAATGTAGGTTTATATCATGTATATTGTCTGCCATGAAATTATGTCCACCAGACACTTTTTAGCAGTAAATTGTGTCCACGGACAGAATGTTATAATGAAATAGTGTCCTGACAATATTTACCTATGAAATCATGTCCAAAGATGTGAAAAGTGTCCTTCAAAGAAAGGTCAATATTTCATATGAAAAGAGTCGTTCAAAGAAAGGACAGTATTTCACGTGAAAAGTGTCCACTCTCAATACCTACAAAATGTATATATAGTTTCAGTTCTTCATCTAAATTGAAGTTTTATTTAGCATGGGGTTTTGTCTCTATTAAAACATGTCATGTAAACTGGAGTATTGAATTCATACAAAATGTGATCATCATCATGTGTAATTAAACATAAATTATACGCAGAAGGAAGTTTCTGTCGCTCGATTAGGACCAGAGGGCCCTAGAAATAGTTCGGGCGAATGCGTAGTAATAAACAAACTCTTCAACTTAAAGGTAAATATGTTCTACTTTCACTTTGTTTATTTTACCATTGGGCAGTCAGGGGACTTACTTAAATGAGTGATTTTCTAAATCACTGATTCAAGTAACATTATGTCCATAAAGGTTGGAAGTAAGAGTTGTCTTTCTTTAATAATCACCTATTTAAGTAGTACAAATTAATCGCTAGACTAAGTGATTTAATTTTATTGTAGCTTTAAATATAGAATACTAATGATCCAGGGACTAATTATGTTGCTAAAATTATCAGAACCAACATCTGTGTTGATAGGATGACCGGGTCATGTCAGGTGATGACCTTGTACTAAATCTGGGATAATGACATAAAAATCACTTGTTTAAGTATCATACCTCAATTTCCTTCCAAAAAATCACTTCTTTAAGTATCATTATTTTAATAACCCCCACTAATTTCAACGAATTATAGTTATCTCGTACCATTGTAATCTCGTACCAATGTCAACTCGTACCACTAAAAAAAACTCGTACCAATGCAAACTCATACCACTGCTAACTCGTACCACGGTAAATTCATACCATTGTAAACTCGTACCAACTTATTTAAATGCATTCAAATGGTGTTTAATGATGAATATATACTTTAATTTTACTCAATACCTCTTAAATCTGTAAAAGTTTATAATTTGAAATTACAATGACCAATTTGTAGTTAATTTTCCTTGTCTAATTGGATAGAAAACCGTGGCAGATTGGCTTTGTTGTCTCCCTTGAATAGACTCTTTTTAAACTTTTACTGACAACTATTTGATTTAATTTTAATCATTCCAAATCAGTAACATTGAATAGATTTGGGTATTTTCTATTGTTTCTAAAAGGAATTTTATTTAATGAAAGAATTTATTTATTGTGTTTTAAAGGTTTAAAATTGTTTATGACCAACAGTTAGAAAGTATGAACTTTTTATATACAATATTCAGCACATTGTAGCAGAATATGACCATGCTTTTATTTCATAAACTTTATAGGTCATTATCATTCTTCTCATGTACATATATATACAATATTAGGTATAAATCACCTTTAGTGGAAGATATGCATCGCTCTTTCTAGTTAAGTAGCTGATATATGAAATGGCACCTGAGATCACCCTCGGTTTTAAGTGGGATTCGTGTTGCTTAGTCCTTAGTGAATGACCAGTAGGCGTAATGGTAGTGTCATAATCAACCAATAATCACACAATCAAAGGAATTTAATATATTAATTAGCATGGTGATTAAGAAATTACATTCGTATTTTTGTCTAAGTTTTCATTAAAATCTGGTATAAAATTCAAAGATATTTTAATTTTTTTATTAAGTTTACCAAAAAAAAATCATAAAACATTCGTATTTTTGAATATATTTTTAATGGTACGAGTTTGCAGTGGTACGAGTTCTGATTGATACGACTTCCCAGTGGTACGAGTTTACGTTGGTACGAGTTAACTTTTTTGGTACGAGTTTACGTGGTACGAGTTTACAATGGTACGAGTCAACTTGCTTCCATTTCAACACCCCGAACAGTGAAATTTTGATCGCGAACAGTAGAATTTTATTACATCATCTATAAGATGAAACCTTGAATTTTACAGGAAAAATATTCCCACTGCTAGGAAAAATCTGTTAAGAAAGTATCAGTTCATGATGTAAAGCCATTTTTATAGCATTTTTCAACTAAAATAGAATTTGCAGCTAAATGATTGCATCAAAGCTTAAGGCATAACCTTGCTGCTTAAAAGAAGCAAAAGTTCATTTTTCAATTTAACTAATGAAAAGATATTATCTAAACCTATGTGTTTAAAATTTTGGTAAAACTACAAAATCACAATTTGTGACAAAACTTCAAATTTGCTACTTAAATAAGTGATTTAAAATCACTTATTTCAGTAAGTCCCTGACTGTTGGGTTGCTCCTGGTCCCCTATACAAAGATATAAGAAGATGTGGTATGAGTGCCAATGAGACAACTCTCCATCCAAGTCAAAATCCACAAATGTAAACCACTATAGGTCAAAGTACGGTCTTCAACACGGAGCCTAGGCTCACACGAACAGTAAGCTATAAAGGGCCCCAAAATTACTAGTGTAAAACCATTCAAAGGGAAAACCAACGGTCTAATCTATATAAAAGCGAAACGAGAAACACTTATGAACCACATCAACAAACGACAACTACTGAACATCAGATTCCTGACTTAGGACAGGTGCAAACAAATGCAGCGGGTTTAAACGTTTTAATGGTACCAAACCTTCACCCTTTTTCTGAAACAATAGTGTAACATCACAACATAGAAAAACACACACTATAAAATATCAACTGAAATAGCTTAACTCAATCAAAGGACATATTAACACCATTGAACATACACTGAACAAATAAATTTGACCTATGATACAATGTAAATTCAAAATAAATAAACTAAGGGAAGAATAATAAAAGTAACATGTTATATCGGTATGGAATGTTAAACAATATAAGAAAAACAATATGCTAGAACAAAAATATCAGCCATTTGCAATAACTTTAAACACAGGTAAATAAAATAATTTTGTTGTTAGGTATACGATACAGTTACAATAGAGAAAGGAAATATTTTAACAAAATAAATAATTTTGATGTTCATAGTACAAGTGGAAATTTATATTAGTACCAAACACTTATCAAAGCTGGTATATAGACCAGATATAACCCTGAATAACATTAAATAACAAAAAAAAGCATTACAATTAGTATCAACAGGTCAAATAAACAAGAAAGTACGATTTGAGAGTACTCACAGTTACTGACAGCTAGTTACAAATGTAAAAGCCAAAACAATTAATAATAAAAATCATGCATCAGAGACTAAAATCAACTAAAACACATCCCAGGGATTTAGTATTTTAACGTCATGGACAGTCAAAGAAGACATGACTAGTGCAATGCCAAAATAAATGTATCGACAGACATTAGGATAGTTAGGAGTTTAACCTCTTTATAGATCAAAATGAACGTGGGTGTGTCTTTAAACATCCCGTTTGAAAAGAATACAAATTTAGTTATGTTTTAATTTGCTGATGACAAAATCGATATTAGTGCCAATGTAAACTATATTCAAAGATCTAATTACAACATTGGTAAGATAACCTGAACTAATAAGTTTATTTAAAGGTTCGATGAGTTTACACGGATCATATAGTGATTTCCGCTTTAAGTACAATATTACCGTAAAATTTAGGATGTGAAATACCGTTTTAATCAGTTTTCTACAGGTACAGCCAAATTTACTAATCAAATCTTTGTATCTATGAAAGAACTTAGGAAAAGTTTTACGTAATTTATGGTAACGAAATCCCTGACTTAATAATTTACTAGTGATGCATTGATTACGTTCGTTAAAATCTATGACATCACTACACACACGGGCATAACGAACGAGTTGGGATATATACACACCGTATGATGGAGCCAAAGGAACATCACCGTCTAAAAAGGAAAATTAACAATAGGGAATGAAAAATCGTCTCTTTTGTCATAAATTTTCGTATGGAGTTTTCCTTTAGAGATTGAAATGTCCAAGTCCAGAAAAGGACAACTACTGCTGTTTATGTTAGATTTAGTTAAAGTAAGTTCTATTGGGTAAATTTCGGTAGTATATTTAGAGAACTCTGGATTATTTAACGAAAAATATCATCTAGATAACGGAAGGTATTGTTGAATGTATCAACCAAATGTAACAATGACGTGTCTTTACTGAGTTTGGTCATAAACTGAGATTCATAGCAATACAGGAATAAATCTGCTATTAAAGGGCGCAGTTAGTGCCCATAGGAATACCTACTATTTGTCGATACACTTTATCGCCAAAACATACATATATGTTGTCCAGGAGAAAATTTAAAGCTTCAATCATATTCTTCACATTTCCAGTAAGTGTATCTAGCATACTTTCCTTTTCGTTACAGAAAAGTATATTCTACTTATAGAAATAACGTAATGTTACCTGTGGTCCCTATGGTAGATATAACATATGGTTACCGCTGTTCCCTATGGATTCCACTTATAGAAATAACTTTGGGCTACACCACCTATGGTAGATATAACTTTGAACTACCTGTGGTCCCCTACGGTAGATATAACATTAAATTACCTGTGGTTCCCTATAGTGTTTATTAAACTTTCGAAATAACATTTGGTTACCCTGGTCCCCTTTGCATTTATTGATTGAAATAACTTTTGGTTACCCTTGTCCCCTACAGATTATACACATCGAATAACTTTGGGTTAACCCTGGTCCCTATAGATTCTACTAATAGAAATAACTTTTAAGTTACCTTTGGTACCTATGGTAGATATAGCTTTAGGGTTACCTGTGATCCCCTATACATGCTATAGAAGACGTACCATTAAGTAACATGTCGTCACCTATAATGTTTAATTAAAGAAAAAAACATTTAGTTACCCCTGGTCCCCTTTGGTATTTACTGGTTTAAATAATTTTGGGTTATCCCTGGTCGCCTACAAATTCGACTTATAAAAAAAACAATTGGTACCCGTGGTCCCTATGGTAGATATAACATTGGGTTACCCTGGTCCCCTATATTCAACTTATAGAAATAACTTAGGGTTACCAGTCTGTGGTCCCTATATGTTCAATTTATAGAAATTACTTTTGGTTACCCGTGGTCCCCTATAGTGGTTTGACTTTTGGTTACCCTGATTCCCTATAGATTCTTATTGTAGAAATAACTTTTGGTTACCCGTGGTCCCGTATAGTAGATATAATTTTGGTAACCCTGGTCCCCTATAGATTGTTGTTAAGTGGTTGTCGTTTGATGTTGTGTTTCATAATTACAAAATAAATGAACTATATGGTTTAGCTGTTTGAATTGTTCTTCACGAGTAATTTTGGTTCCTTTATGGCTTGCTGTTCGGTATGAACCAAGACTGTGCTGAAGGCCGTTCTTTGGCCTATAATTGTTAACTTTAATATGTTGTAACTTGGATGGAGAGTTGTCTCATTGGCCCTCATACCACATATTCTGATTTATATATATACAACTTTTAAATGTAAGTTTAATTAATCAATACTCTCATAAAAATGTAAATATGTGTGGAGTGGCATCACTGACACAGCAAAACAAAACTATAAGGCAACATTTTTTTATGCGGTCAGAATCAAAGGTGTCATGATAACACAAAAGATTTTTTAGAACGTTTAAAATCAAGGGACTTTCTTTCCTGTTCTAACATATAAGCCATAGGCTGACATTATAGTCTAACATAAAAAATAATTTGAAATTGACACATATTTAGTTTTTTTTCTTTCGGAAAGTCTTTCTGATTCCTCCTTGCTTCTCTTGGGTTTTTTCATCATTTCTATCATCATTTATTCTTCTTCCTGATGGTTTTCTGTTAATTTTCTTGGGTACAGAACATAATAATATTTTCTGCAACAAGTCTCTCTTTTTGCTCCTTATGTGTTTCACATGTTTGCTACTTTTAGCAAGTTCATCCATTAAACTGAAAAAAATATTTAATTTTAATAATGTTACTTATATTTACATGTCTGTTGAATTTCAAACAAGGAACGTTTATATCAGGCCAAATGACGTTTTACTTTATTTTATATGCATTCGTCTATAGGAAAACAGGGACAACCTTATGTTATTATACATGCATGTAATTTGGGATTGTATAAGGGGACCAGGGGTAACCAAATATTGTTTCTATAACTAAAACAATATAGGGGACCACAGGTAATTATCCCAATGTTATATCTACTATAGGGGACCACAGGTAACCCAAAGTTATTTCTATCAGTAGAATATAAAGGGGACCACAGGTGACCCAAAGTTTGTTCTATATTAAGTAAAATCTATAGGGAACCAGTGGTAGCCCAATGTTATATCTACTATAGGGGACCACAGGTTACCCAAAGTTATTTCTACTATACGGGACCAGGGGAACCCAGTTATATCTTCTATAGGGCACTACAGTAAACCCAATGTTATATCTACTATAGAGGACCACAGGTTACCCAAAGTTATTTCTACCGTGCGGGACCAGGGTAACCCAAAGTAATATCTTCTATAAGGCACTACAGTTAACCCAATGTTATATCTATAATAGGGGACCACAGGTTACCCAAAGTTATTTCTACTATACGGGACCAGGGATAACCCAAAGTTATATCTACTATAGGGCACTACAGTTAACCCAGTGTTATATCTTCTATATGAGATCACAGGGTACCTAAAGTTATTTCTACCATACGGGACCAGGGGTTACCCAAAGTAATATCTTCTATAAGGCACTACAGTTAACCCAATGTTATATCTATTATAGGGGACCACAGGTTACCCAAAGTTATTTCTACTATACGGGACCAGGGTAACCCAATGTTATATCTATTATAGGGACCACAGGTTACCCAAAGTTCAAGTTATATCTTCTATCATGTCTATAGGGCACTACAGTTAACCCAATGTTATATCTACTATAGGGGACCACGGATAACCAAAAGTAATATCTACCATAGGGTACCACAAGTAATCCGAAGTTATTTCTATAAGTAAAATCTACAGGGGACTAGGGGTAACCCAAAGTTATATCTACCATAGGAGTCCACAAGTAACCCGAAGTTATTTCTATAAGTAAAATCTACAGGGACCACAGGTAACCCAAAGTTATATCTTCCATAGAGGACCAAAAGTAACTCAAGTTATTTCTATAAGTAAAATGTACAGGGGACCAGGTGTAACCCAATGTTATATCTACATGTACTATAGGGGACCACGGATAACCAAAAGTAATATCTACCATAGGGAACCACAAGTAACCAAGTTATTTCTATCGTAAAATCTACAGGGAGCAGGGTAACCCAATGCTATATCTACTATAGGGGACCACAGGTTACCCAAAGTTATTTCTACTATACGGGACCAGGGTTAACCCAAAGTAATATCTACTTTAGGGCACTACAGTTAACCTAATGTTATATCTATTATAGGGGCCCAGAGGTTACCTAAAGTTATTTCTACTATACGGGACCAGGGTAACCCAAAGTTATATCTTCTATAGGGCACTACAGTAAACCCAATGTTATATCTACTATAGAGGACCACAGGTTACCCAAAGTTATTTCTACTATACGGGACCAGGGTAACCCAAAGTAATATCTTCTATAAGGCACTACAGTTAACCCAATGTTATATCTATTATAGGGGACCACAGGTTACCCAAAGTTATTTCTACTATACGGGACCAGGGTAACCCAAAGTTATATCTACTATAGGGCACTACAGTTAACCCAATGTTATACATATATCTACTATAGGGGACCACAGGTAACCCAATGTTATATCTACTACAGGGGACCACAGATAACCCAAAGTAATATCTACCATAGAGGACAAGTAACCCGAAGTTATTTCTATTAGTAAAATCTACAGGGGACCAGGGTAACCCAAAGTTATTTCTAAATGTAGAATCTATAGGGAACCGGTGTAAACCCCATGCTATATCTACTATAGAGGACCACGGGTAATCCAAAGTTATTTCTATAAGTAGAATATATAGGAGACCAGGGGTAACCAAACGCTATATCTACTATAGGGGACTTCAGGTAACCCCAAGATATTTCTATAAGTAGAATCTCAAGGGGACCATGGGTAACCCAAAGTTTTATCTAGCATAGGGGACCACAGGTAACCCAAATTTATTTTAAGAAGTTGGATATATATAGGGACCAGGGAAACCCAATGTTTTATCTATTATAGGGACCAGGTATAACCCAAAGTTATTTCTATAAGTAGCATCTATTGGGGATCAGGGATAACCAAATGCTATATACATACTAAAGGGGACCGCAGTATAAAATTAAATGTTTATATTAACTAACATCTATAAGGGACTAGGGATAATCCAATGCTATATGATTATCTACTATAGGCAGATAGGGGACCACAGGTAACCCAAAGTTATTTCTATTAGTAAAATATATAGGGGACCACGGATAACCTAAAGTTTGTTCTATATTAAGTAGAATCTATAGGGGACCAGTGGTAACCCAATGTTATATCTACTATAGAGGACAACAGGTAACCCAATGTTATATCTACTATAGGGGACCATGGATGATCCAATGTTATATCTACCATGTCTACTATAGGGGACCATGGATAACCCAAAGTAATATCTATTATACATGTTATAGGGGACCACTAGTAACCTGAAGTTATTTCTTTAACATGTTTAAGTAAAATCTAAAGGGCCAGGGTAACCAAATGTGATATCTACTATATAGGGGACAACGGGTAGCAAAGATATATTTATAAGTTGAATCTATAGAGGACCGGTGGTAACCCAATGCTATATCTACTATAGAGGACCACAGGTAATCCAAAGTTATTTCTATTAGTTGAATATATATGAGACCAGGGTAACTCAACGCTATATCTACTATACATTGCTATAGGGACTTCAGGTAACCCCAAGATATTTTTATCAGTAGAATCTCTAGGGGACCACGGGTAACCTTAAGTTATATTTACTATAGGGGACCACGGATAACCCAAAGTTATTTCTATAAGTTGAATATATAGGGGACCAGGGGTAACCCAATGCTATATCTACTATAAGGGACCACAGGTAACCCAAAGTTATTTCGATAAGTAGAAGTTATAGGAGACCAGGGTATTCCAAAGTTATATACACTATAGAAGACCACAGGTATCCAAAATTATTTATCTAAGTAGAATCTATAGGGACCATGGGTAACCCGAAGTTATATTTATAAGTAGAACCTATAGGGGACCAGGGTAACCCAATGCTATATCTACTATAGGGGACCACAGTTAATCCAATGTTATATCTACCATAGGGGACCACAGGTATCCCAAAGTTATATCTACTACAGGGGACCACAGGGGACCCAAATTTTTTTTCAGAAAGTGAATATATAGGGGACTACAGGTTACCCAAATTTATAGGGGACCAGGGGAAACTCAATGTTTTATCTACTATAGGGACCACGTATAACTCAAAGTTATTTCTATTAGTAGCATCTATTGGGGATCAGGAGTAACCAAATGCTATTTATACTATAGGGGACCACGGGTACAAAATTTTATGTTTATATTAACTAGCATCTATAACATGTGTAAGGGACTAGGGATAGTCCAATGCTATATGATTATCTACTATAGGGGACCACGGGTAACCCATAGTTTATTCTATATTAAGTAGAATCTAAAGGGGACCAGTGGTAACCCAAAGTTATATCTACCATAGGGGACCACAGGTAATCCAAATTTCTATAAGTAGAATGTATAGGGACCAGGGTAAACCTAAGTTATATCTACAATAGGGCACCACAGCTAACTCAAAGTTATTTCTATAATTAGAATTTATAGGTTGGCACATTGATAGTAAAACAAAATCAGAAATATAAAATAGAAATAGTAAATAATGCCCCGAGGTCATATGTTATAGGACTAACTATCTATAGTGGATCTTAGTCCTATAACATATATATATGACTTCGCATTCTTATTTCTTTTTACGTTTTTATACTGATATTTTCATTTTTTTTAATGCCCCCAAGGTCATATGTTATAAGACTATAATCATGATAATGGATCTTACCTTTTAATAAGCTTCTTAATATGCAGATTTCTATTCTTTCAACTCATTTACCATGTTTATATTGTTTACATCGCATGCGGATATGGTGTTCCCAATTAAATATTGTATTTCATAACAATCCGAGATATGATGGGTGTCCTTCAGTTTATGCATTCTATGATTCACGGTATCGTCACATTTCCTGAACCCTACTTGTTGAACTATTTTTATTCGCGTAGGTAAACTGAATCAATATGTAAAATAATGTGGGACCACGGGTCCTATTCGACGACAGAAACTTCCTTCTGCAAATTATACAATAAAACATGTACTAATCTGAGACTAATACACACAAAAACAGTAATAAATTAAGAGATCTTAATATGAACTATGTGAATAATAATACTTGTATGTAATTCATTTCAATTTACAAAATCATGTAATATTCAAGAATAGTACTCATAAATACTGTTCTTCCTACATTTGGCCTTTCTTGTTCTTTTAATAGGGTTTGATTATATCAAATTATAACGAGTTCTTAATTGGTTTGTTTTAGTAATAGACTTATAGATTATCGTTGATCATCTCAACGAGATTGATGTTCGCGCTTGAGCGATGCGGCGGCGAAAAGCAATCAAGTTGAGATGACCAATGATAATCTGTTTATCGCTATTTTTACCTATGACGACGTTGTCAATTTCATGTCAGTTTCATTAGCAACGCCACATGCCTCCTTAGTTTCTCATAATAATTTTCCATCTCAAGCGAGTAGCATGATATGAAAATTATCACAAAAAGATCAAAGGAAAATGCACAAAATAGCGATAAAATTAAATATAGCTAAAACATTTCAGTGACTTTTTATTATCTCCTTTTAAAAGACACTTTTACTGTGAAAAAGTGTCCTCATCGAAAATCTACCTTTACATCACAGAATTTAATAGTATTTTATCATGAAATTATGTCCGATTGAATGGACACTTTTCACAGGACACTTTTATGGCTCACAATAACACTTTCTCCATTGCCATATTCGTCATTGTTGCTTTCACTTTCACATTCTGGAATGTCACAATCTTGCAAGTCAATGGGTTTTCTAAAGTTACACTTTCATTCAATGGGCAGGGTTCTCACTAAGGATTTTTGAAGGCAAGTGGCAAATAGCAATGAATAGATGTCACCCTGCTGTTAAAAGGGAACTGCCTTGTTTATTGTGGTATTCAAAGCTCTGGTTCCTTCATAAAGCCCCTTTCTTTTCGTCCATATAGCCATGATAGCGAGGTCTCCTTAGTGATTTTACTGTATTTATAAACATGATAAATGTAAATAAAATATACTGATTTATTGTTCATTTATTAAACTCATATTTTAATAAATGAACAAGTAATTAGAATGATATTTTATATTATCGCTATTTTGTGCATTTTCCTTTGATCTTTTTTGTGATAATTTTCATATCATGCTACTCGCTTGAGATGGAAAATTATCGCTAGAAACTATGCAAGCACGTGGCGTTGCTAATGAAATTGACATGAAAGTGACAACGTCGTCATAGGTAAAATAGCGATAAACAGATTATCATTGGTCATCTCAACTCGATTGCATTTCGCTTTGCGTGCGGCTCAAGCGAGAAAATCAATCTCGTTGAGATGATCAACGATAATCTATAAATATAGGGTTTAATGAGCCTGATGAGACCACAGTGCTGCAAAAATGAAGTTTGTCAAAATGGAAACATTAAGTTGAAGAAAAATATTGAAAGTGGTGAAACTAATTTTGTTATGGGGAAAGATTAACATAAAAAGTTGGCCCAGAGGAGCCATGGCATTGTGATTTTGTTTTCGACTTAACGAGTTTGACTTTGCATTTGGTATCTTTCGCCTCACTTTACCACCATTTGTAAAATCAATGTTTTTTTCACTATCATTCATACAACATCAGAGATGGATATTTTTAATAGATTTAAATAATGTACAAGTTTAAGTAGTTCTGATAAAGGGTAAATGTGTCCTCAATCCTACTAGCAATGACTAGGAGGAATGTTTATTTTGTATTTATTATTTTTTTCATTTTCAGGGTCCACCTCCAGAATATAATGAGAGCCAGTATATATCAAACACGCAGTCACCACCATCTTATACACAAGGTTGGTTGTCATATTGTCAACTGTTTGTTTAGGCCAAAATGAATAAATAGTGTGTTTCGGTTTCCGACCCTACCTCCGTTTCTGACGTGGACCCTAAACATTTTATTTGACAAAATAAAACAAAATATTAAAATCCAGATTTTTCGGTCTGTTCGGATCCTATTATTGATATAGAAAACTACAGATCTTCAAAACGTTTGATAGCAATGACCAATATGGATAAGTAAAGCGTTTTTAGGAACAAGATTTTAAATAAACAAGCATGGCTTTTCGAAAACCGTGCAGCGTATTAGCTGTCAAAATGCGAAATGTGATCACATGGACCCAAAATATAATGACATCGCTTCCGGATAATTACGCTAAAAAATACGAAGTTGACGCATTTGCTCAACTTCTTTGCACAGGTACAAGATGAGATTTTAAAATATTTGTATATATAGTGAATAATGTATTCATAGATATAGGAAGATGTGGTATGAGTGCCAATGAGACAACTCTCCATCCAAGTAACAATTTATAAAGGTAAACCATTATAGGTCAAAGTAGGGCCTTCAACACGGAGCATTGGCTCTCACCGAACAGCAAGCTATAAAGGGCCCCAAAATTACTAGTGTAAAAACCATTCAGACGTGAAAACCAACAGTCTAATCTATATAAAAGCGAGAAGCGAGAAACACGTATGAACTACATGAACAGACAACAACTACTGTACATCAGATTCCTGACTTAGGACAGGTGCAAACATTTGCAGCGGGATTAAACGTTTTAATGGTACCAAACCTTCTCCCTTTTCTGAAACAATAGTATAACATCACAACATAGAAAGACACACTACAAAATATCAATTGGAAGGCTTAACTCAATCAAAACGTAAATTAACACACAATGAACAAATAAATTTGATCTGTGATACCTGAATGCAAATACATAGTTAATAAAAATTATAAGGGATAAATAATTAAGGTCAAAAGTAAATAAACAGGTTTAAACAAAGTTAAAGTATAATTCCACTGTGAAATGTTAAACAATTTTAGATCACTTTTGAAAACAGTATATATACATATATTAACAAAATCTCGTTTTGTACCTGTGCTTCTTTGGACCAAACGTCAGAATCGTTTCAGGTTTGACAGACTGTATCTCATTCTGGTGCACATTATGTGCCTTGCTTATATGCAAATATTACTAATAATTTTAGATTAAAATGAGTTCAATTTACTGCTAAAATCAATCCAGCTTTTGTTGTAAAAATGCTCTTCGAATGTTGTAAAAATTGTTCTCAGGACGCAACATAAGCGGCTGTTAATTCTTTTGAGCTTTTGACAGTTTGAGTGAATGACGGCAAGGGGCAGACAATGTGTGACGTGAAATAGAAAGCTTTCCTAGTAGGCAGACATGGTGTATGATTCATGTTCATTTATGAATGAATCTGCCCAGGCACCATGTCTTTTATTCTTTATATTTTCTCTGGCTGGTCCCACAACAGTTCATGTCATATTAATATCTACAATTTTTGCCATAGATTTAATAAGACAAAGATTTCATAATCTCACTCCTCTCAAAACCTGGAATTTTAATATTGTCAGAACTGCCCACTCTTCAAGATTAAATTCTGTCAAACATCAAAACACATCTATATGTTAAAGAGGGTGCAAGAGTATTACCCATTGAAAAATCATAAGCCGCTGCTTAGCATCGATTTGTAGTGTTATTACTACTAAAAAAGGGGTAGTAATCTGTTCCAACATGTATACCCTGTGTGTCATTTACATTATTACGTTCAACGAGGCCAAACATAATAATACTATGCGGATTTTGACTGCCATTTTGCTTTAAGATAATTAATCGGCAAGAACATATTCCTATTACGACCCATGAAATGCATAAAATTTGCATTAAAGTTTATTTTCATATTTCTTACACAGAACTAAAACAGAAAATTAAAAAGCTGTAGATTTAAGTATGGTCAGATCATATGTTTTCGTCGTCATATGAATTCGTACTATGCATTCTTTTTCAATGGAAATTGTGACGTCACAATGCATTCTTAATAGCACGAAAAGCCATGAGATGAGGATACTATTCTAAATATCAAAGAAGCACACACATCAAACGATTACATTTGGAACTTTTTCTGCTTTCATCGATAGAGAAAAATAAAAGTTTTCATAAAATAAAATGTTTTACCTACCTACCCTACCTAATTTTTTCGGGTGAAATAGGAAACACACTATTTATTTATTTTGGCCTTATCGAGACGGGTTCTTGTAGTGCTTTAGTTAGATGTGAGGATTTTCAGACTTATAGAAAAACAAAGGATAGGTGGTACCCATCCATGACACAAAATCAATACATGCATGGCAAAAAAAAACACACAAAAAGCAAAGAAACAGCTCTTTTATTGCTGTTCTTCATGTCAAAGTCACAATGAGGCCTACAACACAGAGCTAAGGCCAAAAAAAAAATATGTGTTTTCGGTTTCCCGACCGACCCTATTTTCTTAAAGCCGATTTGCCGACCCTAGCACTTTTTGGCAAAATCGGAAATTCGAATTACTCGGATCTCGTTCCGGCAACCGTTCCTCATTTCTCATTATTATATCACCCAACATGGCGGCGCACATGCTAACCGGCCCGAGAACACAGTTATTTTGTAGTGCATTTCGTTTAGACAACAAATTAAAAAATCGCACTACTTAACATAAAGATTCAGCACCCAAACTTTTTAATATGTAATTTCATCCCTTTACTTAATATTTCATGCATAAAATATAAAGAAATAAATTTGGAAAGTGTATGAAAAAATATACACTGTCCACACTAGGAACTATATTTGTGAACAACGAAAATCTAAGGACGATAACTGTGTCCTTGGACCTAATAGTATAGAAAGACTAGTCCAATTCTAATAAAACTTTGTATGACCTAAGCTTAGGGAATTATAAGATAGTTGGCTAAGTTTCATGGCCATAGGATATATATCATAGAAACTATGGCTATTTTAATATTGAAATTTGGATGTTTAATTTTGACGTTTAAATCAAATAATTTCAACTCTCAAGATTTGGGCTTGAAAAATTTAAATATTGCAAAAATCTGCTTTTTAAATGCTCTTAAATATAATATATTAAGTATTAAAAGCAACTGAACACTCATTTGATTTATCAGATTTATTACAATTATTCAAAAGTCAAATTTATATGAGCCTGTGCCTGAAAATTGAGATTTTCAAATTAAGGGGAGCCTTACATAAACATGCATTTTTCAACCAATTTGAAGTTTTTGAAGTTGTTTTACAATAAATTATTCTTCCATATATATTAAATGTACTTTAAATCGAAAAAAAAACGTTAGAAAAGCATACCACATGAGTATAAAATGGTCTTAGGCCATGTAAGACTGAACATTATTTAGAGTCTATTTAGGCCGTAGCACATATTTACATATCAAAGTACATAAAGAAGCTATAAAAATGCCATTTTGTTACTTTTAGATCATTTCTATGCTAAGATGTCATGATACAAAAGTCTTATTGCAAAGGACTCTTGCATTCAACTTTTTGCAGGCGGTATGGTCTGATGCACATTTTTCACTTTTCAATGGTAAACTTGCATTTGCATGTAGTTTTAGTCTCAATTGGCATCTATTTGAACCACATGCTATCCTACAGAAGAAAATAAAGGTAGTATATGAAATGGATGAGGTGTACAGATCGTTGTCAAGTGCTTTTTTTACAGATTTAGTGAAATAATTATGAAGGACTACAAATCTTATGTACAAAGCTCTTCACATTTCACATACATCAAACAGGCCGTTTGACCAGGGCCTAAATACAACACATTTTGCACATTTTTCTGTGATAATCTACTTTTCTCTATATTCAGAGTTCACAAATGGTTAATAGAATTTGAATTAATTATAGAAACACAAATATCAAAGCATGAAAAGCTGTCAGATAGAAAGTCAGCATGCCTCTTAGGCTTAAAATGGAAACTGCTTTAAAATGCTTATTTTAGCAGTATAATGCCAAAATGGGACATTTTAACAGAATTTCTTTCAAATAAAGATTTAAATCCTTTACTTTTATTGAGTTTGACAAATTGAAACCAGTAGCCCATTCAGGAAGTTGCCAAAGTACAGAATCTACATTTCCTGAATTCATCTCTTAGGCTCGAGAACACAGTTATTTCGTAGTGCATTTCTTTTAGACAATAAATTCAAAATAAAAAATCGCACCTGCTCTATCTCAAAAGATTTTTACAGTGTAGTGTATTACTATTGGGACAAATAATATCAAAATTATAGAAAAGTCTACCAGCTCTAACTCAAAATATTGATAATTCTATGTTAACATGGTTAAGGGGTCTAAAATTCAGTTTGACAGCTTCAGACATACTAGTTTTGACCTTTTGAACTGGACCAAATCACTACTTAACATAAAGATTCAGCACCCAAACTTTTTAATATGTAATTTCATCCCTTTACTTAATATTTTATGCATAAAATATACATGATATAAAGAAATAAATTTGGAAAGTGTATGAAAAAATTTGCAAGTTATACACTGTCCACACTAGGAACTACATGTATATTTGTGAACAACGAAAATCTAAGGGCGATAACTGTGTCCTCGGACCAGCCGCATCCACATCCAATCTACAAGTTACTAGTCTATTGGCTTTAAGATTCTTAAAATGTGATCACATGGATGTTAAGAGAAGCGAAATCATGGTTGTAGAAAATCGCAAGATGCTGCTAGTTCAGAACTCGTTGAAATGTGTTTATATGTTCAATATATTAAAATAAGGTGTTGAGAGAGTTATTTTGACATGTGTTTTGAATTATATTTGCCCTGACATCTTGTCAGAAGTGCAAATTGTACTTTTGCAATCACTTAGCATCTGTCTTCATGCATCAATTATGACATTTCTAGAAAAGCTACCGGTGCACCTGGTCCATGCTCCATTTTGTTGGCTAAGTCCCTGGATGTAGTCTTAGTACCTTGATATGTGAGACTTGATTGATGATTGGTGTTCTATTCATGGTTTACCTTTATTTCACTTTTATCTCTGTATATGTATCATAGGCACACATACAAACATACATTGGCTATTCTTTTATTCAAAAGAAAAAAAGAAAAAAGAAAAAAAAAACCCTACCTAACTAATCTATTTTTTCAGTCATGAAACAGGAAACACACATTTTTTTGGCCTAAGAAAAAATCTCACCTCGCTGCAAGTTTAAGATGGCCCTAGCAGCTAAGCGGGATTCTTTGCAAAAATAAGTACACTATTGATTTTACATATAAGATTTCCTGAATTAAGTGAAAGGTACATTGTAGATGTGAGCTACATGCATGGCGTTAATGAGAACACAAAAACCCAAAAGGCGTTTAACCTAGGTCAACATATAATGCTTCCTCTTGACAATTTCTGAATGAACTAAAAGTCTAACGATATACAATACCTCAAAGAACTGTCATCAACACTAAATTTATTTAAGATGCTCGTTGTTCTGTTTATAAACTGATAGTATATAAATAACCCTTCTAAAAACAGAAAAAAATAATGGTCTGTGTCTTTAATGTCCTTGTTTTTGAGATATAAGCCATTGTAAGCCAATTAAACATTTGGTAGGAAAATGATTCACTCTAAGAGTTTTCATACATTTTACATTGGCACATTTTTTCTTCAAAACTATGAACAAATGACAAGGTTTTACAAGATTTTCAAAAATAGCTTTTAAACTATATGTAATAAAAGGGACATTCAAACTCATAAGTTGAAAAATAGACTGACAACACAATGGCTTAAAAGAAAACAGGCAAACAATAGTACGCAAAACACAACATAGAAAACCAAAGACTGAGCAACACGTAACCCACCAAAAACTGGGGTGATCTCAGGTGATCCGGAAGGGTAAGCAGATCCTGCTCCACATGTGGTACCCGTCATGTTGCTCATGTGAGTACAAACTCGATGATAAATCTAAATCTAGAATAGAAATAAATGTATATAGTATTTTTTGTCTATATTATTGCTTAACACAGAAAATAAAAGTCAGAAAATATTTGGCGACTAACATCTGTTTTGGGCCAGTAGGTGAAAATTTTACTAGCCCAAAAAGTACAGGCATGTGTGCAACTATCGGGTTCACACTGTTTGTGTACAAAGTATTTGCAGACTTGTCACAGGTCAGCGCTTGGGTTGTGGTGAAGCCATAAAATAGTTATCAGTGATCATAAAGTTATGAACTCTTAATTTAAACACAAACGAATAATGTAACAAGTGTTAATTACATCGATTAAATCCAATCAACAAGGTTAACCTCATAAGGTAAATCGATCACTTGGTATCAACAATCTGGGTAAACTGGTTTGAACTGGTCAAATTTCACCTGGAATTTTATATCGCACGGAAAGATTTAGCAAATCGCTTAAAGCTTTACCGATTCTGATTTTTTTTTACAGAAAATTTTAGCACCACGGTAAACATGGTAAAAATTATACATCGCATTAAGACCGATACCACCACGGTCAAAATTATACATCAGCGGACCTGCGGTCCTTTAAGGGCCTGGGAGATCACTGTATACATACTATTATAACTCATAGGTAAATATTTTTATGAGTAAGCACAGCAAAAGATCATAAAACTTCACATTGATTTAAGATGTTGATCATGCTGATATTTTACATTATCTATACACAGAAAGCCTTAACATCTGTTTGTTTAAAATTGATACTCTTAATATACATATACATGTATCTTGATGATCCATATTACAAATGCAGTTTTTAAAAAGTATTTAAAACCTATAACATTGAGATGAATTATTATGCCATGATAGATAAGGCTAGGTATTTTTTAATTTGTTGGTTTACAGATTTTTAATGTGAAAAAACATACAAATGAAAGAATTCATGCATAACAAATATATTGGTAATAAATCGTTTGTGTTTTGATACTAAATTCAGAAATTATTGTGTGCATTTATTATCATGATTATTGTGATTTTTGAATAATATACAAAATGAGACATTAATTATTGCGATTTCAGGAAAATCTGCATACAGATATACGTATCAGATATCAGAATGTGATTTCTAATTATTGCGATAATTCCCTAGTGACATTATTTGCATTAATAAAAACCTTGTAATAATGTCTGAACTTACAGTATTACTCTAATTATATATTTTTTACCATTACAGATCAGACTCCTCCTCCATCATATGAATCTTTGTATGGTAGAGTAAAGGCAGCAAAACAAAAATCCACATCAAAAGCTGGATTCTTTGTTTCTTTCCTAGGAATATTGTTTGGGACATGTAAGTAAAAATTTACAGTCGGACTGATAAAGAAAAGTTTTATTCTGCTTTCATGTCGAAATTATAAAATTCAAAATGAACTGTAGTATATTTATAGATTATCAATGGTTTTTCAAACGAGAGGGTGTTTCTTAGTTACAGCCTCATTGAAGGTGACATCCCTGAGATGAGATGTTGCCAAGACACATCCTCGAGTTTGAAAGACATTTGATAATCTGTTTATTGCTGTTTTGCCTATGACATCATTCATGTTTACATTGACAACGTCATGTGGACGTTGTGTCCTTAGTTTCTGAAGATAATTTTCTATCTCGAGTGAGTAGCGTGATATGAAACATTATCACAAAAAAGGAAAAGCGAAAAAAACACAAAATTGCAATAAAGGCCATTATCCATTAGCTAATAGTCAAATGTTTACTGCTATCATGTCTAGAGATTTTCAAGAGTTTCTGTATCAAAGAAAAATCCATCATATTGGAGAATATACATGAGTTATCTCTTCTTTTCTGTTTTAAGTTGATGTAAGCTGAAATAACATATCTTTTCTGTTGTAGTAGTTTATTTGGCCAACCAATCAAAGGCTGTCAGATGTTATGTGTAACATTATTTTATAAATTGTAATCTTTGGCTTCAATGTGTTCGTCCGTCTTTCTGTCCCACTTCAGGTTAAAGTTTTTGGTCAAGGTAGTTTTGATGAAGTTGAAGTCAATCAACTTGAAACTTAGTACACATGTTCCTATGATATGATCTTTCTAATTTTAATGCCAAATTAGACTTTTGTCCCCAATTTTACTGTTGTTCACATAGAAAATGATAGTCGAGTGGGGCATCTGTGTACTATGGACACATTCTTGTTTCTTCTTGAATCAAACATTCATCAGTTATATAGTTGTTCATCATGTTGAGCCATGTCCAATCGGGTAAAATTACTGAAGTTATTCTTGACTTTTCTTTTCATTGTTACATTTTGAGTCATGTTCAGTCAGTAATTATTTCTTTTTTTTCAGTGGGCTGTACAGTATGTCTTGGTTTACTGCTGGCTTTGCCCATTGCCATGATAGGTATTGGTGAGTAAAGAGCATATAAAATCAGGAACTAAGACCAAGGCGACCAGATTTTCAACTGGGCGAATATATTTTACCATCCTGATAGCCCAGCTGGTGACTGAAAATATTTTGCAGTGAATCCCATTTCTACCCTTTCCCCAGCATTATTAACTGTTCCCAAAACGAAACCTCATTGTTGAATCAAAGAGGTAAATTGAAAAGAGAATTTCCGGAAACCCATAAGTTCATTTTAATAACCAAAACCTGGTTGGACAACTAAGTTTTTTATGCGAAGTCACGATTTGACATATGGGCAATAATTTGGTATTCGACCTTTGGTTTCTTTTTGTATCTTTTTTTAAGTTCTAAAACTTTAACTTTTATTCTGTGGATTGTGTTTGTGTGAGAATAGTATTAATGAAACAAGTGGGTTTTAGGAAAAAATTAATCCATTTTGATTCACCGTTTTCGTGACAGGAAACCAAACAGGAAACCAAACTTTATTTTCTTTATTTTGCACGATTTATTTCAAAAGACATAAATGAACACCATTACTAGTGTTACTTGCTTCATGTTAATATTTAAAATCTATTTTCAATGTTAAATTAAGGTTTTTTTTAAACGCGACAGGAAACCATAAGAAACCGAAAGCATTTTTTTTAGTTTTATTTTATTGGAAAATCAGCTTTAAATAATCTGAACAGTAAACTTTTTCTTGATAATGTTACTTATAACTTTGGTTTTTAAATTTAGGACTGTTTTTAATAATTTTTTTCCAATAGACAATGAAAACTATGAGAATATAGAAACAAGGGCACTTTATGATGTCACTATAATAAATTATTTTTGGGTGCCGACTTGCATCTACTGATTTTGACTACCAATGTATTTTCTCTTGCTTTTTGTTATAATTCTTATGCACTTTTATATGTAGCATATGTGCCTACTAACCCTTAGTGCACCCAATGCAGTGTGCCAGCTAGCTCTGTAACACAATTGCATGGTTTACTCTTTATGCTTATGCGTCACTTAGCAGAAAATTCAAGCACTGTAAAAACTGGGAGATCTAGCTAGTGCTACTTATCTTATATAATGTACTTTTCTATAAAGGGCTGTTCCAGAAGTGAATGTATGGGAGTGTTGGGAGGCACTTTCTCAGTTCTCACTTTTGATTCAATTGGAAAGATGCAGGACATTTTAAATTTCTAAATTTTATTGAACACAAAACAAAAAGCGTGATCCAACAAACATATTAATGTTTGGAACATCCAATATGTGAGTGATGTCCATTTTATCCACAGTATAAGTAGCATCTTGTAATGTCCACCCTGTCCCTGGCTTTTTGTAAAATTGAAACCACAGCCATGGATTTTTAACTTTTGTGACCTGCAATGAGAATTCAACAATAATGATAATGACTGGTGGCATAGCTTATTATCTATGATATACAACAAAACTGAACTATGATCTGAAGATGAAACAAAATTCAAAGATACAAATACAATAACACTTGAATATTTATTGACTACAAAACTTGATTATAAACATCAACCATTTAATAAATTTGCATGTGTTATCATGGCTATCGTATGTACAAGGTACATGTATCATAGATGACAAAAGTAGTAAACAACAAGTAATTAGAAATGAAAACTTTCAATGAGGTAGAAGATATGTGTTAAAAGTATAGCCCACCTAATTATATAACAGAAAGTGACCCAACTGCAACAACCAAACATGCTGTAGCTGCATACCAAATTGCAAATCATATAGGTGGTCATAAAAGAAAATCAATGAAAAAAATTAAAGAGACATACATAATTTAGAATTGTTGTAACCTTTATCTCTGTTTGAGGTGTCGAATATAGTGTACTTAAACATTGTTTCATAGATCAAATTTATTTGTTCAATGTATGTTCACTGGTGTTAATATGTCTTTTGATTGAGTTAAGCCATTTCAATTGATATTTTATAGTGTGTCTTTCTATGTTGTGATGTTACACTATTGTTTCAGATAAGGGTGAATGTTTGGTATCATTATAGCTTGCTGTTCGGTGTGAGCCAAGGCTCTGTGTTGAAGACGATACTTTGACCTATATTGGTTTACTTTTATAAATTTTGACTTGGATGGAGAGTTGTCTCATTGGCACTCATACCACATCTTCTTTTATCCAATTAAAGTTTGAATAGTTTTACATTTGTGATAACGGGCCTTTATAGCTGACTGTGGTATGGGCTTTGCTCATTGTTGAAGGCCATACGGTGAACTATAGTTCAGCTGTAAATTTCTGTGTCATTTGGTCTCTTGTGGGGAGTTGTCTAATTGGCAATCACACCACACCTTCTTTTTTATAGACAAGATTCCATATACAAGCATTATTTTGCGGGTGTATAGAAATTAAATGAAATCCTGTAATTGTTTACACCCATTCATTACAACTGTTGGAAAATTACAAGTACCATGGATTACAGAAACATAACCGAAAACCTCATATACCAAAAAGAATAGCCTGGTTCATTTCACTAAATTTCTTTCCAAAATTTGTGACCACAAATATATAAATCTGATTAAAAAAAAATTCTGGTAAGTTGTTATTGGGCTTGTTTCTCTAAAGGTCACAAGTTTGATCGTAACTTCTTATCATACAATACAAATTATGACCGATCTTCAAAGTCACAAGTCCTTAGATTAAACAGAACCCTAGTTCCTTTCAGCAAGGGCAACTGTAAAAAGCTTATTTTACGGCATGTCAACATTAAAGTGACGTGTTATTTCATGCAATGTTTTATGGCAAATTTGATAAAGGTGAATATATTTTCAAAGCAAGATTTTACTTTTAAGTTGAAAAGAAAAGTGTTTTGATATATTGGCCATGCAGGCAGTGAATCGGCACTACTTACCTGAAGGGGAATAACACTTTTGAAAAGCTATGAAATTGTGACGCATACAACTGAACTGGATACAACATTAGCGGTTTCCGTGTATTGATTTACTACTGGCATACTTATGCATTTAGATTTGCATCTCAGGTTAAAATCTGTCTTAAATGTAATAGTATTACTATAAAACTCCTAAATATGTGTTTGTTTTGAAAAAAAATAGTGCAATTTATTCAGAAATTTCCACGTTTTCTTTATTGATACAGGATACCATAACCGTTGTATCTTGATGTTTTAGCCAAAAAAATGTATTTTTTGGTTTTGAAATTCCAGTTTTATACAAAATAATTCCAATGTCAAATTCCTATTAATCCAGTAAAGTAAAAACTTTTAACTATGAATTAAAATCTTACAATAGGCATCATGTGATATTTGTGACCTGTACACCATCTACATGGTTTCCACATGTTAACCTTCTTTAGTGGGCTAAAATCGATAAAGTACTTCCTTTCAAGTCATGCATGGTAAAGTTTACTTCTCCTTTGACAATATTATTGCATTTTTGAAAAGTGTTTGCAGAACATGATTAAAATTAAAAAAAAAAAATGTGACAAAGATACCAACTCTGTACATTCCAAGTGTAACGGTATATCAACATGTATTTTTTTAATTATCTTTATTTACCTAAAATATCAAGTACAGTTTACCGCTGAAGCAAAATCAATTCAACGAGCATCGGCAGATAAGAGCGTAATGTTGATTGAATTTTCCAAGGACCCTTTTCATCGTTATCCGGAAACAAAGTGTGTTGTAACGTCCCTCAATAAGAAATCGATTTTGTCAAGTCATTGGGCATGTATTTTCACTCAAGATCGTATGTAACATTATGCATGTAGGAAAAATAATAGACCCCGCGCAATCTTTTGAAAATTGTATTTTCCTTTTTAAACAATATGAAAACAGTCTACAGAATATGCTTGCTACTATCCTGTTGGAAACAAAACGATGTTTAGACCTAATATTTCATATACCCGGCCGTGGCGCTTAATCACATGTTAGCCACATGTTTCACGTATGACCGGAAATGATTTGGACTGAACGACAAAAACAATTTTAATAAAAAAAAGTCAATAACTAGACTTCTGTTTCGTGTGAAATGTAACGCATAACGATAACGTCATTTTCTAACTTAATTATTACGAAGAACAACACTAGAATGTAAATAATCACTGATTTACCTGTTTGAACATCTCGCGAGTTCATATTTGCATATTGTTATGAAGAATTCAATTACAATAAAGCAGACTATACCACCTAAAATTTGCGTTACGAAATCGAAACCAAAGTAACGCTACTTTTCTTACACCTGCTACAAAAATACTTACAGTTCTCGGCAATTTCTTCTGACTATTCTTTTGATCGATGTTCTTTATTATTTGAAGGCAACAGTTACGATTTTGCAGGCGACCATTATCTTTAAATCGGGCAGCGTTACGCGCCGGGCGAAAATAACGCTAAGAAACGACATACAAAAGTGGCGAATAATCTTAAACATTTGTTTATTTCAAATTCTCTCTAGGGAGATTAGAAAGCACCTATATTTTAATACAAATAATAGCATCTGATAGTGGAGCAACAACTTCTCTCAACAAAATACAATATTTTATCACTTTTCTATCGTTATCGGAAGCGGTCCCAATACTAAATTATTGCCCATATACCCCTTCTCTTAACAAGTGTTCTTATCTCTCTTTTAAAGGGTCTACGATTATTTCATTATTGTTTAGTGTTTTTAAATAAACGATAGAACCTGCATTGCTTCAGAGATGTATTCCAGATGTCTAGGGAGTCATTACCAGCCAGTATTTGACGATAACTTGTCATAGCCACGCATTGCTATTTACAAAATATTTGTGTTGACAATAATTGAAATATTATAAAGTCATCACACATAATCTTTACCAAATTCAAAAACTGCTACATACAGGATTACATAAAAAGGCTTTATTAGTAATGGAAATGTACATTTAAGTTTTATTTTATAAGAATAAAAATTGGTTGAGCCCCTGAAAAAATTATGTTGAGGGGGGGGTCAAGCTGGCCCCTCGAGAAAAAAAGTTCCGTTTATTCCCTGTAAAATACAAATGTACAGATGTACAGAAATATGTACAGTACAGATTACAGAAATATGTACAGTACAGATACATACAGTAAATATGTACAGTAAAAATGTGCAGTACCGATATTCAGTTAGATGTATGGTACAGATGTATGGTACAGATGTACAGTACAGATGTATGTCACAGATGTACGGTTCAGATGTACAGTACAGATGTACAGATGTACACATCTGTACTGTACATCATAATGAACAATGAATATATATACAGAACAGATGTACAGTAAACTTAGATTTACAGTACATATGTATAGTAAACATGTACAGTAAATAAGTTTAGTACAGATGTACACTACATATGAACAGTGCAGATATATAGTGAATATGTACAGTACCAATGTATCATTCATATGTATGGTACAGATGTACATTAAAAATGCACAGTACAGAATGAGATGGATAGAACATATGTGCAGTACATTTAAAAAAGAAGATGTAATATGATTGCCAATGAGACAACTCTCCACAAGAGACCAAATGACACAGAAATCAACAACTATAGGTCACCATACAGCCTTCAACAATGAGCAAAGCCCATACTGCATAGTCAGCTATAAAAGGCCTCAAAATGACAAATGTAAAACAATTCAAAAGGGAAAACTAATGGCCTAATTTATGTACGAAACAATGAATGAAAAAAACAATTATTTAACCCATCAACAAATGACAACCACAGAATTACAGGCTCCTGACTTGGGACAGGCACATACAGAATGTGTGGGGTTAAACTAGTTTAACGGCGCAACCCTCCACCTAACCTGGGACAGTGGTGTAACAGTACAACATAGGAACAAACTATAATAAATGTATAGTACACATTAGATTGTTTGTTAAAATCAACCTTTTAGTGCTTTAGAATCATAATAGAATCATCATAGAATTCATGACCATATCATTTGATATCAATGGAATTTAAAAGTTTAGAGAATTTCACTAACAACTATAAGCATTGATTTTAAAAATTCAGCAAAGATTTTTGATGAAATCATCTTGTACATACTGAAACAAGAATTTATTTTTCCAGTACTACCAGGAATTTATATTTTTTGAATAAAAATCCAGGTTAAGTAAGGTGTTTTGCAAAAATAAAAAAAAAGTTTGTTGACTTTAAATGGAATAAATCTACTAAAAAGACAATTTGATTTTGATGTCATCAGTTGTAGATTTAATTTAATATACAATTTAGTGTGGAAACAACACATGATTTGCAACCATTAAATCCTAGATTGATGTAAGCAAATATCAAAATACAATTTCAAATGTGTGCAGTTGTATCTTGGTTTGCATGCAAATGTGAAACAATTAACAAAATTCTAATTTAATTACCGGCGAAACATATATAACCATTATGACATGATTGAAAATTATTTTAAGCCATAAAAACTTTAATCACATTGTTTCAGTATCAAAAAATTGATCGCTAGAATCAGTTTGCTTAAAACATACTAGATTGTAAAATTTCTGTGTCATTTGGTCTCTTGTGAAGAGTTGTCTCATTGGCAATCATACCACATCCTCTTTTTAGCCCACCTGGCCTGAAGGGCCAAGTGAGCTTTCTCATCACTTGGCGTCTGTCGTCCGTCGTCGTCCATCGTCGTCGTTAACTTTTACATTTTGAACTTCTTCTAGAGAACCACTGTATGGAATGAAACCAAACATGGCATGAATGTTCCTTATGAGGCGCTGACCAAGTGTTGTTACTTTGTAGCCGATCCATCATCCAAGATGGCCGCCAGCGGGGACTTAGTTTAACATAGGACCCTATGGAAATGCATACAAATGACTTCTTTTAGAGAACCACTGAATGGAATGTAACAAAACATAGCATGAATGTTCCTTACAAGGTGCTGACCAAGTGTTGTTACTTTTGTAACGAAAATCGGTCCTAGTTCATTTATTTTGATGTAAAATACCAGTTGTCTTTTCCTGTTAGTTGTGTTTCTATATGTATATAATTTTCTCCATAGTTGGAGCACCATCTGTTACTTAAAACACCCCTAAAGTTGGTATAATCTTGATTTTCACCCCTTTAAGTTTAATGGACTGATCCAGATGGTAGTATATAAACCAGCTCAAGACAGAGAAACTTTGTCAGTTTTATGTGGACCGTTGAAGTGATAACATCAGGGATTATTTTCCAACTGGTAAGTAGAGTGAATTAAGTGATTCCAAAGGATATATATAAATAGTGTTCGGATTTATATGTGAATATTGCAATAGTGATTGTGATACAATGTATAAAGTGGAACTTATATATATAATAAGTTATTTGTATTAGTGAGAATACAAGGTGTATACTTGCTGGTGTTGCAAGTTGTACTATGTGAAAGTTTGGATACTTCATAGATTTGTATTAATAAGAATACAAGGTGTATACTTGCTGGTGTTGCAAGTTGTAATATTGTGGAAGTGTATTAGTGAAAGTGTACTGTGTTAAAGCTTGTACCAGTTTGGATAATATTCATTGTGCGGAACTCAAAGGATAGTTAGTGCGTGAGTTCAGCTGTGTTTATATATATATATTCCTTGTGCATTGAAGGATTTGTGCATGTGTAATTGTGTCATTGTGTTATTGTGGTTAGTTGCAGACTAACAAGGTGATACTACATATTAGTGGACGTTGTAAATAGAAGTTGTATATATGTGATTTTGTGTTCATACGTTTTGTGTGATACTTACTTGATGCATGTTGCAAAGAAATCTGTTGGTGACATTGTGTAATAAATCGATCTGATACATGTTGCATAGTGATTACATAGTGACATTGTGTATATATAATCTGTTATGAAACATTGTGTTTATGCATTGTGAATGAGGTACTTCACCTTGCATTTTGATTTATGTGCATTGTGCTGTGTATATATTTTACGTTGTGAATCAATGTAAGGGTGTGTTAATTGTTTTGAATAGGACAACTAGTTGTGGTACAAAATTGAGTTTAACACTTGAAATCCTGATTTATTCAGATACGGATCCATTGATCGCCCGTTACACGTTACAAGTTTGGTGGCAGCGGTGGGATTTTATGTGTTTACTTCGTTACTTTAAATTCGCATATGATTGAAAGTTGTTGTAATATTTCAAAGTTATTTGTGTGTTGCGTTTGTAGTCAAAGTATAGTACATTTTTTAAGTAAAAAGGAACATTAAGTCAGTTGATATTGAAATGGCAGATAATCTGTTTGATTCGGAAATTGCAGTTTTAACAAGTGAAATTGAAAAATTAGAATACAGCTTAAAACAAAGATTTAGGCATTCACTGCTCAATATTGATCATATTAATTTATCTACGTTGAAAAGTGTAAATGATTCTAGAGATACACTTGTGCTGATTTCAGTAAGGATGAAAATGAAGTAACCAGAAATTCTGTTTAGTTTAGGGACATAGGAGCACTTTTCTGAAAACATGTCTGTTCAAAGTGAATATTTTTGACAAAGAGACTCTGCATTTAAGACATACAACTAGGCAAATTGAAAATTGTAGAGTAGATGATAAGATAGATCATATTTGTATATAGTGTACATAGAGTTAAATGTGAGTCCGTCGGATGGGGACATTAAATCCGAGGCCCCATGTACAGGAACATGTCACGCCCTGTGCATGTAAAAGACCCCTCCTGCAGATTTCGGTAAGAGTAGGCTCCTTGGGGCCGCTGCAGAGGCAAAATTTGTTAGGGAGCTTTTAAATTTATTCTTTGGCAGTGACGCTCAAAATTACAGACGTTAATAGGAAAGAGGTTAATGTTAGAAACGGGGATATTTTGAAGTAGGAAGTTTTAAAAAGTTTTATTCGGACAAAATTAAAAATCCTTTGAATAGTGTTTGTACATAAGAAGAAAGTTCAATATGTTTGATATGGCTGACTGGAATTTGGACATATAGGTAGACTTTGTATCTACGGGTTGTGCCTTGTGATGTCATCAGTTTAGACCTGATGGACAAAAGGGTAGCCTGACATTATTGTCGGATATAATTGTGCCTGACGCTGTGGTCAGAAGATATATATATGTCCAATGGAAATAGTGCCTGCACTATGGTAGCGTTTGGGTATGAAAAATCACCATTTTGATAGATGATTTCTCAGCATGTCAGATGTATTCAAGGAGTCATGCGAGGACGCATGATTTTTGAGGCGTGGGTAATGTAACGAAAATCGGTCCTAGTTCATTTATTTTGATGTAAAATACCAGTTGTCTTTTCCTGTTAGTTGTGTTTCTATATGTATATAAGTTTCTCCATAGTTGGAGCACCATCTGTTACTTAAAACACCCTAAAGTTGGTATAATCTTGATTTTCACCCTTTAAGTTTAATGGACTGATCCAGATGGTAGTATATAAACCAGCTCAAGACAGAGAAACTTTGTCAGTTTTATGTGGACCGTTGAAGTGATAACATCAGGGATTATTTTCCAACTGGTAAGTAGAGTGAATTAAGTGATTCCAAAGGATATATATAAATAGTGTTCGGATTTATATGTGAATATTGCAATAGTGATTGTGATACAATGTATAAAGTGGAACTTATATATATAATAAGTTATTTGTATTAGTGAGAATACAAGGTGTATACTTGCTGGTGTTGCAAGTTGTACTATGTGAAAGTTTGGATACTTCATAGATTTGTATTAATAAGAATACAAGGTGTATACTTGCTGGTGTTGCAAGTTGTAATATTGTGGAAGTGTATTAGTGAAAGTGTACTGTGTTAAAGCTTGTACCAGTTTGGATAATATTCATTGTGCGGGAACTCAAAGGGATAGTTAGTACGTGAGTTCAGCTGTGTTTTATATATATATTCCTTGTGCATTGAAGGATTTGTGCATGTGTAATTGTGTCATTGTGTTATTGTGGTTAGTTGCAGACTAACAAGGTGATACTACATATTAGTGGACGTTGTAATTAGAAGTTGTATATATGTGATTTTGTGTTCATACGTTTTGTGTGATACTTACTTGATGCATGTTGCAAAGAAATCTGTTGGTGACATTGTGTAATAAATCGGTCTGATACATGTTGCATAGTGATTGCATAGTGACATTGTGTATATATAGTCTGTTATGAGACATTGTGTTTATGCATTGTGAATGAGGTACTTCACCTTGCATTTTGATTTATGTGCATTGTGCTGTGTATATATTTTACGTTGTGAATCAATTTAAGGGTGTGTTAATTGTTTTGAATAGGACAACTAGTTGTGGTACAAAATTGAGTTTAACACTTGAAATCCTGATTTATTCAGATACGGATCCATTGATCGCCCGTTACACGTTACACTTTGTAGCCGTTCCATCATCCAAAATGGCCACCAGTGAAGGACTTAGTTTAACATAGGACCCTATGGAAATGCATACAAATGACTTCTTTTAGAGAACCACTGAATGGAATAAAACAAAACATAGCATGAATGTTCATTAGGAGGTGCTGACCAAGTGTTCTTACTTTGTAGCCGATCCATCATCCAAAATGGCCACCAGCGAGGGACTTAGTTTAACATAGGACCCTATGGGAAATACATACAAATGTCTTCTTTTAGAGAACCACTAAATGGAATGAAATAAAACATGGCATGAATGTTCCTTATGAGGTGCTGACCAAGCGTTGTAACTTTGTAGGCGATCAATCATCCAAGATGGCCGCCAATGGAGGGACTTCATTTAAGAGAACCACTAAATGGAATGAAACCAAACATGGCATGAATGTTTCTTTTGAATTGCTGACCAAGTGTTGTTACTTTGAAGCCGAACCATCATCCAAGATGGCCGCCAGATAGGGACTTAGTTTAACATAGGACCCTATGGGAAATAAATACAAATGTCTTCTTTTAGAGAACCACTAAATGGAATGAAATAAAACATGGCATGAATGTTCCTTATGAGGTGCTGACCAAGCGTTGTAACTTTGTAGTCGATCAATCATCCAAGATGGCCACCAGTGGGGGACTTCATTTAACATAGGACCCTATTGACAATACATACAAATGTCTTCTTTTAGAGAACCACTAAATGGAATGAAACCAAACATGGCATGAATGTTCCTTATGAGGTTCTGACCAAGTGTTGTTACTTTGAAGCCGATCCATCATCCAAGATGGCCGCCAGAGAGGACTTAGTTTAACATAGGACCCTATGGAAAATACATACAAATGTCTTCTTTTGAGAACCACTAAATGGAATGAAACCAAACATGGCATGAATGTTCCTTATGAGGTTCTGACCAAGTGTTGTTACTTTGAAGCCGATCCATCATCCAAGATGGCCGCCAGAGAGGACTTAGTTTAACATAGGACCCTATGGAAAATACATACAAATGTCTTCTTTTAGAGAACCACTAAATGGAATGAAACCAAACATGGCATGAATGTTCCTTATGAGGTGCTGACCAAGTGTTGTTACTTTGAAGCCGATCCATCATCCAAGATGGCCGCCAGAGAGGACTTAGTTTAACATTGGACCCTATGGAAAATACATACAAATGTCTTCTTTTAGAGAACCACTAAATGGAATGAAATAAAACATGGCATGAATGTTCCTTATGAGGTGCTGACCAAGTGTTGTTACTTTGTAGCAAATCCATCAACCAAGATGGCTGCCAACGGGGGACTTAGTTTAACAAAGGACCCTATGGGAAATATATACAAATGTCTTCTTCTAGAAAACCGCTTAATGGATTGAAACCAAACATGGTATGAATGTTTCTTTTGAGGTGCTGACCAAGTGTTGTTACTTTGTAGCTGATTTGTCATTGTCCTTATAAAGTCATTTTCTACAATTTCAATGAATTTATTGGTAATTTCTGTAAACTTTACTAAAGTCTTCTGCTTTTGATTAAATTACAGGGCCAATATTAAACCAAATTTGGCCTCAATTATTATTAGGATATCTGTTATGATTTTTGTCTATTTTACATGATTTCCAAAACCAAAGTAGAATCAGGTGAGCGACACAGGCTCTTGGGAGCCTCTAGTTTATAGATGTAATATTTCAAAAGTGATACATTTATAATCAATGAGATAATTATACCCCCGCTTTAAAAAAGTGGGGGTATACTGTTTTACCTCTTTCTGTCTGTCCATCTGTCAGTCCATCCGTCCATCCCATGAATATTTTTCGTCGCATCTTTCTCAGGAACTACATTACAAGGTTTTCTGAAATTTGGTTTCAGGGTTTATATGAGCCAGCTATACCGTGTGATGCGTTTTCAGATTCATCACTCAATAACTTCCTGTTTACCTTATACTTTTAGCGGGCAGGGGTATTGTTAGTGAGCAGTAGCTCACAGATTCACTTGTTTAATTTTGCAGGATCAATTTACATTCATGACTGTCCAGCAGAGAGGTATATTCCTATTTACCTGATTGTGGCCGGAAGTGTTGGTATTATTGCCAATTTAATGGGGTTGGGCAAGAAGGCAAAGAATAGGAATGAACAACAGGAAGAACAGGAAAATGTTAAAGGCAACCCAGTGGACTACATCATCAACTGTTTCCTGCTTGCCTGGTTCATTGCTGGTTTGTATTATATCCTAGTTCTATTCATACCAACAAGATTACTTTGGCAGACAACATTTATTTGGAATTATTCCCTAAAATGTGGCCCACTAGGGAACTCCCAGGTATGCATCCCTGTGGCTCTGTAGGGTTTTTTCAAAAACCACAGTGATGTCCAGTTTTGATCGGAAAGTTAAATCTAATGTGTTATGTGGTGCCACCCTTTGCATGTTGAATTACACTTGCAACAACTGAAGTTGCCTGTTGCTCCTATCCAACATGCCCTCATTTTCAATTTGCAGTCTTAATTTCTTGCCTTATCATCCAGATCAACCTATTTTAAAGAGTCTACGTAGTAGATTTATTTTGATTATTTCTCATACTGAATTTGCATAAAAATATTTGCTGTTTGATGTTTAATAAGAAAAAATCAATCAATATATCCTATCCAACATGCCTTCATAATCAACTGGTTGTCTTAGTTTCTTGCCCTTTACCCAAGTCAACCCATTTTAAACAGTCTACCTAATAGATTTATTTTGAATTTTTCTCATACTGAATTTGCTTAAAATATTTTCAATTGGATGTTTTATCTCTTGTAAGTATTTTTATATCGAGCTGAATCAACTTTAAATATGGGCCGGATTGACTTGGGCAGGAACGACTTAGGCTGGATAGACTTTGAGCCAGAAAGACAGGAAACCTAATGGCCAAAAATATTGAGTGAGATCTCTTTCCAATAATCTAGCTGTTAATGCATAGATGCCAACCCCTTTGTTGCAATCAGTAAAAAGTATTACGATTTCTGTAATTTCTGATTTTTCAGTACTAATATTTTTTATAAAATTTTATAATAATCATACTAACAACTAGGCACACAGTGACAAATTAAAGACTTCCTTCCTTTATTTATAACAACTACGATTCAAAGTTGATGAGCACGTGACGAGAAACAACCATCGCTGAATGGAAGTCTTGTTCACAAAATATTTCAAAAGACATCAGACATTGTACTTGACAGGTTCATTAATTATTCGGAATCTAACAAGAAATGGATATATAAACACTAATATAGATAGTCCGAGAAACCCGAAAGAAATTTAATAATCTGTATTACATAGCGCTTATTGTTACAAAATTATAGCCAAAAATAAAGCGTCACATTGATCAAAATGAGATTAAACAGGAACTGTTCCGAAGGTAATGAACAAAAATCCGTAACAAGTAGACTGTTATCGTAAAACAGTAATTTTGGTGCAATATTAATAAAATTACGGTAAATCGTAATGGTTGGCATCTATGTTAATGCCAATGAGCCACTTTTCTGGGCTTTTGTGGATTTAAAAAAATCAAGAAAGATCTCTGCTGTAATTAGCCACTCTATGAAAATATTTATGTCTCTAATTGTATAAATAACCTTTTACAGGTAATGTTTGGGTCTACAGAACTCATGGTAACTTTTCTTCAGATGCAGCAAATACAGACTATTGTAATCCAACAGTTTATTGGTTTTCCTTCTGGGCGATCACATCGACCTACATTCTTATTGGTGTGATCTGCTTGTTTGTCTGTGTCATTGGATGCTTTGCAGCTTTTACATCTGACTGATTCTGATCAATCTGAGTCTGTTAAGTGTTTTATCTTGACACTGATTATTCTGGTTCTTTTGAGTGTTTTGTATCATATTTTTTATATGCCTTTTGTATATAATGGTTGATATACTTCATAATAATTTATATTTCTATTTATTTATTAACTTGTTACACATTTTGCAAAATTATTTTCTGATATATAGTTATTTCAAGATGGTTGTTTATGTTTTAGTTTTAGAATATCTTAGATCATGGACAATGGAATATGGTACACAAGAAAAATTTGTTCTGTTATTTTATTTGAATTAAGCAATTCTGATTACAGTTATATTTCATAGTACATTTTTAAAGTCATAAATTCAAATTAAAAAAATAGCACCTGCTCTTTCTCAAAAGATATTGTACTGTCTAGTGCACTACTTTTGGGACAAATTATATCAAACATATAGAAAGGTCTACCAGCTCTAACTCAAAATATAGATAATTCTATGTTAAGGTGGTCTATAATTCAGTTGGATGGCTTCAGCATGTTCAGACATTTTTTTAAAACTTTTTCATCTGGACTAAATTCCTGCTTTACCTTAAAATTCATGACCCAGATTTTGTTTACATGTAAATTTACCCTTCTTCTTACTATTTTATGCATAATGTATGAAGAAATAAATTTGAAAGGTGTATGAAAAATTTTCAAGTTTTACACTATCTGCACTATGGACTATATTTTCAAAAATCAAAGGACAATAAGTGTTCTCCCCGGACCAGGTGTTGGGTGATTCACTGTGAAACATATGTTGAATTATGGTGTCAGATCAAACTCTGGTTTAACACTGTCATATAATACCCTAGATGGAATATACAGAAAGATATTTTTAAAGAGAATCACCCACAACCACCAGCATTCACTGAGTGATTTTAACAGAACATATGTGTACTGTAGATCGAAAGTGAGAACAAACTTTAGACATTTGTGACCTGGTTTCTCTGCAATATTATATATTTGTTGTGCTATTGCATTATAAAGATATTAAAGTAAATAATTCCTGTAATTGCTTTACTTTGTTAATTAGATCTTTGTAACATTTGCTGATCAAATTTGATTATTTCATAGATTTATTCTATATCATGTATTTGCATAATAGTGACAGTATAGAAATAATTATCAGATAAGTAATTGTATACTCGATTGTGTTCTCTTACTGTATATTCCTTAGATAGAAGAGGGTCTGGATGGGGATCCCTCATTTCTTCATTCTGTAACTTTTTAGACAATTTTTCTCTATTTTTTTATTTATTTTGCCCATTATTCTCTATTCTTTTTATTTAAGCACCCCATTATTCTCTATTCTTTTTATTTTAGCACCCCATTATTCTCTATTCTTTATATTTTAGCACCCCATTATTCTCTATCCTTTTTATTTTAGCACCCTATTATTCTCTATTCTTTTTATTTTAGCACCCCATTATTCTCTATTCTTTATATTTTAGCACCCCATTATTATCTTTTCTCTTCTATTTTTTTGTCTATTTTTGTCTATGATTTATTTGTTTGCCCTTTTTTCTTTACTTTATGTCCATTATTCTCTTTTCTGTAAACCCAATCCAGACCCTTATAGATATTAACATAAAACTCTCACAGAGAGAAAATTAATAAATATAATAGTAACCTTCACAAAAATACATTTTCTTCTTTAAAAATAACAATTCAGTTACCTACCTTGAAATTTAGTCACAATTTACCTTTAACGAAATATGGAAATTGAAATTGAAAAATTATATGTTACAAGTACAATTAATGTGATACAATGTACACAGTGTGATATAGTGTACAAACTGTGATATGATATACACAATGTGATATAGTGTAAATAACGTGATACTGTATACATAATGTGATATAGTATACACAATATGGAACAGTATACACACTGTGATATAGTGAACACAATATGATATAGTGTACACAATATGATATAGTGTACACAATATGATACAATATACACAATGTGATATAGTATACACAATGAGATATAGTGTACACAATGTGCTATAGTGTACAAAATATGATACAGTATACACAATGTGATGCAGTATACACAATTTGAAATAGTGTACACAATGTGATACAGTATACACAATGTGATGCAGTATACACAATTTGAAATAGTGTACACAATGTGATACAGTATACACAATGTGATAATGTGTACACAAATGGAACTTTGACTATGAAACAGAATGATTGTGATGTTAATAGTTGAAAGCAATCTGAATAATCACAATGATTTTTCATTAAATTAATAAAAAAATTGCAAAGCAAATCACCAAAAATTAATGTCATTTATCACTAGTAAAGGTGTATTGTACATGAGGATGCCTGATCAATGTAGTTATGTAAACAATTAGAGGGTTTTAAGTTATAATTTCAAAGCATAATATATTTAATAGTATATGTTTATGTATAAAAGTATAATTGTTGGCTATGGTATATGTAGTTTGAATGTATGAAGCAGAGAAAAATAATTCTATTTTGTGTCCTTTGTTGGATAAGTTTTGGTATTAGACTTGTTTTTTTTTTTGCAACCGGAAGAGCTGAACAGCTTAGAACTAAATTGACTTTAAAAATTGAAATTAAAAATGAGTGTATTTAATTACATCTACTTGATTGGAAATTCTCTTAGATGAATAGGTATCAATAAGAATCTATACTTGACAAAAAAATGGTTAGCTTTTCTAGAATTTAATGTTAAAAGTTTTATTGTGTGTGAAATGTTAAGAGTATAACACATTTAATTGCACAATACATTTCTGTTCTTATCATTGTCTATGCTGTTACCAGTCAAAAAGGTTTCGATGGCTTTGTTCAATATTTTAGATATTCTATTATTATGTTCTGTTGTGAAATACCTATTGAATAGAATTTCAACACACAAAAAATTGTAATCGTTGTTGTTATCTTGTACCGGTATATGTTTATGATATAATTTTCTCAATATGCCATGTCAACTCAATAAACTATTATAAGAAGACTTATTTTATGAAGATGAACATCAAAGATTTGGATATTTACATCATTAAGTCAAGAACACAATGGCACAATAACAAAAAACGATCTATAGATTAACATACTGTCTTTAACTGTAAATAAGTTTTCATATATCTGCTCATTGAATAGGCAGGGACCACTTACATTGTTTAATTTACCCCCAACCATTCACATAAAGAAAAAAAAAACAACATTCAACTGTGATTTTTTTTTCTCAAATGTAAGCCAGTACTGTTAACAGTGGTTTGAGTTTATGGAGTAGATATTTCAATCAACTGCATTTGAAAAAACCCCAATTAAAATGCAAATAACACTTTATCAATTTTTTGTGTTCTATGCACATTTCTGTATTTACCTTCACTAGAAATGCTAAAGCTTGGGTATTTGAAAACCAAGGATTTATAAATATCTGAATAGGTGAGGAGTTTTATGACCAAACAGGACACATTTCACTATATTATTAACCTGTCAACACTGAGGATGTGAGTTGAAAATCCTACACGTGGCAGGTGCGCTCGACTCAATCGTAATTGACTAGGATTGTCAGGTTTCCTACTGCAGATCGTTGGTTCTCACTGGGCACTGTAGCATCCTTCACCAATAAAACCTGACCACCCTGAAATAGCACAATAGTGCTGAAAGTGGCTTTAAACACCATCAATCAAACAATGTTATGTTTTACTTTTCTACATGTTTTCATAGATATATGCACATATTTCTCTTGTCTTGATTCAAGGTTGCTAAGTGATTCACTAGCGACATATTTTTGCTGTCTTAGATCATTATAGATTCCAGAATAGTCGTCAAATCTGTAAATTTACCGATTGTGTCAAATTCTGATTGTGACATTTTAAAGAGTGAATTTGCATGGCTGATAATGCATGCATAGCAAGAGACGCTTACCCTATCGACACACACAGTCTTGGTCTATTGGAATTAATCGTGTTTATGATGATGATGATGGATGGCTACTCATGTTTATGTGATTCGTTCAGTTTGTGTTGTTACCTTGATTTGTCTAAAACAATTTATGAGATTTGAACTACGATCAAACAAATTCATCAAAGATACCATTCCTAAAATTTTGTACAGCAGACGCGCAACTTCTGTCGCCTATATAAAGTAAATCAAAAGAAAACAAAAATGTTTATCTTTTAGCAATAAATTATCAATCTTCTCGGATAATTTACTAAATATTTTATTCAATGCAATATCAGCATGCAAAAATGGTGATGTTACATCAGTGGGACGATCAAAAGCGTTAACAAAAACAATTACCAATAGAAAATGTCAACAGACAAAATAAAGTCCACAAAACACTTTGCAGAAGATTAAATAAAAGGGCAACAGGAACCCTGTAAAATCTGGTAAAAAGGTGGGAGGGGGCGTCCTTGATGGGATTTATGACATCAGTTGCCGTAGATTGACAAGCATTTCTATTCCTGTTTACTAGTATCTTGTGTCTTAGTTATATGCAAAGTCAAATAAGATATAAGACATCACTTATATACCTGAATATCTAAAACTAATGTAGAATTAGTTTCACATGTTTGTCACTGGTCTTTTCGAGAAGCCTATATATATCCATATAAGCCAGAAATCTAACGAGGAAGATTATTTTTTATATTCTCATGCTTGAAATTTCTCAATTCCATGGAGGAAATTTTGCCACATCCCCTCAGTCATGGTCTGTTGACATTGGACTTTTTTTTACATAGCTTACATGTTAACGTTTTTGATGAGGTTAGTTCAATGGGAATTATTCATGGATATTCTATGTTAGTTTTAATAGCATTAGCTCATTTCTTTTTTAAGTAGATTATTTTGCCCATCCCATAAGTCATGGTGTATTGACTTTTGCATAGTAAATAGGTCAACATTTGTCAATTTGTCAGATGAAAAGGAAATTTGCGATCTTCTCGGTGCATTCGCATTTAATGTTTATATCGGGGAAAAGGTCCGTTTAAATTTCTTTGGAAAATATCTATACCAAAAAATAAAAACAACACTTTATAAATTTCATGGTCTGAAGCGCTTTTCTGGATTTACTTTCAACAGGCACGCCCAAAGCTAAAATTTTGAAAGCCAAGGACGTATAAGAACTGAAACAGTCGAAGAACTATGATACAAAAAGGACATAAACAATAGCCAAATCCATCTTAGGTCAACTTTGCCTGAGGGCGTTGAAACCTTACTTTCTAATAATTTCAAAATTACTTAACGTACAGTGTTAGTATGGTTTGTTATAAATCATGTCAGTACCGAAGTACTATCTTGTGGGCTGATGATACCATCGGGGACTGAAAGTCCACCAGCAGAGGTATCGATCCAGTGCTGTAAAAAATGAAAACAACACGTTATAAATTTCATGCGTCTGAACCAAGTCAGGTATATGGCAGTTGTTTTTTACTTGTTCCGTTGATTGATAGCACTTGATTTTGTTAGTTTTTATAGACTTTCCATTTTTGTCTCGCCTGCGACTTTTGTCGCAGTATGTGAGACTAAGGTATTACTATCCGGCGGCGGCGGCGGCGGCGTAAACTTTTTGTATAAAGCTTTATATTTCAGAAGGTAGAAGACCTGCATGCTTTATATATATCTTGTATGCAGATACTTTATGTTACAAAGTTTCCGTCTGTGACATGTCCATTGTCCTTGACCTCATTTTCATGGTTCAGCAACTGCTTGAAAATGTGAGTTTCTCACTTATAATGAGAATAAGGATAACTATAATTGGTATATGGGTTCCTTGCAACATCTACATGTCTGCCAGGCAAAGGTTTACCTGAGCTCGACCTCATTTCATGGACCAGTGATCAAGCTTAAAGTTATTAGGTACGTTTCTCACATACTATTAGTAGTAGTAGGTCAACTATATGTGGTGTATGGAATGATTGTAATGGATAAATATCAGTCTGGCAGGTTTTATCTGACCATGACCTCATTTTCATGGTTCATTGGTCGATGTTAAGTTTTTGTGTTTTGGTCTGCTTTTCAAGTACTATAATCAATAGTTCAACTATATGTGGTGTACGGAATGATGTAAGCTTTCCATATCTGTCTGGCAGGTACCATCTGACCTTGACCTCATTTTCATGGTTCATCGATCAATGTTAAGGTTTTGTGTTTTAGTTTGTTTTCAAATTAGGTCAGCTATATTTGGTGTATGGAATAACTGTAAGGTGTACATGCTGTCTGGCAGGTATAATCTTACCTTGACCCCATTTTCATTGGTCAATGTTAAGTGTTTGTGTTTTGGTCTGTTTTTTTATAATTACCATAAGCAATAAGTCAACTATATTTGGTGTTTAAAACATGTTAGGAGTATATGTCTGTCTGACAGGATTAATCTGACCTTGACCTCATTCTCATATATTTTACAAATGTTAAGTTTATGTGATACTTTTAGTAAAAGATTTATCTTTAAGACTTTCAACATAAAATCAATGTTCAGTAAAGCAGGCGAGACATTTCAGCGTGTGCACTCTTGTCACATTCACCTTTGAGTGCGGTATTTTGTTATACTATTTTGCTTAGTAACTAAATTTCAAAAGTGTTAATCTTTGCTACATATCAATCGATTCTTTTGCTTTTTCCTGAACTTCTCTGATTTAGTTGCATATATAAACGAATAATTGGCATATTCCAGAAAGAGATTAATCCAGTAGAATAATACATCGTAGTTGCAACTCCAAGAACTTATGTGCATAGCAATATTTTAAACCAGTTTTACCCAAAGCTCCAATATATATTGCCTACTGTCTTCGCCGTTTTGCTATTTGCTATTTTTTGGAAATTTTATTTCGATTTCAATTCATCTGTAATGTTTCTTTTACCATAACTTTTTAGGGCGAATTATAATGAAAGGCGTTCTTGCTAAAACGGAACAAACTTCGAAAAGTTAAAGTTTCAGTGTTTGCAAGAAACTTTAAATTTTGGCACGACATTTCCACTGAGATTTGGTGAAATTAACAGGAAAATATAGTGCTTACTTATTTATTTTTGTGTTTTGGAATTCAGTTTTCCAATGTTTTGCTTTTATATATACTAGTACACACCGCGAAATCGCGGGCATTTAGATACGATTTTGATTTTGGTGTTTAACGCCACTTTTAAGCACCGCTTTTGGGCTATTTCGTGGCGGCCAGTTTTATTGGTGGAGGAAGCGGGAGTGCCCGGAGAAACCACCGACCTTCGATAGGAAAACTGACAATCCTAGTCAATTAAGATTGAGTCGAGTGCACCCGCACGAGCCGCGTTCGAACTCACAACCTCAGTGTTGACTGGCTAGTGATTACAGTAGTAACAACTTAGACCACTCGGCCAACGAGGCCCCGCGGGCATTTAGAGCGTGGTTGAAAGTATATGTTAACTGTTGTAGGATGAATTTTGTAAAGATTTTATGACTGGAGAAATTCAGGAAAGGTATCAAAAGTCATAGGTACTTGGGGACAGGAAAATTTTTAGCCCTCCCAATTTTTTCAAAAGCTGTTATTTTTGTTTATTACTAATTTCAATTATTTTCGCGTTTTTCTGTATACTATGAACATACATATACTATAGATAAAGTGTATTTGCTATTTACTATCAATTCCAAGTTTACTATCCACGGCGGTCACTGATTTGTTATATAGAGACTAATATATATTCTAAACCTTTAGAATGGGCAGTGTCGTCAAATGTTTTCTAAATATTGGTCACTGAAAGATAACCTAACTACCTTAAGATGAAAAGGAAATTAAAGGATAATTGAATAAACGACCATTATTCATGTTCGTTTATCATATTTATAATTACAAATAAAACTAGCTTTATTGAAACTGAAATGAAAATCAAAATATATGGCGTTAATTCAAGTTATTTATAGACACACTTCTGTCAGTAGTTTCATTCATTTTTTCAGTTGTTGGTGGGGTTCTTGTTGCTCAGTCTTAAATAAAATTGAGAATGGAAATGGTGAGTTGAAACAGAAATTTAATGTTCATTTTTCATTTTTTCGGAAATTTTGGTGCAAAGTCTGCTAGTCCCCTCGAATAAAGATTTATTATCAGCGAGTCCTCGTGTATAATTTATTTAGTCTGTTTGTCCTTGTTAACATCATGACACAATCTGTGAGTCGTTAAATAACGTTGCCCGTGTCTGTGAGTCCTATGACTGGCATTGCGTTGCTTGTTAGTCATCGAGAATAACGTTGTGTAGCTGCGGGTCCCCTTAAATAACATTGCGAGTTCTCCTAAATAGCATTGCTTAGTCTATGAGTTATCGTAAATAAAGATACGTAGTCTGCCAGTCCTGGTAAATAATGCGGACGATATAATGGCACTTTAAGATGATATTGTTTTACCTCACTGTCTTGAATGATATCGGCATTACCGATAACGATTTGAACACAGAAATAAACGATATACGATAAATTTAAACAGTAACATTTATATAAAGTTACAAACTAGATAAACACGGTTTATCAGTTGGCCAAATCGGAATTGTATTTTTCCTCTACCAACTAGGAATCTCGGAATCTCGGAATGAAATAAAATTTTGAAGGAAACAGAGTTTTATGCGTTCCGCACTTTTTGAATTTAACTTGTTCAGGATCTACAACGTACGTCACGAGTCATGTGATTTTGAAAGTTTCAAGCCGCCATTTTTGGAAATGTGAAGCGAATAAAGGTCAGAATTCTATGATTTATTAACCTTGGAAGCATTTATCGGTAAAAGTATATAGACAAACAAATAACTGGGGTCGATACTGACATGGTTTAGCATTGCTGTTTCATGATAAACGTCCAAACTTTTAAACACTCTCAAAACCGTGATCGGATCCTATATCGTCTGCACATTGTCAACACACCATTGACATTTGAAGAAAATACTCTCTTTCCTCCGTAACAGAATGATAAATTATAGCATAGACCAACATGAGGCAAGAAAAAGTACACTAACTTCCAGATTTCTCTTAATATGAGGAAGGCGCTACCTTAGATGCCAGCTATAATTACCAAGCCAATAATTCACTATGTCACTACATATCTTTTGTCTAAAATTAAAAAGGCTGATATTTTCAAGAGACACTAGACTATCTGTCTGTAATCTGTATTCGAATTTCTGCAAATCAAGTCGCACCTCAATTCACATAGAGGAAAATGTCGTGATGTCAATACACTTGATATGAAATATAAACATTTCCACCACCTCAAGTACGAGAACAAATAAAACCATTAAATATTTCAATAGTAATAAATTAAAATCTCAATGCAAAATCAAATGATTCTGAGACCATGTGTGCCCATCATTCTACCTATCATCATTTTATGGGCGTTTTTGTTTGTTGTGCATTAACTGATTTTGTGTTATGGATGGATACTCCATATGCTTTGTTTTCTATTCAATAAACAAGTCAAAGGGACACTTGCCAAACAAAATGGAAAAGTTCAAAGATACAAATGTTACAATATGTGCAGTTCAAATTAATGTTCACAAAGTCAATAATATTTTCTGTTGCAGGTAATCACCAAATAAAGTTTACACCCTTTTGTAGTTAATTTCTTTCTTCAGTTGAATTAGTAAATTCTAGGTTGTAAAAAGAATAAGTGTCAGTTCTTCCAGTTATTACAATTAATATGATGAAACTGTTTTAATATCCTTAAAACATTTAAAGGCATGTTGTAAATACATGTGCTCTAAGCTGCACGTAGTATATGATATTACCATATATAGATTAATCGACCCATAATTTATGTCTAATCATCTCAATATAGCAAAATAAAATAAAATCAACTTCTCCAATAGAAAAGGACACACGATTTGCATCTCCATAGCTTGTATGTAAGATTTCTCTAAATGTTCTGCACATCAGACTTTTTAACATTTTGGAAAGTTTTCAAATATTCTTCGATGTTTACATTTGGGTGGATGTCAATCAGTATTCCTTCATCTATCACTTTGAAGTAAAGAACAATTCCTATGGATGGATTACGTAATAAATTAGCACTTAATCCTAAATGTTGGAGAGTTCGTTTGATAGTATCTTCATTGAGGATTACATCAGAACTGACATTAATGGACTGTAAGAAATAGTCAAATCCATTTTCAATAAAATTGAAATTGTACACATTGTTAAATTCATCTTTAAAAAGGCACTGTCACCATATTCATTAAATTTTAAATTGTCATTATTGAAGGAATATCTTCAAAACATATTTATAGTGTATGTTGCACCAGCTCTCATGACCTCTTTTAATGAGAGATAATTTCAATTACTGGTGCAGGTAGTTCATTCAGTGGCAATAGTTGGTGTAATTAAGTTGTTTACTATGATACAATTTTTCACTTCAACAGAATCATGATTATGTTATATTTTTAGATGCCCTAAAACAGAACTGTCAACAAATGAATTTCCTATGAGGAATTTTCAGTACTTTTAATATAATGCGGATTTTCTCTCTTCGTTGAAGACCCATTAGTGGCTGTCGGCTGTTATCTGCTCGGGTTTGTGTCTCTGTGACATATTGCCCATTCCAGTTCTCAATTTTATAACAAAAGTACTCACCATTCATTCATCTGAGTCCAGTTGAAATATACATATAATTCATGTCACCATTGCAGATTAGTGGTATTCTACAAATGAAATCGAGTGAAATTAGAAATTGCATGATTAACTATAATATATAAATAACACATAGCTGAGAGGGTGATAGAGCAGAATGTTACCCCGAGAAAACATTGTCAACTGAAGCGAAGCCAAGGTTGACAATGTCTTTCGAGGGTAACAATCTGCTCTATCACCCTCTCAGATATGTGTTATTTAATTTATTATACTGAATGTTCTGTTATTACTGTCGATTAAATTTCAAATTCAAAGTAATAAACTATGACGTCTTGTACATAACAACCATCCGTATTTAATAAAGCGCACACTTGATCAAAAAGAGGGACGAAAGATACCAGAGGGACAGTCAAACTCATAGATCGAAAACAAACTGACAACGTCATGGCCAAAAATAAAAGACAAACAGACAAATAATAGTACAGATGACACAACATAGAAAACCAAAGACTAAGCAACACGAACCCCACCAAAACTGGGGTGATCTCAGGTGCTCCGGAAGCGTAAGCAGATCCTGCTCCGCATGTGGCACCCGTCGTGTTGCTTATGTTATTACAAATCCGGTAAATAGTCTAATTCGGTAAGTCACATTCGTGAAAAGGGAGGGTATTGTAGTTACGACACAAGGAACATATCCGATATCATCTGTGAAACGGTTATTCCATAACGGTCAACCAACTCAAACGTCTCCGTGAAGGGTAATAGAGTATTTGCCATAGGAAAGAGTCGTATTTAATAAAGTGCACACTTGTTCAAGCGTCTCCGTGAAGGGTAATAGAGTATTTACCACAGAATAGAGTAAATTAACACCTTGTATAAGCCAATCAAAATATTGCATTTTACTTGAAGTATGATAACACATATTGACATATCTGTATTGGAATTGTCTTTGAGATTTCCTTTTTAAAATAACATCTAAAACATGTCAAAAAGGAGCAAGTTTAAATAAGGATTTTTCATATAAGGAATTATAAAGTAACAAAATTACCTAAAATGCTAGTATTGAATTGAATACCTGTATAAAATAGTCGCGACATTATATTGAACTGATTTAGTTGTTAATAATATAAATTGACAAAATTAAGTATTAACCTAAATAGTACTGTGAAGCTTTAATTCACATTTCTCAAAAATAGTGTCAGATATTGCAAGCAAAGGAATTATGAATTCCAAATTTGGAGCATTTGTTTAATTCATGCCCTTGACATGAAAGAAGCTACAAGCAGACTATTTAAATAGTGGACTAAAATTAAAAATAAACACCAGTAACAAGCAGTCATGAAAATCAAAATTAACAAACATTGTCTCATGGATGGCATATTAGAACTTTAAATGTTGTCTGTCTAAAACAAATCATAATGGTAATACAACTCTTGACTGTGTGTCAACTTCTGTATATATAACATGATTAAGCCTGATATGCTTAAACTGTTAAATTGTTTCATGCAATGAAAATACTTCAAATGTATCTTATAGGAACAAACTCAAACAAGAACTGAATAATAGATTTTTTGGAGTTAAGTAACAATACTTACAAATGTACATTGAATAGACAACTTAACTGGATAGTGTTTTGAATGGTAAAATAAAAAAGATTACTGATTTTCTGCTTTCAAAAACTATTCTACAATGATAGGTTCTGAAATTAAGACTTTTTTAACATGTTTAAGATTTAAGATGATATCATATCTTTTCTTTAAAAAGTTGAAGGTTACTATTTACTGAAGTTCAATGTACATTTTCAGTTTTGTATTGAGAACTCTAAAAAAATATATCAGTTTTCACTTACTTTATAGATGGTTCATATTGGTGATTAGCAATGCAAGCTTTCATGTTGATATCATTAGGTCCTCAAGGTGGGGATGTTTTTTTTTTTTTAGTTTAAACTAATGGCTTTATATTACATGAATTACATGTATTTCTTTTACATTGTATATTTTAAACAAATTCAATTCACATTTTACTGCAGTTTCAACAGATTTTTTATATCTATTACAAAAGAGAGTAGTATAATAAGTTTGATAAGGTTAGCGACTTTCATGTCACCCACCTTATGTTTAATAACTATTTAAATGGATTTATATTTTATTTTATTACAAAGTGAGCTTTATTTTTATATTTTAAGGTAAGGGAAAAGTGGACTGTAAGATGGGAAGACCTTTAAATTTAAACAGTATACATGTAGCTAAGAATTTTATTTGTTTCCTATTTATTAGAGAAAAATTTATAAAAATTCTGTTTTGCTTGAAAGAATTTTTTTCAACTTTAGAAAAAATGTGTAAAAAATTTCTTAATGAACTATTTTCTCCTATCATTTAAAAAAAACTCATTTCAGATTATATTTGAAAACGAAACAATAAGAAAACCGATAATTTTAACAAAACAACAACTTCCTGGAATATTTTATCAATCTAAAATTTAACGACCCTTTTAAAATTCCATCTTTCCATATTCTCCTCCTCATCATCTTCCTATACCTCAACATCTAAATGTTGACTTGGCATGTCCTGAATGTCATTTATAATGGATTGGCATAAGGCAAAATACCATTAGTATGCCAATTCCATATAAGGGTTAACTCCATCATACAAATCCTTGTAAATAAATTTTGATTTTTTTAGGGTTTGATGTGTTCCCTTCTCTTCATCTGAATTTTTATTATGTCCTTATCCCGTCTTACAGTCCTAGTATTATTCATTTCATTTATTGTGGAAATAAAAGAATTTACATTCATAACATCTTCTTCAAGTTTTTTTGTTCATCATTTATCTGGGCTTGACTAAATGAAGATGAAATGGCAGAAAAACGTTCATTGTTTTGTAATAGAAAACAGGGGAATAGTGGCAAATTTAAAAAACATTGTAATCTTGAAATTCTATTACAGTTTTTTCAGTTCAGTTTGCAAATTTTCAACCTTTTCTGACCTTGTTTTATTATCATAATATAAATTGTAACCTCCAGAAGGAAGATTGGTTTTAGTGGTAAGGTTACATATTCCCCAGCAATCATCTAGACTATATTAGAGTCTTCTTCCACTGGAAGGACTTTTATTTTCTTTATTAAATTATAACATATTTGAGAAATAGTTTTCCCTGGACAAATCTCTACATGTGTACTCCAGGATAAAGTGTACTCCAGGATAAATCTCTACATGTGTACTCCAGGTTGCAGGAAATGGGTTGTACTGTTCAACATACTGATGCAAATACTTCCCACGCGAATCTGTTCTAATAAGGATATGATGCATTCTAGGGACAAAGAAACAAATGATTTTAACCACGAATAAAGTTTTGTAAGTGGGAGTATAAGAATTACCTTTCCTTCATTAATAAAAACTCAAATTTTGGACAGTCATTTAGGAATTTCAATAATTCATTGAGCATAATAATAAGGTAATTCAATGTAATTGACTTCGGCAATTGATTGGCTTAGCTTTAACAAAAATTATAAGAACTACTTGAGGTTAGCGATTAATACATCAACCACCTTAATAAAATTTTATGTTATATCGGATGCTCTGGGTCCTGACACTGCAATAAACCTGACGCTATATGAGAAATGATTTAAAATAATGTGGTTTATATGACAGTTCAGAATTGATTTGCTTACTAACTTTTATGAAAGTAAAACACTACTTGAGGTTAGCGATTGTTACATCAACCACCTTAATAAAATTTTATGTTATACCTAATGCTCTGGGACCTGACACTGCAATAAACCTGATGCTTTGAGAAGCGACTTATGATAATGTGGTGTATATATAACAGTTTTGAATTGATTACCTTAGTTTTACGAAAAAATAGAAGAATTACTTGAGGTTAGCGATTGTCACATCACCCACCTTAATAAAATTTTATTTTATACCTGATTGTCTGGGACCTGACATGGCATTAAACCTGATACTTTGAGAAATGACTTATGATGCAATGTGGTATATACATGTATATGACAGTTTGGAATTGATTAGCTTAGTTTTTACGAAAATTTCAAGAATTACTTGACGTTAGCGATTGTTACATCAACCACCTTAATAAAATTTTATGTTATAATATACTCGATGCTCTTGAACCTGACACTGAAATAAATCTGATGCTTTGAAAAACAACTTGTAATAATGTGGTGTATATATAACAGTTTAGAATTGATTCGCTTAACTTTTATGAAAATTATAAATACTACTTAAGGTTAGCGATTGTCACATCACCCACCTTACTAAAATTTTATTTTATACCTGATTGTCTGGGACCTGACATGGCATTAAACCTGATAATTTGAGAAATGACTTATGATAAAATGTGGTATATACATGTATATGACAGTTTGGAATTGATTAGCTTAGTTTTACGAACAATTTCAAGAATTACTTGTGGTTAGCGATTGTTACATCAACCACCTTAATAAAATTTTACGTTATAATATACTCGATGCTCTTGGACCTGACACTGAAATAAATCTGATGCTTTGAAAAACAACTTGTAATAATGTGGTGTATATATAACAGTTTAGAATTGATTCGCTTAACTTTTATGAAAATTATAAATACTACTTAAGGTTAGCGATTGTCACATCACCCACCTTAATAAAATTTTATTTTATACCTGATTGTCTGGGACCTGACATGGCATTAAACCTGATACTTTGAGAAATGACTTATGATACAATATGGTATATACATGTATATGACAGTTTAGAATTGATTGGCTTAATTTTGAAGAAAATTAGAAAATTTCTTGAGGTTAGCAATTGTCACATCATCCACCCTAATAAAAAATATTTTATACCTGCGGATGCTCTGGGACCTGACATTGCAATAAACCTGATGTTTTGAAAAAGTACTTATAAACTCAAATGAAGTGAAATTAATTTGCTGCACCATACCTTTTATTTTTTCCCGTGTCTATTCAATTTGATGTAAAATTTAATTTACCAAAAAAAAAAAAAAAAAAAAATCCTATGTATATATATATTCATTGTAAAACAACTGTGTAAACTCAGTCATTGTCAGTATTCACAGTATGTATTAATTGAGTTATCTCTTTGTACCACTGTAATTTTACTAAATTAAAAGTTTAGATTTTAACTTAAAACAGTTGACATAGTAATCAGAAAATAACTTACATCTGAGATGCATTTGTTCATGTTTCATTAAAATTATCATCAATATTAAAGGTTTCAAAATGGTGAACTTAACATATTTACCATAATCATGATAATATTTTTTAGAATATTTATTTCCTTTAATGGTCCTGAACATGCATGAAATATTTGCCACTGGACATTAAGCAACAAACAATCAATCAATATATGCTTAAAGCATAAGTAGCATAAAACCCGTTATAAGGATATCAAAATTAAGGTATTTAAATGCAGAATAATTTAAAAAATGCTGTATATATCATTATATATTTTGCTTTCAAATTGAGTGTTTGTCAAAATGTGCAAGTATTGATGAGGTTATGATTTTCACATCACCCACCTCATAGTTGTGTAATGAGTGATCAATAAATATAATTAAAATATGTTAATAAAGCATCTCACCTTGTATAAATGACACGTTTATTAAGTTAGTAGCTGCATTGCCTATTTATGGTTTCATAGTAAATATAAGATGCACACAAGAATTCAATGGAGCATGTTTAAGGTTAGCGATTAGCTCATCACCCAACCCACCTTATAGCCTTATATTTATAATATACTGATAAAAGTTGTTTATTAAAAGGGACATGTCAAAGGTTTGTAGCAACAAGTAAATAAACTATAGACCTACTCAGGGTTTGAATGTAGGAAAAGACAAATTTCTGTTTAGTTAGTAGCTGCATTGCATAATATTATTTCATGGACTGTAAGATGCACAAAACGCAATGGAACATGTTTAAGGTTAGCGATTAGCACATCACCCACCTTATATTTATTACTGAATAAAATTGGTAATTGAAAAGAACATGTTTGCAGCAACAAGTAAATAAACTAGAGACTCATTTAGGGTTTGGATGTCAGTTTATCACTATTAGAATATCTGCAATAAAAGAAAGTGGAAAAATCTAGTTCACATCTGACCATTTTCTTTTTATGTAAATATAAAATTAAGGCTTAATTAAAATATTTATCCCATACATTTGGTTTAATATAAAAGCATTAGGAATATTATCATTGAAGAAAACTTTGATATTTTAGATTATAAAGTGATATATGTGAGATAATATCTACCTGTTAAACAAGGTTACACAAAATTACTACTTCTAGATTTTCCACTTTGCTTCTAACTGCAAGTAACATAAATGAATTGAAAGAAATTGAAAAGATCTAGACCACTAGAAAAATGAATCATAGTGTATGATCAAGATGACATAAGTGTTCAGATTAAAAGATTTATATGATACATCTTGCTACATTCATGACATCAGAATGTAACAAGAAACAAAATAAAAGGTTAGCGATTATCATATCACCCACCTTAATGTTAACTGTTAATGTTACAAAAAGAATTCACTGCAATATTGGTAAACATTAGTACATCATAAATATCCCGATTCATTTCCTAAAGAAAGTTTCTAGGTAAACCAGTCAGATAGAAAAAATTACTTCACTAGAAATGTTTGTGATTATAATAAGTAGATATGGAATTCCTAAAAGACTACTTGTATCAAACAAGAAACAAAGATATAGACAACCCCATCCACTTAGGACCTTAAACAATGAAGAAATACAATACTCTATGACAAACTGCTGAAGACCATCAAAATAAGAAAAAGAGATCATTTACATGTATGGCAGCAATCATTATAATCATTTTCAAAAGAAGGAATAATCAGAAAATTGCATTTGCTAAGAAATAAGTTGTCTGGTTCAATCATTGCGCTTTAGTAAAGGTTAGCGATTTTCACATCACCAACCTTTGTTCGTTGACTGGTGTTGATGTTGCAAAAAAAAAAAAAAAGAGTTCACTACAATGGAGATTAAATCAAAATCAGAATTATATATCATAAATCTCAACCATTCACTTCACTGATGAAATTCCAACAAAACAGTTTTCTGTACATGTACATTGTAAACACACTTGGAAAAAGACTTATAGAATAACTTAAAAAAGTAAATTGAATTTTATAATAAGGAGATTTAGGCATGGTTGTCAGAGAGACAAATATAAACTGAAACAGATATATATATATATATATATATATACATATATACAACCCAATCACTGTATACGTAGGGTCTTTAACAATGAAGAAATACCATATCTTAATAATGACTGGCTATTCGAGACCAACAAAATAATAAAAATTCATTAGAAAAGAGATTATTTAATTGTGACTGCCTGCAATCATTTTAAACATTTAAAAGAAAAACAAATAAGTTGGCAGACGATTGATAAGAAAATAATTCCAAAGATTTGAAGACTGATTCTCCTGTGATAAAAATGAAAGGACTAAATGATGTCACCCAACATTTGAAATTAGAACTGTTAGTAGTGAGGTAGATGATTCCTTGTTAAATATCAAGCTGTAATGGTCAAGTTTCATTTAAAAGATGTAATTTTACTTTCAATGTGTATAACTGATCATTTTGGACTTACCAATAGTACCATTGAACAGACCAAATGGTGCACATATATTGACAGAAAGCATTACTTTTGCTAATTTACAGAGGTAAATGGTTTGTTGTAGTCCACCAGCCCTATCGCTTTCTGAAGATTTAGAATGAAACCCACTGCTAACAGCATTAACCTGAGCAATAGGAAATTGTGTATTCACTTCAATTAATTTTGATTTATTGTGTCCACACCTCCTGGTGGGTAGGAAACACAAAAAGCCCATTAGCAGACATTCGTTTCAGTAATCTTTCCCCATGGGACTGTTTTAAATTGTGCCACTGAAATTTTTGCAACCAATGAGCATGTTCAGATGTAGTTTTGTATTCCCTCAAGGCAAGCAGCACATTTTTAACTGCTGTTAATTATTTCTTTGACGGACAATATTTTGCAAATTAACTGCACAATTAAATTCATTCCAAACAAGAATCCCATGAAGTGATGTTGGTATTTTACTGGTTGAATTAAACACAGGAGAATCTAATACAGGTGGTAACTGAACATCATCCCCAAAAACAACTACAGGAAGTCCCCCATGACTTTTCAAAATTTTCGCCGTTCTGCATGCCATATCGACCCATAAATTCCATCTCACCAAGTGTAGTTGCACCAATGAGTGACCTCTCATCTACCAAGAGAACTTTAACTCCATCACAGTTACTTTTAAATTTACACCTAAAATGCCCTCAGGAGTTTTCATTTCTTGTCCTTTCTTATATGTAGGAATTTTCAAAAACTATGCAAGGTGACACCTGATATTATGTTTGCACTATTTCCTGTGGGGCATAAAACTTGGACAAATCAATTAGATAAAAAGTATTTCTAATTGCTTTAACTAAACATTTGATAAGAAAAGACTTGCCAGAACCAGCTGTACCAGAAACAATCATCCTTAAAGGTTCAAACTGATCAGATTTGTTAGTGTAATTCTGAATTGTTTTCATAACAATGTTAAAAGCAAATTTTGATCATTATTCATTTTCAATACATCAACATGTGGGATATCTTATTTTTGTCATTTGTATCAATGTAAGACTGTAGGTTTTGAAGCCAGGAAACACCCAAATCAGGCGGATAATTGTATGTTGGTTGACACCAATTATATTCAGGCCCCCATTGTCATATTTAAAATCAATATAAGTATCACCATATAGTGGATTAGGTTGAACTAATTCCTTCCATTCTGGCTGCTCGCATTGTTCAGAACTGATAGGAATATCATCTTCTTAATTATCATCATTGATGTGTTTTCTAGCTTTTTCAATATCAGCTTTTACAAAGTTCGGACAAACATCAGTTTGTAAAATGATTCCATTTGGTGTACCCAAGAAAGGGTGTCATTTTAACATCCAAAAGTTGTCGCCAGTTTGGCGTGTAAAGAAGAAGCATTGTACGACAGTAATTTTCATCAAGTGGCCAAGATGCTTGAATATTACATCCAGTTAAAACAGGAACTTTACCACTTTTACAAATGAAATCATAAAAAATGAAGTATCTTTTCATTTCTTTGAAGATATCTATCTAGGGGTGTATTTTTGTAACACAAATTCCATCACCATTTTTATTCAATAACCTTGAGCCAGACAAACTCACATTTTGAAAAGAATTACTTGATCTATATGAAGGTTGACTTGAAAGTTCATAAGAAGCTTCTACAGCAGAAATATCTCTTTGACTGTACTAATCAGAAGCTTTGTACAGAGAGACTTAGCTGTTGCACCAGTAGATTCATCTGCACAATCAACTAAATCATTAAAGAATTCAACCACTGCACTTGTATGCTGATTACCTTTGCATGCATAACCGCACACATATTTTTCAGTAGCAAGAATATCATCAACAGATGGATTGTCCACATCACTTTTGAAACAATTAAAGAAATATCTCCATTGGCCCGCCAGCCCTGTGAATGAAATCTGGAATGCTGAACAAGCATTGGATGGTCTCTGGCCAATTCAAGACGTAAAGAGTCATTTTGTCTTTTACTATGGCAGGAGTCACTCTTAACTGTTTACCAGGGATGATTCTGTACCAAATTCCATTCTACATTGTCTTTCTTTGCCCTTTTTGATGTTAAGCAATAATCTGAACACCTTTGTATGTTAAACCGGTTTGTTAAAAGTAAGTGGTCTTCTAACAATGTTTCTTGTGATAAACTGACATCCATTAATAACTTAATTAGGGATTTTTGTCATCTGGTGGTAAGGAGCAATACCTGCAGGAGATGGCCATAATGTTTTTATAGAAAGGCCATTTCATCCTGCCCTGCTGGATGGGAACCTGTTAAACCAAAATGTATTGAAGCCCACTCAGACAATGTTGCAGCACATTCTGCATTTGATAAACCTTTCTCAATACATTCATTTATCAGATTATGTGGTTCCTGACAGATCTCCAGCCGAGACCATGCCAGTGCACCATTCCCTAGACTTAGCAAATTCCTGTCTATACCAGTATGTTGTAACACCAAAAGCTGGAGACATAACATCATGAAAATAGTCATTAGTCCTCAGGTCAAAATATTTTGCCACAATATGTGTATTTTTTGAAGGGCTTCAAATAGTTTTGAGCGGTCAGAAAAATCTACATCTGTCCCGCTTGTTTCTTCTAAATAAATAGAAAGTAATCTTCTCAGTGGTTTGAAATGGTATTCAGCACAACTACCTGTGGTAAAAAACAGGTAGTCCTTTTTGTCATTTATGTGATATTGTATTAGTGCCCGAAGTTCTTTAGCCCTCTGTGCCCAGTATTGTGAAGTGCCACGTGATGATGCTCCAAAGTATAAAATTTGTTTAGCGAGTGAATTGTCACCATTTTGTATTTTTCCCGAAGTTCAGAAATAGATAAAAGTTGTTCTCCTAGCTTTTGGTGTACAACCAAATTGCTATTTTCAATAGCTCTCTTTCTCATAATCATGTTATGAACAACAAATTTAAAATAAGGATGATGGGCAAACCTTCCATCATCATACCAGAGCAGATGTTCTGCCCAATCACACATGGAGGAAACAGTTCTAGGTCTATTCATGTAAAAATCACCTGTACCATAAGGAATCAAACAAGGAAAAGCAAGTGTAAAAAAATGGTGTGTTGTAAATTCAGATACTGGTGTGTTTTCCCTAGTTGGCCAAGGTAAAGTAATTGTACCTTTTTGTTAATTGTAACATCACCATGAGCTTGTCCAACAACATCACTCACAATATCTTCTACTTTTTCCTGATATTAATATGTGGGTCAGGCAAAATTACACTTGAATGTGTATTACCTTCTATTTCACCAGGGTCTGTTTGATCAGGGGCAGGGCCATTGTCAGAAATATGAACAGTATTGGCTTGGTATTCAACTGTTTGTATATCTGACAGTTCACCATCAATAGACAATGCAGCTAACCTTTCTTTACTAATAATAATGTCAAAATAAGCTGGATTGTACTATTTAAAAAAAAAAAAAAAAAGAAAGAGCAGTTTGTATTTTTAACCTTCTTACTACAAAATCTTTAGATGTTCCATTTTTGCCCTCCTTCCGTACGCGAATAATATTAATTTCTTCAGAAAGTCTAGGAAACATTTTGGCTGGTTCATTTACTTCTTGTGGGAAAGTAACACAGTGCCCACCAGAAGCAATACCCCCATGACCTAACATGCGAACATTTATACAAGGTGAAATTCTACATATAAGTTGTTGTTCAACAACAGTTAAATCGGCAAGTTTAGATGGAATATGTTTAGTGTCCATATTGTTTTCTGCTAAAAATAATTTTATTGGTGATTTATCTAAATGACAATGCTTACACTCATTATCTTTTGCCATTTTCATATCCATTTTCTTTCTTTGCAAATATTACAAAATTTAAAACAATAAGACATTTGTTTAATTTCAAAACTACGAATACAATCCATAACTTTATTAAACTGTTGATTTTCATGAAGAAGTGGAGGATTTGGAATATGTTTTCATCAATATTTAAAAGTTGTAGCTGTTTTTAATTTTTATTGCACACGACGCTTTCTGTTTGTTAACTTATTGTTACTTTCTAAATTAGGTGGGTATTCATATTGTATTCCCAGCTTTCTGCATCTTGTATATATTTGATCAGCAAGAGGATCATACTGATTGTTTTAAGAAGTTATTGAATTAACAGTGAGCCTGTTTAAAATATTGTTTTCATCAGGTTTTCATTTCCATCTAAGCCAAAGGAACGATAAATAGGATTGTTTAGTTGAAGATCTAAAGATTTTGCTATTTTCTGGGATGCTATTTGGAATTTGTGGGAGAACACTGCTCGGCAGTATAAATGTATCGATCATCATCTTTTGTATGTGGTTTTAATACATCAATTTTATGTACTAATTCAGAGTCAGTTTTATGTAATTTATTGCTTTTGGTTTTGTAGCTGATTTTTCTGAGGTACACTTTTTCAAGTTTTGCTTTTGGTTGGTACTTTTGGTCATAAAATTAATTTGTTGGGGTGAAGTTGCTATAGCCATAGGTGTTTTTTAGTTTGAATTACATGCATTTTTATTCAATTATTTCCTGATATATAAATACCTAAGTAGCCCAGGTCGCATACTTAGGGGCCCTGTATTTTAACAGCCTCACTTGACCAGGGAAAAATCAAATGAATTTAAATTTACAATAGTTTTACATACATATATTTAAATAACCAATACAATCGATTTTACCTGTTAAGCATCACTGTAATACATAATCACTATCGTATATCCGGTTCACTGACTAACATGTGTTGATATAAACTTGAAAACTATATATTTGATTGAGAAAATTTGAATTGGAAATTATTGATGTGATTGAACAAAATTGAAATTATTTTGTAATATATAAGTATGGATTATAAAAGGATAAAGCACATGTGGTGAGTACTAATGTATTAAGAAGCATGATATATGTGGTAATTTACTAATATACATAATATGCACAGACATAGATTCAAATATCGATTACAATAAAATCGAACACACCTTTAGTTTAGAGCAGTAGAACTAAGTATATCTTCTTAAATTTTTCAAGAGTTCAATGTTTGATCTGCATATATACTTTATATCCGAGCCTAGCAAGAGTAGTTTTAATTCGTTTTTCATTTGCAATTTCAACAGGCTTTGTATAGACTGCATATTCAGTTTAATTTTATCGAATTCGCATTTATTACGTATTTTCCAAATAGCCCATTTAAAATAAAGCATTATTGCGTTAACAATTATATTATTCGAATTATCTGTACAGATTCCTATTAGAATATCTTTTTCAACGAGTGTCTCGTTATTTATTAGGTTACAAAGTTGTAAATTTCTGACAACTGTTTCTATCAATGGTTTAACATTATTACATTGATGAAATGAATGATCGAGTGTTTCAATATTATTATTTTCATCACATAAGTGACATTTTCCGTTTGACATATGCATTAATCGTAGTCTCTTTTCGGTCTATATAATCCTGTGTATACATTTCCATTGAAATTCCTTAACTTTTCTATTAATATCCATTTTACTGAGATTTAGCCAATTTTTCCCAATTTATATACTCGCTATACAAATTTTCCCATTTTGTTTGACACTTAGGGGTCTCAGTTATGTTTATGTTTAACTGAAGATATTTTAATGTCAAATCTTTGATTTTAATGATTTTATTATCTGGATTTAGAAATTCAAAGTTTTCAGAAATTTTGATTTTGTGGCTTTTTAAAGTGCGTTGAACATCGTTATTTTTTAAAATCTGCATGAATGTTTGTGGTATGGAACTTTTAATTCGTGAATATTCCGAAATACAATTACGTTTATCTATTAATTGTTGATATATTTCATTGCACGATTTAAAATCTTTGGTATTATCGTCCCATATATCACCAATAGTTTTTATTTGACTTTTTGAAAAAGAAGAATAAAATAAAGATTTGCCCTGAAATAAAATATTTGAGTTTCCAAATAATCGCTGTTTCTTTACTTCCATTTCGTTAAATATACCCTGTGTGATCCTTGTCAATTTTGACCACGATTGTAAAGCGCTTTTGTAATAATGTGGTAGGTTTTTGATCTCAAGACCTGAAAGGTCAGAACATCTACACAGAAAAAGTTCATCTGCAAATTTCTTATCATATTTTTTTAACCAAAATTTACCTATTGCATTCCAACTAGATAATGGCTTATGTAATATCGAATATAACGATTTGATATATTTACTTTCTATCCAACTATCCAAATTTACCATCCCCATGCCCCCTTTTTAACATCTAAACAACAAACCTTACGGTCTACTTGATTCACTTTACCATCCCAAATAAAATTCCATATTATCTTATTCAAATCTTTTTGTATTTTTGAGGTTTAACTCTTATTTATAACTCATTACCACACGCTGAAATAATCAAATTTTTAACAATAAGGAATTTTCCAGAGTATGGCAATTTTCTACTTTTCTAAACGTGTATACAATTTTGTACTTTTTCCAATATTGTTTTCCAAATTTTGTCATTATCAATGTTATTACCACGGTGAATACCTAGTGTTTTTATGTGATCTGTTGTCCGGCTTATCATTTTAAAAGTAGGCCGTTTGCGTGTATTTGCGCCAATATTTATTCCCTTAGTCTTTTCGTAATTAATTTTAGAACCCGAGGCCTTTTCATATTTGTCTAATATTTCAAAAGATTTTCTAACAGAAATTTCATTTTTATTAAATAATTGTGTGTCGTCTGCAAACATATTCAATTTGGTTTCTAGTAGCTCCCCATTTTCTTCCCCAGGCAATATAATGCCTTGAATGTCTTTTTCTGCCCTTATTGCACAGGCCAAGGGCTCTGCCTGTAATATATATAAAAAAGGGGCTATAGGACACCCCTGCCTGGCTGATCTAGAAATTGAAAAATATTTTGAGACGTAGCCATTTGTTTTAATACACGTCTTTGCACGTTTTAATAGCATTTGAACCCAACCACGAAAATTGTCCCCAAAATTAAATTCCTTCATAACGAAGTCTAGCCATCCCCATTCCATCCTATCAAAGGCCTTTTGTTGGTCTAAAAAGACAATTATACCCTCTTCATCTTCATCATCAATATATTTTATGATATCCTGTATCATTCTATTCGCTTCCGTTATATGTCTGCCTTTTACAAACCCTTTTTGGTCGGGATGAATAAGCTTTGGAAGGACTATTTTTAATCTTTCTGCTAGTATTTTTGCTATAATTTTATAATCGCAATTCAGTAGTGTAAGAGGGCGCCAGTTTCGTATATTTTCTCGTTCCCCGCCCTTAAATAGTAATGTTAAAACTCCTTTATATTGTGAGTCCGACAATGTTTTTTATTAAATATTTCTTGCAATAACGTACAAAATTCTTCTTGTATGATATTCCAAAATTTTATGTAAAATTCAGATATGATCCTGTCCTCCCTGGGGATTTATTTGTTTTATAATTTTTAGAACTTTCTTTATTTCCTCTGCGGTAATATCACGGTCTAGTAATTGTTTAAGGTCGTCATTTAGTTTGTTTTCTATGTGGCTTGTTAAATCTTGAGCACTTTCCAAATGCCATCCCTCGGAGCTAAATAAATTTGAGTAAAATTTAACTTGTTCATTTAGTATTTCGTCTATATTGTATTTATAATGCCCTTTTCTGTTTTATTCGACTCCATAATTTATTTTTCCGTTTTGCTTTTCGAGATTGAAAAGTAGCTTAACGATTTATAGCCATAGGTGTTGATTTCTTTAAAGGGTTGAAATGTGCACCTGCTAAACGTATATCTATATTTGGTAGAGTTAAAATGTTTTGACCAGGTTTAAACTGACGCATAAAATATACAGATGTCTGCGGTACCCAAATATTTATATTACATTCAAATAATGTGGCAGCAGCCTGAATTTCAATGGATGTAGCCCACATACTTCCAAGTTACATGCCCTAAATAAACATCAAAAGTCATGGTTTTATCATGGGTTATCATAACTCTATCTTCCCATAAAATCCAATTTTGGACAATATGGGAGCATACAATATACCTATATGTATCACTCAGACTCAAGTCTCGATTTATAATTAAATTTAGAGAGTGAAAAAAAGTTTCCATCTCCTGGTACAGAATTAGCAGAATTTATTTTGTTTGTTTCCTAAAGCTTCTGTGAAGTTGGAGACTGCAGCTGAATAGAAATGTCATTGCCAATATTTGGAGTTTCACCTGCATTTGTCTGTGAGCAATAGGAATAACCGTGGTCACATTCGAAAGTATAATCAACGTCATTATCACTGTGACTTGATATGGGAATTCTGTATCATATGAATAAAAGTAGTCATGGTCAACCAGAGCACCGGATTTAACTACCTCTGCATATGACCTACGATTCTGCCAAACATTATTTCTTGCAGAGGGTTTTTCTGTGTTCTCAAGGCTGGACGGAACTTTTACACTATACATATGATCATTCATTATGATTTATGACTTTTAAGTGCAATACTGTAATTATTTGGAAAATATGCTGCCGCTGTCAGTGACAATGGAAAGATGAAGCAGACGATCAATATCACGAGAGATAGGTTAAAGGTTACTTGTTCGTCCAACCTTCGGTTATTTCCGTGGTACAATAAAATTGAAATAAACTACAGACGTTACCAAAAATTCTTAATTCTTGTTTTTGCAATTAAATAAAAATTCATGTCGTATTTAACATTGAATTGGTTCCGTTCTGTCCCGTTTTTCAAGATCGCGGTTAAACGAGAATCTGGCAGCCATTGAAAATATAAGGGTTAAACTAATGTCCTGACAATGTCCTGACGGATATTCCAATGCTAATTTCGTTTGCATTATTGGAAGAATTTACTTTATATTTGGAACCAAGCAAGATGACAATATTCATTTAATAAATATCAGCAAAAAAAAAAAAAAAAGAACAACAAATTTTTAAGAGTTAGAAAACTTGACCTGATCAACTTCGAAATTTAAAAAAAAATCGTACATGATTTAACCAGAGTGACGAAACTTTTAGATTGATCATGTAGAGAGTTGTCGTTCTTTATTTTAATTCGATGCTTCTGCCATAAGTGCCAGCTAAAGCTGGCATATGAAAAGAGTTTACGTCATTTATTGAATTGATGAAAACAAACATGAAAAATCGGCGTTTTCCGGTTCCGATTAAGTTTTGACATTAAACACCCTATGTAAACAATTATAATAGCTTGTAAAACACGAGGCTTCAATCATGTTGTAAACGTTTCAAGTAAGCAAATTTTAGATCGATAATAATATTTGTTTACGGTCCATTGTCATGGGTATGTACAACTGTGTTGTAAGGAATTACCTGTGTTAACATATGTATCTGATGGATTAAAATCTACTTAATGTGCAAAGGACAAGCATATGGTGTCCTAAAATAATTTGATCTAGAAAGGTTACCAAATACACGTTCGGCAGAAATGGTTATTAGACGATTATTCTTTTATACCATTTTTGCTAACGGTCACATCGATGAATAAATATGTTAACGGTCACATCGATGAATGAAATATGCTAACGGTCACAGTAATATAAGTAATATCGTTCACGCTTAAATTGATGCTACATCAAAGATAATACATCGGCCAATGTACTTTACAATTTCTATTTTTCTAGATGTGGAAAGGATGAGTTGAAAAATATCACGATTGAAGAATCACAGGTCTACAAGACGAAGACGAAAATAAATAGACAAAATGAAAAGCCTCGAAAGAAAATTTATAAATCTGAAAATCAACCACACCGTTGAACAAAAATAAGTAATCGGTTCGACGCTGTAAATCAAAAGAGTTAAAACTTCGTTCCATCCATCATCTCAATCAACTCCAAACAGCTCTTCTTTCTGCAAAAATTGAAATTTTCAACACCTTCCCAAAATTCAATCACATGATGAATTCGGATCCATACTCTGTTAAAATGTCACAATCAGAATTAGACTAAAATGGTAAAACACCGACTAGACGAATTCTCTGGTATCCAAAGATTTAAGGATGCGAAATCATGTCGTTAGTGAGATGAGGCACAGAAATATCGCATCGGTCAACCGATTCGAGATGATGACAGTAAAACTTACCGTCAATTCTAGTCTTTCTCCTTCATACATTTTTGTTTAAGTCACATTTCGATTTTTTTTGTTATTCGGGATATCGCGTCAACGAACTGTGTGAATTTATTATTTCACTCTGATTTCATATAGTTATATAACTTAAATCCTTATCATTTGAACGAATATCATTTAAAACACAGCTTCTTAATTTGACTCATTATGTATAATATATTTCCTGATTTAAAGGCTGCTATCTAAAATGAATTCAAATAATACACACTATAATAATGATTAATGATGATTGAAATTACAGAAATTTTCGTGCTTCTATGCTAAAAGTACGTTACGTAACCATTGAGTCCTTCGTAAAGACGTCTTGGATAATCAAAGGAAGACATTTGTGACGTTTCTATAACGCAACGCATGTCTGTATTATAATCTACTAATACAATACTTCAACCAAATTTATTAAACTTATATAAGAAATACAATAGAAATATAGAAAACAAACATTATATCGTAAATATATAAAGTAGCTTAAAATGTTGAAATCTTTACATTACTTCATCATTTTTAAAACCCTTTACACGACTTCGTTTTTCAACATTGTGATTATTTCAGCTAGTACTTAAATCAATACAATATTACAACAAAAAACATTCTAAAAATCAAAACTGCTATTCTGATTGCATGGTTTAATGTATTTTGATGATTGCAAACCGTGAATGTAAATCACCACGTACATTAGCTGGATTTCTACCTATCTGAACCCAAACAGTATCATTCGTATTTAGTTCTATCGCTATGAACACTGAAATAGAATGCCAATGACCCCATCATATTTATAATCCTTTGTGAATATTTTCCCATTGACGTAAATATGGAATTCAGCCCCATCACTATTAATCTCTATCGATGAAGACACAATGTACAAACCCTTTTTACACAAAATTTCCTGTGCTTTTGAATGATGAGAGAGTTCCAATGCCAACACTGAATTTAACATCGACGAACTTCACTAAATTTCCTACGCTAAGTGTTATATCTCTTGGAACAAAAGCTGTCTTTGCAACTGGAAAAGAGAAGACAATGCAATTTAAATTCAACGAAAACAATTTACCAAACAATTATTAAGTATAATAGAGGCATACATTGTAATATAAGCGTTTGGTGTAAAGGAACATACAATATTTTTGTTTCTTTGTCACATTCCCCATTTCCGATCTCAATCTTATTCATTAAACTTTAAGATTCTCTTTATGAAAGAATATTTGTTCTTGGACAATTTAAAAGTTGGTGACTAAGTTGATCGCATATACCCATTCAACTTGAAAGAAAGAATGATACAGATACAGTAAAGTCTGATTCATGTTTTGATTATATTCATACAAAAAAAAATGGTTTCAATTTTTCCATTTCAGATTTTTTGCGGATCAACTTAATCATAGATTCTATGTTTCTAAGTTATTAATATTATCCAGGACATGCTTTTTAAATGATTTACTCGAAAAGGGTTGTCCGAGTATGGATTCGACTGGCGGGTGAAAACATGGAAAAAAGGGTTCCTCATGTAACATGTAAAACATCTTATTACAAGTGTAAGAACGCCATCATGATGACCTTTAATTCATCTATATGTGCCAATTAGGTTTAAAAGATGAGAAGATGTACTAGCACAAACTGTAGCACAATCGGTAGTCCTCGATGTTTAAATTTTTAAATGAACTTGATCTAGCAAAAGGCATACATGATAATTTAAATGAGTATAAATACGTGAAAATGAATATTTGGTTTCCATCCGATAATGTTGATATAAAAATACAGTTGATGGATGAGGTATAATTTTTGTTTAGTAGTTGCAGAAAACTGTATACAACATATACGAAAAAAAAAAAACAACAATGAATAATATCCATGTGTAAAAAGTAAAATCACAAAAATACTGAAAATTCAAAACGGAAAGTCCCTAATCAAATGACAAAACCAAAAGCTCACACACACCAAATGAATGGAACACAACTGTCATATTCCTGACATGTTACAGGCATTTTCTTATGTGCAAAATTGTTTAAGATGGACATCAATAATTAGTTTTAACAATGAAATTGGGATGTAGCTGAACATTTAAAGGGTGATTAAAAAGAAAACAAACGGACTTAGAACTGCATCGTCCTGCATATATTTCTACCTTTCTGGCTCTATGATGAAGGATATAAAATAAACCCTAGGATTCACAGGGATTGTCATAGAAAAGATTTCCCGCCAACCCTTTAATAGTATTGACTAGTATACTCTGCCGAACACTTCATTCAGAATGTTTGCAATTTCAAATCGGAGTAACTACTGTTTGCAGCCAAAAAATTCTCGTGTCATGGCAAATACACATAGAGAAAAAATAATTAACTGAAAACAATACGATACAGCAAAGGAATCGACTTTTATAGGCAGATGTAAATATAACTAGAGGTTAATCGTAAACGAACAGAAATAGCATAACGATTCCATGTAGAAAGTGAAAGTAAATAACGACCTGAGAGACTGCAATTAAGAACAACTCAGGATGCCGCATGTGACGTACGAAAAAACTGTAGCTAAAAACAGAATTGAGTCTTATCGAAACATAAAGGAAAATGCAGCCGCAAAAGCCAAGTATCCCAAGATTTGGTGATATCCAAAAATGAACAAGCTAATCGAAGCTCGGCTTTTCACGGAACTAGTATTTTCATGGCAATAAGCAAGATTAGGAACGATAACGGAATTTATCGTCCTTCCCTACGCCCATATCACCCTGCTCAGTCGCTCCGTAATTCTCATATCACGGCTTTGAGACAAGAGCATGCATTATCAGCGACGTCACAATGTCTGAGAAGTTATCGGCGACGTCACAATGTGAGGAGACGTTATCAAGCTTGCTTTCGTCAAGCGTAAAACTGTCTTAGGCAGGGGAGAAGACCAGTAATAGAACGATAAACAGATAATCGGGTTTTCTTCGTATAGATATCGTAACATATCAGCCGCTCGACACAATGTGAACATTTTAGCTCGTTCGCTGCGCTCACTCACATTGTGGCTCGCGGCTGATATATTACGATATCAATGTGAAAACCCGATAATCTATACCAACCCTGTGACGGCTTTTCACCAACTACTTCAAAACAAAGCAACATTTGGTTATCTTCTATGAATTCAACATACACAAAGATCTACAATACGCGGGAAAGCTTGTTGTGAGATAATACCAGTGTACTTCATCTGAGTAGGGTTAAGCAACTTACAAACTCAAACACTGACCGGGGGAGCAGACAGTCAGCTGAAACCATGTTAGCTTGTGTATATTAAATTTACACAAAGATCTATAGGGACCAGGAAAGCTTGTACTGAGAAAACTACCAGTAAATGTGTATTAATAAAGCACTCTGATCAAAGGTGTCCAAATTTACGCCATCATTGACGACCAGATACATTAGTCTCTTGCAATTGTCTTTCATGACTTATTTAGTCTGTTTCGTGTACAGAAAATGAAGATTTCTACTTCTACTCAAAATCCTCCGACTAAGTAGTTACCTTGGGAAAAGAGTAAGATAATAAGTCATATAGTCAATATAGGGTAACGTATTTTGAGATATTTCCATCAATAGAATGTGATCACAAATTATGCTTGAATGGTTTCGCTGTTTTCAAACCATTCAAAATACATTGCACGTTTAACAAGAACACACACATTATCATAAAATGAACCAAAATATAGTCAACAAACTTAACTTAGAAAATCCCAATCAAATTGCTGATTAAGTGTTAAGTTCAAGAACTAGATCAAATGTTCAGCAAATAAATAAGTTATTCCTTAAATTTCTCACTTGATACTTTTTCGTAAACGGCTATGATCAAATGCAAATACGAAATACGTTTTTGATTTTAAATTAGATATAGGAAGATGTGGTATGAGTGCCACTGAGACAAGTAAATGTACTAAGGAAACTAAAATTTACACTTTCCAAAAAGCTTATCCAATATCTATGTCACTTTTATAAGACCACTATTAGAATATGGATGCGAAGTATGGGATGGGTGTTTTGAATATGAATCTAATAAACTAGAAAAATACAATTGGAAGCTGCAAGGATAGTAACAGGGCTTACAAAATTTTCAAGTTTAGAATCCTTATATTTTGTAACGGGCTGGGAAACTTTAGCAGAAAGGCGTAGACAACGAAAATTAACAATTTTTATCAAATGCATAATAAATTTTGTCCCCAATATTTAATCGACTGTCTACCTCCAGTTACATCTAATGTCAGTGGATTGAACCTAAGAAAATATGATAATCATATACCCCACTAGATGTAGATTACGAATAACTGAAAAGTCATTCTTACTTTCTACTGTCAGAATATGGAATTATTAAAATCCAACTACAAGAAACTCAGAAACTATCCCTCAATTTAAATGGAAATAAAGCGTGGACAATTCAGACCTCAGAAATATTATAGTGAACGGTCTAGAAAATTTAATATACTGCATACAAGGCTAAGGCACCAGTGCAGTTCATTAAATGCAGACTTAAATAAGATAAATGTAGTGAATGATTCTAAATGCTCCTGCGGTTCTCTTGTTGAAGATGCCATCCATTACTTTCTAGAATGTCAATTATATTATAACCAAAGAATATCTCTGATTAATGATCTTACAAATATGAAAATACATATTGATATTGAAACGCAATTGTTTGGAAAAGATGCATATAATTACGAAACTAACTCTAAAATTTTGACAACTCTCCATCCAAGTAACAATTTGTAAAAGTAAACCATTATATGTCAAGGTACGGCCTTCAACACGGAGCCTTGGCTCACACCGAACAGCAAGCTATAAAGGACCCCAAAATTACTAGTAATAGGAAATAAAAATATATATTTTCAAAACCTTAATATGAAACAACCTAATTGTCAATAGAATAGAATAAAACAGGCCAATCATAACACTTCACAGACATAGGTGTTATGTTAAAGATCTAGATCAAATGCAAGCTCTTGGTAAAATGCCACGGTTGTATTGCTTTTGTAGGTTCCTCAAAAGTATGAATAAGTACTAGGGTTTCTAATATTTCGAATTCATTTGTTATATAAAGAGTAGAAGATGTGCCAATATTGATTGCCATTAAAACAATTTTCCACCAGAGACCAACTAATGTTGAGGTCAGTAACTATAGGTTACCGTATGACCTTTGACAGTGAGGATACCCTTTACAACTTTCGAAACGAAAAAATAACTATTTAAAACTTTATATATTATGTAAATACAAAGGTAAAGGAAGTGAAACTTAGATCAACATGAAAACCAAAGCAAACCCAAATAAATATTAGAAGATGTGGTATGAGTGCCAATCAGACAACTCTCCATTCATGTCACAAATATGTTAAACCGATGGACATATATCACTGCAACTGCCAGATCATTAGGACAAACACAGCAGACCAGCTGTCCTTAATCTACATACCTTTTTCAACACTTTTGTTGATTTGGCGTTGTAGCAAATAATGAGATCCGTTTGCACTTCCTTCAACTGCACGCACCATGTTTTCCAATCGGATAAACGTTTTGTTTTGATTGGTCTGAAAGCTTTGTAACTGACTTGTCACATTATTTTCGATGGCAGCGATCGCAGCAGTTTGGTTATGCCAAACATTATAAAGACGATTGTTCACATTAGTACTTAATTCCGTCAAAGTTTTGGTCGTTCCGACAGTTATATTGAATAATGCAAGGAAATCCTGACTGCGAGCTTGCTCTTTCATGCTCAAAGAATTTGTTTGACTTGTAAGGCTGTTTACAGTATTCTGTAATGTTCTTATCTCGACTAAAGGTTTAATATTTGCCAGTTGTTTTAAAGCAGTCACTTCCTTTTCGACCTGCAAACTTTTGTTTTCATCACAGAAAGTTCATCGCCCTGAACATGAAAACGCGTTTCAGTTGCATTATGGTAGCTTTCAAGTGCCTAAACCTTTTTTTCGCACTTGTCTGTTCGATTATTGCTTCTCGTGATTTCATTCTCTATTGTGGCAAATTTTGTTTGTAGAAGAGAATGTTCTTGTTGTAGCCTATTGTAATTAATTTCCAATTGCTGATATTTCTCCTGTAATAGAAGCATATTCTGTTTTGTTTCATTTAGCTTCCCTTCGTCAACAAGACTTTTTTGCAGTGAATCGAATTTCTGCTGCAGTTGCGTCGTTAGTAAGGCAAGGTTTTTGTCAACATCATGCCTTAGTTTTATTGTTTGCTGTTGTAGCAGTTCTGATTCCTGTTGTTGGAGTTTTTTTTCTTCATAGAATTCTGACAAGGTAAGATATTGATTAGTTGACGCTACTGTTCCCCCAATATTTTGCGAATTATCCAACAAAAATCCACCAACACTAGACAAAATTATAGAAAACGCGAATAAATACAACATAGTTGTTGTTATATTCACATAGCAAGTTATAATTTGTTCAGTAAGACAATGTTTTATCTTTTTAATTATTGATAAAATATTGATAAATTACTTAATTCGCACGACATGTACAAAGAGGAAAAATAAGTTTTGAACTTATTGAAAAAAACTTATTTTTGAAAATCAAAGCAAAACAAAAAATAACTGGTACGTGTTTCATTGATATCATGATGAAATAGTGCAGGTTGAAGATTTACGAGATGATAAGTTTAAAAAAAGTGTTTACTTGAAATAAGCCTTTATCATAAATTGAACCTCTAAAATATGACACACGAGCAGATAACTACTAGATTAAAACTTAATAGACTTTTTGCATGTTTTCGTAACCTAGACTTGTCTCAAATTTGGTCAAACTATATTAGTTTTATACTCAAATTTAATCAGAATAGATAACGAAAATGACAATTTTAAATATCATTCGTCCTATTTGCTTTCCTGTACTTTTCTCTCCATAGGAAAACCAGACCCAAACAATATAAAGTAAAAAATGTAAAACGCCTGAATGCATGAAGAGGCATTTCATATATCAATGGAGAATTTGAAAAAAGTAGATTTACCACTGAGACGTTATGCCGTCGGAGACGGACATCCAAACGGAAGTTGTATGCACCCAATGGTTGAAAAGTAGCATAACATCGAAGAAATGTCATATGTCCGAAGCGCATTTCTAACTTGGCCTTCACAATAATAAACTACAAAGTTGAACTCATTTCATGACTTTGAATATTTGTGTTCACAGTTACGTGCTGGCGTATTACGGTTTAATCCAGTATAAATGTTGCAGCTAGGAGATCTTTAACAGTTCTGTATCTACAGGTTACATTCTGGGTTTGTCATGTTCCATCTGTCATGCATCTTCAAGTGACATGTATTCACTCTAAAGGAACAGAAATGCTCAGAACGCGTACCTGAAAGATAATGTAAAGTTTTGTACCATAGTAGGTGTATGGAATGAATATACCATGCACAGAAACGTCGACGTGATTTGTCAGATTTTAAACTCATCTACATGCATGTATTATATGATAATGTCATCAGTAAAGCACGAGCGACAACATAAGGTGTGCACTGTTGTTTTTATATTCATTTGTTATTTAGAACTTAACATGCAGGATGTTTGTTTGGATTGTTATTTTCCAAAAGAAGTCTTTAAAATCAGGACATATATAGAGATAGATGAATGAAAAGAAAAGAATACATTAGAAATTTCACGTCAAAAGCAATTTTAGATAAATATTATCATAATCACAAGCCTTCATCAGTACAGATCACACATTCAAAAGTCCAGAACGCATATATGAGATACAAAAAAGAAGTGATATGACAAGAGGGCATTTACGAATATTTATAACCATTGAAAGTCAACTTATTGAGAAAAATTAGTAAGCTTAGTTTATTAATAATATCTATATATATATTCACAGAAAATTTAATAAGCATACATTTGTAACATTCTGTAACAACGTTTTAGATTTTAGCGAGAGAAATTTGTGTATTACTGAAAAATTATTACACTAGAGATTTCGAAATCACAAACTAGTCACAACATTTACTAAATTTTATCATCGGTACAAGGACATCATTCGTAAATATAATTCAACATGCAGACATCTTTTATACGTTCAGGTATTTCAAATCCAATTTTTATGGTAATATTCTTTTCAAGCACAAAATGTCGGCATTCACCTAAAAGCTAACAAAACCTTTAAACAGACTTATTAAGAAGGGATATAATTACGGTACTGTTGTCAGGTCATTAAACATTGCATATTTTGGTTTTAAAATTGATTTACTTCTAGAGTCTTTGCATCGGAAATAAACACATTTATTCTAAAACCAGTTGTTGGCATGATACGGGTTATGTTCCTCTCGTATATTTTATGATGGTATAACACTAAAACCCTAACAGAAGGGATTGTACTTGATTTTCATATGATGAAGAAATAATCTTTCAATAGTTTAATTGACGTCTGGAGCTGGCATGTCAGTAACTGCTAGTAGTCCTTAGTTAATTTATGTATCATTGTCATTTTGTTTAGTTTCTTTCGTTACCTATTCTGACATCTGAGATCTCAAAAACATGTTAAACACCGCAGCATTTTTGAGCCTGTCCAAAGTCAGGAGCCTCTGGCCTTTGTTAGTCTAGAATGATTTTTAATTTTAGTTTCTTGTGTATAAATATGGAGTTTAGTATGACGTCAATTATCACTGAACTAGTATACATTTTTGTTTAGGGGCCAGCTGAAGCACGCCTCCGGGTGCGGGATTTTCTCGCTGCATTGAAGACCCATTGGTGGCCTTCGGCTGTTGTCTGTTCCTAATTTCCATTCTCAATTTTATGTACATCAATAAATATACAACTGACCTGACCGCTATTATACAATACATCGATTAAACCATTAATAGTTACTGACATGTGTATCACTACAACAGTGTTATTTTATCTTAATAGAGATACAATTCATCAATTTCAGTTCAAACCTTACTTTTGACACAGTTTTGACCTAATACTGGTTTACTGACAGACATATAGATAAACATTTTGTGAGATTAAAGTTTTGTATGTTTTAAGTGAACTTAAGAATGCTACATGTAGATTGTATTTAAACACCATTAACGCCATTAGATTACATACCAACAATGCAGATGCTCTGCTTTGTTTGAATTAATATGAAAGATCGGAAGAATATCAAATTATTTGGTTGTTAAATCGATGCATTTGTTTAATAATAAATAATCAGATGAAAACTAAATTTATATTTAGTATTTTTTTTGCGTACACCTACATGTATTTGTATCTATTTCATTTTGTCTTGAGTCTTCTGGTGGTTTTCTGTGCATGATGGAAAGATACCGCTGTGTCTATGTGTATAATACACTGTATTAACGTTTTGACCTTTTACAGGCAAACTAGACATTTTACCTGTTTTCAAAGTGATGATAAGTTGTCTTTACTTTAATGAAACAAGAATGTGTACATAGTACACGGATGCCCCACTCGCACTATCATTTCATATGTTCCATAGACCGTGAAATTGGGATCAAAACTCTTATTTGGCATTTATATTAGAAAGATCATATAATAGGAAATATGTGTACTAAGTTTCAAGTTGATTGGACTTCATCAAAACTACCTTGACCAAAAACTTTAACCTGAAGCGGGACAGACAGACGAACGAACGGACGGACGGACAAACAAACGAGCGGACGGACGGACGAACTGGCGAACGGACACACAGACCAGAAAACATAATGCCCATAAATGGGGCATACAAATACACAGTAAACTAAATGCCCGCACATTTGTATTATGAGAAAGTATTATTAACAAAAATTCTGAACTAAAAAGAAGAAAAGTCAATAAAAGCTTACAAATTTAAACCGAAACCGAAACATCATTTATTACATCATCATAAAAAGAAATTAAAATAATATGATTACAGGTATATCATGTATAATATGTTACTCGTATGACAGTGTTCAGTCTATTGAAGAAGAGAATCGATAAAAACGTTTCTCATATCAAATGACGATATTGTCTAATATGAATTGTAAATATGCAGACATTCCATGCGGAAAAAGTTGTTTTGGCAACAAAAATTAAGAAAATACGAACTTTAAAACAAATTGTTCAAATATAAACAACAATTAAGTCTAAATATACATTCAGAAGTGAGTTAAAAGCAAAAGTTTATGTCCGTGTAAAATTTGAAGTGCTGTGTTTTTCTTATGTATATAAATAAACAAATGCTATAAATTCTAATATGAATGCGATACTTTTAAAATATGATAGCGGTTTTTTGTTATGTCAATATAAGAAATATTGTAGGTTAATAAGCAGTTTTAAGGCCATTGCTTAAATTCAAATTGTTTTTGGCAGTATCTTTTCAATTTCCTAGGGCATCAGTGGCCGAATGGTCTAAGTAGTTACTACTGTAATCACTAGCCAGTCAACACTGGGGTTGTGAGTTCGAACCCCGCTCGTGCGGGTGCACTCGACTCAATCTTAATTGACTAGGATTGTCAATTTTCCTATCGCAGGTCGTCGGTTTTCCGTGCACCCCGGCTTCCTCCACCAATAAAACTGGCCGCCACGAAATAGCCTAAATGCGATGCTTAAAATTGGCGTTAAAACACAAAAATCAAAATCAATCCAATTTCTTAATTGGTTTTGGAAAGCAAAACAAAACCAATCAAATAAAGGTTTTTATAAACATCATCGTAATTAAATAGCAAAGTATCAAAATTATTGTTGACATTTGTAACATCTGTTGAATTTCTTTAAGAACGCATCGAAACAATACATATCCGATATTCTCCTTACATACACATGAAAGACTTTTTTATTAGTAACAATGAAACTAACTTGTGCCAAAGATGTATCTTACTGTCTTTGTTCAGATTGATTCGACAAAAGCTGACCTGTACTTTTGAATCTCGTTTTTATACAGATTAGACCGTTGGTTTTCCTGTTTAATGGTTAAACACTAGTATTTTTTTTTGGGCCCTATATAGCGTGTCGTTCGGTTTGAGCCAAGGCTCCATTTTTAGGCTATACTTTGATCTCTAATGGTTTACTTTTAAAAATTGTTACTTTGATGGAAAGTTGTCTCATTGGAACCCATACCCCATCTTCTTAAATCCCGGCTATAAATCTTTAAATTTTCCCTTTATAAATAAGTGCTTTTCAGTACTCCAAAAGCGTCTGACTACTTCATAATTTCGCATTGCACATCCATTTTCAGTAGTGAACCAGGTAACAACATCAAGAAATAACTGATACAATATGTTGTTAAAAGGAGAAGTCTATTAGCGAGGCATCTGAAAATCAAAGTACTGAAGTACTGAACATCGGATGACCGCAAATTCCTGTGGATGGTCAGAAGCACTTGACTCAGAAAAAATCACATCTCTATACCTGAAAGTCAGGTTAATGTACCGAGCTAAATTTTTTCTGAGACAAGTTCGTGCGTGAATGATGAATAGATGACAGGAATTCAACATCATCGTAATAACTATTATATTGTAGGGATACAAATAAGTATACTCTGGTTTGTTGGTATATATTAATTTATATTAATATTTGTATATAACAGTTACATGTATTATATAATTTTCATCCATTTTAAATCATTCTATTCTACTATTCTAATAATAGTGCAGTGTAAGTGCATGGTGGACATTCTTCTGTAATAATTCGATTTTTCTAATCGATTGGATTTTAGTAGGCATTCATATTTCCCCGCAAAACGATAGAATCAAACAACATTTTCGACATGATTAGTTCATGTAAGCGTTTATTCTGTTACAGGTACGAAATTCTAGTGATATTTGGCCTATCGTATTGATTTTATTTGAGAAAACTATTGCAGTTATATTAGATAAATATCGCATTCATAAACTTTTGATATTAAATTCACATCACTATTATATTAGAAAAATATCGCATTGTTATTAATAGTTACATAGTGTGCTAGTGACCTAATACGATATATATGGAGTCAGTAAATTCCATATGGGAATTCGAGCTTATGGAATTTACTGACCCCATATATATAGGTCACTAGCACACTATGTAACGAATTTATCTTACCGACTATCTTAACATGTGGTATTTAGACTAGTGGCCTATAAAAGTGATCAACTCTTCAATACCGTTAGTATTAAGAACCTACTTCCATTGGTCTATACAAAACAAATGTCAACAATAATAACTTGTTAGCTTTACATGTGTTTTATGAATTTATTTCAATCTTCGTCATCAATTTCTTCGTCTGTTGAAACCTTTAAGATTTTTTCTCAACATAGTGTTGTTTTTATAAAGGGACGTAACAACACTACTAACCGTGTATTGAAATAAGCCCCGCCCCTACGAACCTAAAATAGAATATACACGGTCTCCACGCGGCTGCTTTTAACCAATCATATTCCTAGAAATGTAAAGGAGGTAAGATAAATAAAATATAGCAGTATAATTGAATTATAGGTGATTTTGGCTTAGAAAACAATTGAATTCATCGAAATTGCATTCCACTAACTTTGCTACATGATATATATTAAATGTGTACATCTATACATGATAAATCGTGCATTTATGTTTCATTTATTCAAAAATTAAAATTTCTCGTAATAATACCAATTGCTTGTTATTATATTACACAATTCATGAAAATTATACAGCAGACGTTTGCCGTAATAAATGTCCCACAATGCAACTCGTTGATATAAGACAATATCGCTATTTGATATAAGAAACGTTTTTATCGATTCGATTCTTCCATAGACTGGTATTGATTCTACAATTGACATAACTTACCAATTAACATGCATATGATTAATGTTCAATACTTTAACACTACATTAATTAAATTTGTAGGAATAGATTGTCACCATGTTGTTTAACATATTATGTCTTAAGGAAGAACAACATCTGTCAAAAATGACAGTCGTTTAATAACAACAATGTTGAGTATACATATATATTATGTTTACCAACCAAATTGTGTTTATGGTAAAATAAAGTAGTTGAAGTATACAGAAACCATACGTTAGAGACAAAACAAAACCGACAAACAATTCTGCAGAAAAAGATACCTACAAAACCAGCATTTCATATTTGTTCACAACACAATCAAGGCAAAAACCTATAGTATTAGTTACATAGTGTGCTAGTACGTCACTAGCACACTTTGTAACGAATTTATCTTACCGACTATCTTAACGTGTGATATTTAGACTAGTGACCTATCAAAATGAGCAAGTCGTCAATACCGTTAGCATTAGGAAACTACTTCCATTGATCATACAAAACAGATACCAACAATAACAACTTGCTAGCTTTACATGTGTTTCAATCTTCATCATCAATTTCTTCGTCTGTTGAAACCTTTAAGATTTTTCTCAGTACCGTTTTGGTTTTATGGTTTTATAAAGGGACGTAACACCCTCTTAACCGTGTATTGAAATAAGGCCCGCCTCCCTACTAACCTAATATGGAATATACATGGTCTCCACGCGGACGCTTTTAACCTATCATATTCCTAGAAAGGTATAGGAGGTAAGATAAATATAGTTACCTGCAAATAACCCTCATCATGAACGATCGACACCAAATGTTTGGAGGACAAAATGAATAAAATGAAAGTTACAACAGTTGTATACTATTAGAAATATTTCATAAACTAGATGCTCAACGTCTTGAACGTCAAAATGTATCTTTAAAATCATAATTTTGCTTCTTAGTTGATGTTATCCTTAATTACTTGTAAAATGGTTTTGTTACTTGTCACCATTTCTCAACAGAACGTTTCCTTCGCTGAGTACAAAATGTATCTAATAAAATGTATTCCATCGTTACTGCTATTCCTTTTAATTTATGAAACTGACAAAACACCAGCTTGTATCATACCTGGTTAGTCCAAATGGGATAGCAGGAGATATATATTTGGGCAAAAGTCTTATACTCGTTTCATATTCTCTACATTAACATCAAACACATGATATCCTAAATATGTATAAGGATATATGTTAACATCATATATTGAAATATTTAACGCATTAAGGGAAACAAATTGAAAAGCGGTCAATTCTAGACATAATCAATATGATCGATGCATTCTATGAGTGAGGAATGCGTAAGGACAATCACTATACTGCATGAAGTGGAATGACAATACCTTTCATTACATAAGACTATATTTCGGTATCGTAGCTATTCATGTTTTTTCATAATATTTCAAGGGTCATTTGTTGGATAAAAAGGAGAACAATGATATACGTAGTAAAGGTTATGTCCTAGATGGCTTCCTAGCTGTTTAATCAAATAAGTCTTGAGTTTTCAAATCAATGGCACTAAATACAGTTATATTCAATCGTCTGAATATTCAGAATTGTAAAACAGGTACAACCTGAACAATCGCATATCTAGGAGTCATATAAGATAAAATCATTTCGAAGCAATAATGAAAAGTAAAAAGAAAATTGATTTTATTGAACCCTGTCTTCACGGTAAAATCTATTCCAAAACGAGATTTATTACAGCTGTTTAAAAAAAAATAACATGAATATCTGTCAAAACTATCTCATTGAATTTTGTGCTGAAGTTATTATTCTCCACCACTACTGATAATTTTAAAGACCATAATGATGACTAACAACAAATGGTGGAATTATTGAAGTGAGCGGAACAGAGTTAATTTCCTCTATGATAAACATATCCTTAAGCTAGTGATATGAACTTTAAAACAGAGAACGTCACTCTCGATGAAGATTATGCGATGTTGCATCTCAATTCATTTCAAACAGATCCTGTTATAAGTTGAATGAGTATTTTTCTTGTCAGAAAATAAAAACACCGTTTATATAAACATGTACAGCAGCTAAATCATTGATTCACTACCTTTCTGTCAGCCGACCACGATTTGTTAAGTTTCCAAGCCTAGTTCGTTATTTGTATTGGGAAATGGAGATACTCTTACAATTCGAACTTTATAAAGTGTACCATGTACGATCACTCCCGGAACTTATCGACATAATTAGTGTTCTATCTATTAAAATTGGTACCCAAGCATACTAAAGTTATCTTACTAGATTGAAATGAAAATTTCATTAATTTTATCAAAGAATCTATCATATTCTTATTTTAAAACGATTTCTTACATCAACATTTTTTTCTGAACACTTCATTTCAAATCAGATAGATCAATTGGTCTACTTAATTAAAATTTTGCCTTTCAATTACAATATGCCTATACCATATTTAACTTCTTGTTAAATGATATAGCTTTCTGATACAAAAACATTCTTAATTTGTGTATAATTGCACTTCAAGTACATGTACTAGTATTCCCTTATTCCTATGCAAATTTACTTTACAGATTTGTCCTTTTATTTATGGTTCTTCTCTTAATTAAATCACAACCGGAATTTAATGACAGAATGACATATATAAAAACTTAATGATTAATTGAAATCAAGTTTGCGTTATAACACCTAGGCTCTGTGTTGAAGACCGTACCTTTACTTTTATTAATTGTGATTTGGATGGAGATAAACTCATCATAGATACCAGGATTACATTTTTATAATACGGCAGACGCGCGTTTCGTCTACAAAAGACTCATCTGTGACGCTCGAATCCATTGAGTTGTCTCATTGGCACCAAGGATTTGTATAGTAAGAACTTATTATACAAATCTTTTTGGCACTCATACCACATCTTCCTATATCTATATAACGCAAATATAGGAAGAAGAAAGTAAAAACAAATGTGTGGCGCTTATACGCTTCCGTATTTCTGCCCTTCTGACACAACTTTAATACTATATTAACTGTTATTTGAATTTGACTTCTTCATTGAAATAAAAAGTAGAGAACTAATTCATTGTTGAAATGCGCATTTGGTTCAGTGACATTAGTTCTAATTCTGTAATTAACACTAATTAAACATGTAGTCTTAAAATGTCATGTAGTCTTAATGTTTAACATTTCATATCGATATAACATGTTACTTTTATTATTCTTCCCTTAGTTTATTTATTTTGAATATACATTGTATCATAGGTCAAATTTATTTGTTCAGTGTATGTTCAATGGTGTTAATATGTCCTTTGATTGAGTTAAGCTATTTCAGTTGATATTTTATAGTGTGTCTTTCTATGTTGTGATGTTACACTATTGTTTCAGAAAAAGGGTGAAGGTTTGGTACCATTAAAACGTTTAAACCCGCTGCAATTGTTTGCACCTGTCCTAAGTCAGAAATCTGATGTTCAGTAGTTGTCGTTTGTTGATGTGGTTCATAAGTGTTTCTCGTTTCTCGTTTTTTTATATAGATTATTATTCTTCACTTAGTTTATTTATTTTGAATTTGCATTGTATCATAGGTCAAATTTATTTGTTCAGTGTATGTTCAATGGTGTTACTATGTCCTTTGATTGAGTTAAGCTATTTTCAGTTGATATTTTATAGTGTGTCTTTCTATGTTGTGATGTTACACTATTGTTTCAGGAAAAAGGGTGACGGTTTGGTACCATTAAAACGTTTAAACCCGCTGCATTTGTTTGCACCTGTCCTAAGTCAGGAATCTGATGTTCAGTAGTTGTCGTTTGTTGATGTGGTTCATAAGTGTTTCTCGTTTCTCGTTTTTATACAGATTAGACCGTTGGTTTTCCGTTTGAATGGTTTTACACTAGTAATTTTGGGGCCCTTTATAGCTTACTGTTCGGTGTGAGCCTAGGCTCCGTGTTGAAGACCGTACTTTGACCTATAATGGTTTACTTTTATAAATTTTGACTCGGATGGAGAGTTGTCTCATTGGCACTCATACCACATCTTCTTATATCCATTAGATGCATGATTGTTTTATTAGTTGAAAGTGGCTTTTAACTAGCTGTCAGTAACTGCGAGTACTCTCAGTTCTGTACTTGGTGTATTAGTGTTGTTGGGATATACAAGTACCCGGTCAATTCCACTCTGTTTTTGTTAGATGTATCCATCTAATGACTTTAAGCCTTTTTCAACTGATTTTTAAAGTTGTTCTTATATTGTACTGTTACACCACTGTCCCATGTAAGGTGGGAGGATTTGAATCCGGCTAACATTTTAAACCAGCCACATTCTGTATGTATGTGCCTATCCCAACTCAGCATTTGGTCAGGAGCCTGTAATTCAGTGGTTGTCGTTTGTTGGTGTGTTACATATTTGTTTTTGTTCATTTTGTATAACATGTATAAATTAGGTCGTTAGTCTACTCGTTTGACATGTTGTTCATTTGTCATTTCAGGGGCCGTTTATAGCTGGCTATGCAGAATGGGTTTTCCTATTGTTAAAGGCCGTACCGGACCTATAGTTGTTAATTTCTGTATCATATGTTCTCTTATGGAGAGTTGTCTGATTTGCAATCATACCACATCTTCTCTTTGTATATGGTTAACTATTTGGGACACACGAAGGGATTATTTTATTCTTCCAGATTATCAAATGTTCAATTTGGTGCATTTAATATATAAAATGATACTGCAAGTATAATAGATCTAAGAGAGTTGAACATTGTTATGAGTGATATTTTATTCCTTAAATGACATTACGACGGTTAAATAATGTTCCATCTGGAACATGTAGTATTTGAAATGCTTACGCTGTCAACACAGCACGTCCTTCCAGGATTTAAGCTGTTTTTCCCTCGCATAATCGTTTATCTATGCATCAATTTTAGTTGTAATATTACGTACATGTCTGCTTAAGTATTACCTTGACAGCAATACAAACTATATTAAAATGTATGTACTGTACAAATAAACTCTGAAGTATCGTTGTCCTGACAAAATCCTTATTTCCCATAAAATATATATTCAAAATGAAAATTCACTATTTAAAATATTGTTAATTGATTTTGAACTATAATTAACCAAGATAACTGCTACTATCGTCACAATGAAGCGGAGTACTAAGAGTTAGGATATATGACTCGGTAACATTACGTTTTATTTCATTTTACTTTTATGAATGAAAATGAGCTGAAGGATCCACCGGATACAGACAGGACCTGGTCTGTCTGTACCCAAACATTATCTCCAGCATGTAGTTGTAGTACTATAGCAGATGTCCCAGTATGCCAATGGCCGCCGTCAACAAACTGATTCCTTGTGATCATGTTACTGTTTAACATTATATCAAACACAGAAGCCGTGGTTGAAGAAACAATTGATACAGTGATCATATACAGACCGCTTTTTTGCATAGAATCTTCCCTGTGTTGGTGAAGGTTCCCAGGTTATTGAACCCAATGCTGAATTTTACATCATTGAATTTGATAATTCCAGTCACCGAAGATTGTTGATTGAAAGCCAACAAGGCAACTGCAAGAAGAAATCACATAGATGTGTGTTGCCATAGACGAAATGTACATAGTCTTAACCTTTGTAAATCACCAATGACCTAACGAACAGACAATGGAAACGCCGTAATATCTTCTTGTGTTACTCGATAAGCCAATCAAATTAAAGAGGAGTTTCGTAATACAGTCTGATACGTGAAATATCTTTTCATGCAAGTAATAGATAACAGGCAACAACCATAAGAGAATATTTATTACACATAGCGTTTGTATGACACCGCTTACAGCATTGAAGATAAGTGCAGTTAATTTAATATTTTGGTATGATGAAAACAACCTTATTTATAACAGATGGTATTTTCGTATTCAATATATAATTATTTTTAAATACTGGTAACATTTACAATGATTCACCACAAATAATGATTTGTAAATGTTACTTTTCTACATTCGTTGAATATACAAACTTAACAATCGGACGTGTTTGTTGCAATTTACTTTATGAGAAGGTTTCTGTTTTGTTATCAAGTACGAAATAACGATCGCGGGAATATTTTAACTGAATTTTTACCTGTCATTAATACAAAAGTATAGTTTATTTTGGAAACACCACTAACGTTGCCTTCTACCAGCTATGCTGGTCACATTTGAATTTCTACCATGGCTTAAACAATGTAGTGTCACATAATAATGAAATACGAATCGTACGTTATGTCAAAGTCACGTTCCGGTATGACAAAACTCAGAAATACGTACTCATAATGCCAAAGACATACTTTCAAACAACTCACCTTGTTCGGCATTGTCGTTGATTTGTTGTTGTAGTAAATGAAATGTTTCATTTCCTGCCTTTTGATGTCATCAACCATTGTTCCAATACTGGAAAATTTCATGTTATCCGTAGTCTGAATGGTTTTCAATTGAGCGAGTATATTGCTTTCAAAGAGGATAATATATTCGATTGATTATTCATAAGTTCAAAAAATCTTCTATTCATATTGGTTTCAAGGTCAGTTGATTTACTTTTTGAATCTACGGTCATATTATACAAGGCAAGAAAATCCTGACTCGAGCTTGCTCCTTCATGCTAAGAGAATTAGTTGTAGTGGTTAACAATTGCACAGTCTTTTGTAGAGAAGACATGTCAAGCAACGGCCTAATGTTTTGAAGATTGATCAAGTCAGTCATATTTTTACTCAATTGGTTAGTAGTATTCTTTAACATTTCCAACTCTCCGCGGTTCAAGTGACAGCGCGAATCAATGTTTTGAGCTAGTTCTTCGTTGTTTCGTGTTTTGTTTTTGAAGACATTAAACTCCTTATCAACTGATTTATAGTTTTCTTGAAGTACACCGTTTTCACGCTTGAATTGCTCGAAACTTGTTTGTAATGCATTGTAATTCTGCTCAAGTGCTATATATTTTTGTTCCAAAAGAATAAGATCCTGTTTTGTTTCGTTTAGTTTTCCGTCTTCTTTTAAACTTCGTTCGAGTGCTTCGAATCTCAAATGTAACTGTGAGGTTAGGACAGCAAGACTTTTGTCCATATCATGACGAAGCTGTATAGAGTTTAGTAGGATCCTTTCCGTTTCTTGTTGGAGCAACTTTTTCTCATCGAAAAATTCAGACATTGTCATGTAGTGATTTCCCAATCTTGCCTGTCCAATTGCAGGCGTTTGTGTATCAAGCAGAAATCCACGAACAACGGAAACAGGTAGTAACAGTAACACCCACATCTTTATAAGTTTATGAACAACTGAATAAATCAACTTCTTATCAACTGTACACAGGTCTATTTATATTAGATAAACATATCGATATATAAGTAATATCTATCATACAGAGATACCAGAGTCCAATGTAAATTATCGATGATTAAATGAATAATTATATCATTATATACTGTAAACACAAATACATTGCTAGTTCATTGTCGGAAATTATGTAAAATTTATTTATACAACCTTAATAAAAACTGAACTGCGAGGCTCACCGAGTTTTCTCCGACCATTTTAAATTTCTATAATATATGTAGATTCATTGTTTCCTCCTACAATAATTGATAAACAATGACATAATTATAATCCTTTTTTTTAAACTAAATTTTATTAACATATTTACATTTGTCAATAGATACATCAAATACCGGTACCTTATCCCGGCCTCGTTAACATTAGAATAGAACATGTATTATGGTTAATTTTGTTAGTACACAGATTTTCGTTAATCAGGAAATAATTTATGTCTTCACCTGAATAATTTTTATACTAATTGCTTTGTTTACAAAATATCTAGATAACACGTGTAGTGCTTTATATGGAATATACATTAGTGTATTATCCAAGGGCAAGGAGTGTTTCCAAAATAGTTGTTTTAAAGGATTATTAATATGCCGTTATTCTCTTCTGTTGTGAATATTCGTTTGTAATTCATATGTGTTTTACAAAATATATTTACAGTAAAATCGGATGTTATTTTATCAGATCATTCAGTTGAAGGTAATTTTCATTTACTAAGTGTTCTTGTCATATAAGATTTCTTATATCTTGAATAACATTAAACTAGTAAATTTTTAGTTGACAACAAAAAAGAGACGAATAATATAATACAAATAATAAGACAAGAGTAAAACTACTGTTGTATAAAAATACAGTCCAATCACTAATCACAATTGATAAACACTATAATACATATATGTACATCAACAGGTTGACATACATGTACAATGTATGAAGATAATTACAGGATTACTTCTTTAAATCAGACATTCAGTTCATTAAATTGCTTTAATAGTCTGCCAATCTTATATCCTAAAAGTTTCTTGTTTCAATATAATTTCTGATCTCTTGTCTTAATATTTTGGGTGGTTGTATATTTTTATTTTTTGTCAGACATGTAGTATACTTTATATATGGTTTAACTGATAATAGTTAAAAGTAAATTAAGTTCATAATACTCTTTATCATATATTTTATATCCAAAAGCTATGCTTTTCAGATTAATACCATGTCTTCCAATGTTTAATTTCTCAAGGATATGTTGTACTTTTCGAGAATAATTCAAAATATGAACATTTGAGGAAGAAATGTTCATAATTCTCTTCTTTTTACAGTGTAAGCAAGTATCTGTTTCTATTATATGCCATTGTTTTAATAATTTATTACAGGGAAGTATAAAATGAAGCAGTTTCCTCTAAATATTTTATATTTCTGTTTTAAATTAAATAAGGAATAATTTAAAAAATTTTATTCCAAAAATTTTCCGATCCCCCTACAAAAACATTATTGTCCAAAAAAATTTTAAAAATTTCTTTTTTTACCCAAATTTTTATATTAAACAAATTTTTCACATTATAATTAATAAACTTAATACAATAATTATTAAAATTAAAGGATGTAAACATTGATAATATATTTTCTACATTCAATACATTTATTACATTTTCAAAATTAAATTGAGCAATAAAAAACATTTTAATAAATAATTATATTTGAAATCTATATTTTATAACAATTAATTAAATGGTTATTATTTGATTCATAATTAGCAAAACTTAAACCGTTTAAAACAATTTTAATTGGGATCTATCCTATAAGATAAAAATTTCAACAATTAAAATTATGAATAATTGTAAAAGATAAAGGAAAGTTTAATGACCTAACTTAAACCAAACAAGTAATTCTTGATTAAAATTTTATCATTAACATTTGCAGTAACAATTTCTTATGGTTAGATGTTACTTATAATTTCATTAGTAAAGTCAAACTGAAAATTTATTTTGTTTAACTAATAATATGTTTGTAACGATCTAATTAATTTTTCAGTCTTTTTTTTAACATAATGTTCCATTAAAACTTTCCTTATAGGAGAATATGTTATGATAATGGAAACCTGCAAAAAATTGAAAAGAAATAATTAACTGAAAAAAAAATATTTTCTAACAAACATAACCCCTTTAAGGTAAGTATGAAATAAAATCTTTCAATTATAGTGGACTCTGTCATTATGTTTTCTTTATCAACCAATACATTAAAAGGATTTTAGTAAAAAGAATGTCCAAATTTCTTTACGTAACTTTAAGATTACAATTAAAATAATTAAAATTAAATTAATTTAAAATGTAATTTTTCTTTAAAAATAGATTAATCTTATATGAAATCAATCTTTTATTATTAAAATGGTAAAATAATTATGTTAAAATTAAGATTATTGAATTAATTTTTAAATATGATTAGATAAAATTGGTTTTCTACTTTTATCAACGACTTTATGTCCTTGACTTTATCATTTACTTTTTATTATCTTTTCATTTAAAATTATTTTCCTGAAACATCAAATTGATTGATTGTTTTTTATTGAATTATATGCTTATTTTAATAAGTTGTTAAATATGGATTTAATTAGAAAACCATTCCCTTCATTCGCATTTAAAAATAATTTTTAGCTTTTTATCATTTTTAGTTTTATTTGCGTAATTAAATAAACAATTTATTTTAAAATAATTTGTTTAAATTTTCTTAATTTTTTATTAATTTGTTTTAAATTAGAATCAAATTCAAATGAAATTAAGAATTTAAATATTATTAAAATAAGATTTTCATTGTAATGTTTAAATTCATTAAGCAATTTTCAACTGATTTTTGGTTTTAAACTGTGGAAAATTTCAAATTAATGTGTTGATATCCATTTTAAAATTGTAGTCTTTTGATTTCAAATTGTCTTTCTAATTGATTGGACTCACCCAGAAGCATGAATGGTATTTCGGTTGTTTCATTGATTCATTCATGTTTAGAACCAAAACAAATTGACAGTGAATACAAAAGGTTGGTTCTAAAATAGGAAGCCATCAAAATTTGTTAACCAAGGAGGATATTTTGAATGTCACTAGACAATAATGGTATATTAGAGAGGGTCAAACATAAATCCTTTCAAAAGGCTACAAAATATACTTACGAATCCCTTAAAATTGAGGTTGCAAGGGTTCTTAACTGTAGATGGCTTTGCACTCTTTCTACACGAGGCAACAGATATAATTTCCATTTTGAACGAACTCGATCTTATCTCCCTCATTTTTAATGAAAATGCGTAGTGTAAACCAACATAATTTCGCGAGCGATTTATTTTCGCGACTTTCGTGAGTAGAAAATAAGGCGAATATAAATCGTCGCGAATATGTAAAACTTAGATCTTTCAATATTAAACTACGGCATTTAAATGAAAAATCGAGAAATTAAATAGCCGCGAAGTTGACTAGTAAGGGTAAAACGCAAAATAAAGTATCCGCGAAAATAAGTTGGTTTACAGTATTTTGTTCCTTTTCCTGACAACACTTTGTTGGCAAAATAACTACACAGTATTTCAGTTAAACCACTTAAGCGCAGTTTAATTGATGCCATTTTTCTTTTTCCCAATAAAAACTTGAACAAAATACAGAGTCTACAAACTGATTACGCTTCATTATGACGAGTAGAATTTACCAGGACAGAAATATGAAATTGTGCCACCTGCAACCAGTCAACAATTGTACAAATCATACTTATTCACCTTTTGCCTTATTTATACATGTTAAATATGGTATCCTATTTTCCCAATTTATTAATGAGAGAATGATACTGTTTATACACCATTTCAAGTAACAGCATATTCTTAGTCCTCTGAATGCTCGTAGCATACGCGTTTGATTCAAAGATCTTTTAGAGTATATACCATCAAAGACTCTTTCAGCTCCTACTCAGACTTTGTAAAATGTCACCAGTGTCTGTACAGAAAGTTGATTAACCAGGGTATGTCAAAGAACTTCTCGTTCTTTTCTAAAAAGTTCATCGGAAGGTACCAAGACCTTGTTGATAAATATTCCGAATCTACTTCACAAATAATACATGATGGTCTTGAAGTATAGATTCTGCGTACTGACGCTGTTTATCATCTTAATAACTTGTTAAAGTTTTTTATTTGTCTTAATAAATATTACCTTTACTGTTTGGACTGTTTTTGGTGATATACATTTGACGTGGCTCTGTACTTATGCATCCCGTCATGGTGTTGTTTGTATTATTTTTCATTTTATTTGTGTGCTTTGTCCGTGTGATTTTTTTTTATGATTCTTTGATACATATTACGTGTCTCGGTACTTTAAACATCCCGCCATTGTTTTATTGTTCTATTATATTTTGCAAACGTTGAACGACAAGATTATTTTATATCTCTACCTGTGTGACGTTTACAGACTGACGTCAAACACGCGATCAACGTCAGAGTTAATGTAAAATTACGATTCGGTTGCAGTGCTTAAAATCTCTCGATCCTTTATGTGATTTGGCAAAATACTTAAATAAAATACAAAAATAAGTAAGCAATGAACGTGGTTGTTAAATGTGATATGTGCTTGTTTGTTAAATATTTGTTTGGTGTTGTTGTGATTACGATTGTGACACGGTGTTGACTGCTGTACACCTATGTTGACATTTTACCTATTGTGTCTGTTTGTTTTATTCACGCATCGTTGTCAATATAATGGAATTTGATGCGACTGTTACACAAATGAGAGGTTTAGCGCTATAAAACCAGATTCACTTCACCATTTTCTGCATAAGAAAATGCCTGTACCAAGTGAGGAATATGACAGTTGTTGTCCATTCGTTTGATGTGTTTGTGCTTTAGATTTTGCCATTTGATTAGGAACTTTTCGTTTTGAATATTCCTCGGAGTTCAGTACTTTTGTGATTTAACTTTTTGATCTGGTTATAGTATTAGAATATTTGACTTCTTTACAAGTATTCCCGATTCCAAACTAACAGACAAATCAAAAGAGATGGTATTGTTTTGTTCCACACAAAAGAATGGCCAATGTAGACACAAGTATCTTGTCGTAGAGAGGAAAAATCCTACTTTATAAAGAATCACTCTGATTCAAACAAAACTTCTCTGAAACCGACATTATCAAGATGCTTGATTTCTTGATTGACAACATATTTGATACGTTTTGGGAACGTGGTTTTCAACAAACTATCGGCATTCCCATGGGAACCAATTGTTCCCCATTTCCCCGACCTGTTCCTTGTTAGTATGAGGCCGACTTCATACAGGAATTTCTTAGAAAGAAAGACACGAAGTAAGCAATATCCTTTAACTTTACTTTCCGCTATATAGTTTACGTTCTCTCACTAAATAATTCAATATTTGGTGACTATGTTGATTAAACTCATCATGGATACCAGGATTGAAATTGTTTATATGCACCAGACGCGCGTTGAACGCATCTATCCCATCGAACTAGAGATAAAGGATACAACCGATACAGTTAAGTCTGCCTCATATCTTTACTCACATCTAGAAATTGACAATGAGGGTCGGTTGAAAACAAAACTTTACAACAAAAGAGATGATTTCAGCTTCCAAATTGTGAACTTTCCATTTCTATGTAGCAACATTCCAGCAGCACCTGCACCTGCCTCCAAAATGATACGATATTCCGGGATTGTATTTCCAATTGTGATTTCCTTGATAAAGGGTTGCAGCTCAAAGGAAGCTTTTAAACCAAGAGTTCCAAATGGTGAAGTTGAAATCATCCTTTCGGAAATTTTCTGGACGCCATCACGAGTTGGTTGAACGTTACGGAATATCCGTTCACAGATGATATCGAATATGTTCCTTGATGATATAACAAAATATCGTTCCTTTTCCCGAATATGACTCACCGAATTAGACTATTTACGGGTTGTAATGATATGAGCAACTTGACGGATGCCACATGAGGAGCAGGATGTTTACTCTTTCCGGATCACTTGCGATTACCCGGTTTTGGTGGGGTTCGTGTTGCTTAGTCTTTTAGTTTTCTATGTTTTGTCTTATGTACAATTATTTGTCTTTTGTCTTTTCTTCTTTGGCCATGGCTTTGTCAGTTTGTTTTCCATCTATTAGTGTGAATGTCCCTCTGGTATCTTTCACCACTCTTTGGGCAAGCATTGATCCGCTTAATTAGAACTACAAAACACAAGCGTTTATACTTAATCTTATCGTCTGCTTGTCTGTGTACCAAAGGACAATAATTTGAACACTAACACGTATTCTTAAAAGCTTCAAAATCCACACAGTATTATAAGCTATACAAACCTATCAAACTGACTAAACAGTTCATTGCAATACAAGTGTTAGAATATTCAAGTTTCCATCATGTATTTCCAGAAACATTTGCATTGTTCTTTCTGCCTCGTTACTTATAACTGCTTCTTTTAACTTATTCCAAATCTGGTGGATAGTAGTATCATTAGCAATTATACCACCTCCTCTTATTCTTATTTTAATATGTTTGATTTAAAACTCGGCTCTAATATTTTCAAACTGTTCTATTGAAAATGTATAAAATCAATACACTATACTTATTGAATTCAAAATTACTTTATTTTACGATAGTCAAATGTGAATAAGGTCCACCGCGGACTTGAATGCCATTTGTTTGTATCCATACGCTATCATTCACTTGAAGTTCTAATGAAATAATTATTGATGAGGAACTCCACCATGCGTTGGATTGATATTTATATGACGTTGCGAAAATACTTCCGTTCACAAACAGGTAAAATTCTCCAGCATTGGTAACCGTCAAGATCGTAACGGAAATAATGTACAAACCCTCCTTTTCACATATAAACTTCCCGTTACTCTCAAAAACGGTCATGTTACCCATTCCAACACTGAACTTTACATTGCTAAATTGTACCAGGCTTCCAGCATTTAAACGAACATCTGAAGGAAGGAATGCTGTCATGGCAACTGAAATAAATATAATTTGAAATATTATGAGCTCTTCAGTAATCATATTATTAGAACTAACAAGACAATGTTTATCCCTTCATAGGTGACGACTAATCATTATTCGATATACAAATATAGTAAAGCTTTTATCATTTATATCATTTCCATCGTTGATTTGTTAACGAAATGTCCCTTTTCTAAAATAAAATGAACCCGGAAAAACCAAAATAAAAGATGAAATTATTACCTTTCTCTGCATTTGTGTTGATTTTGTTCTGCAAATTACGATATGTCTCATTTGCACTCTTTCTAGCTTCAAATATGCTATTTTCGATATCACCCAGTGTATTGTTTTGACGGATCTGATAGCTTTCAATATTACCCCACATTTTGGTAATAACTACAGTCTGATTTTGACCCAGTTCATAAATACGACGGTCCATAAGACTTCCTAATTCACTTAAAGATCTCTTTGTATCAACAGTCATGTTAAACAAAGCCAGAAAATCTTGACTGCGTGCTTGTTCTTTCATCATTAGTGAATTTGTTTCTGATGTTAAAGATTGTACATTTTGTTGTAAAGTGCTAATTTCTTGAAGTGGTTTTATATTCGCAAGTTGTTTTATAGCAGACATTTCCCTCTCCAAGTTTCGACTTTTATTTTTGATTGCTATTAATTCTTCGCCCTGCACACGTAATTGAACGCGAGTCGCATTGTTTACACCTTCTTGGGTAATATATTTTTCTTCAACGTGCTTCGTTTTATTTTTAATCGCCATTAGATCATTTACCACTATAACGTAATTCTTCTGTAGCACATTATTTTCCTGTTGAAGCTTATTGTAATTCTTCTCAAGCGAGTGATACCTTTTTTCCAAAAGTTTTAAGTCGTTTCTAGTTTCGTTAAGCATTTGATCTGGTGAAAGTGTCTGTTCAAGTGTATTAAATTTCTGCTGCAGCTGTGATGTAAGCAAGGCAAGATTTTTATTGATCTTATGTTGCCACAATGATGTGTCTTGTCGAAGACTCTCTGTAGCTTGATCTCGCAATTTGATTTCCTCATAAAACTCCGAAGCTGTCAAGAAATGAGCATTTGCGATATTTTGACCGTTTCCAGATTGCTGATTATCCAACAGAAATCAATGAATGCAAGGCACTAATATAACAATAAGAAAAACCATTATTGCTCAAACCGAGCTTTGTTTCGTATGACGATAAAACACGTGTAAACATCACATGTTTATCATTACAATGTGTAATCTTTTGCTTTCAAATATAGATAAATATTATGACTAGCAGTTCACAATTTGATCACTCAATATAGTATAACACTGTAATTAAACGATAGATAAAAATAATCAAAACATCGGGTAGTAGGGTATGGTCAGAATGGTTGAAAACTATAAAGTCTCATAAATCAAATATTTGAAAAAGTGATAATTTATCATTAGATGATTGAACCGTTCATCTGGTTTGTTTTTAACTAGAAAATATTTCGAAAAAGTAAAGCAAAAACTACAATTTAAATTAAAAAGTAGGTAGTCTATAAAACTGACAAAATCAAATGTTATTCATCAACGGAACGAATGGAAAACAACTGTCAAATTCTAACTTGGTATATGCATTTTCCGAAGAAATGGTAGGTTAAACCTTGTTTAATAGCTAACCAAACCTCCTACTTGTATGACAGTTGTTCACTGACACAATCTACAGTAAAATATAGACAATTAGAGAAAAAATTTTAAAAGTTTTGTTTTTGTCAAATCTGTTATCCCTGATAAATAAACAGAACGCGGTTTCCAATTCATGATCTCGGATAATAATCTGTGATCTCGGTTTTCAAATACGTGATCATGTGTAATGTATTCATGCATGTTATGTGTAAAAGTAAAATAAAAAAAAAACTGAACTTGAAGGAGATTTCAAAACGGAAAGTCCCTAATCAAATGGCAAAATAAAATGATAAACCACATCAAACAAATGGACAACAACTGTCATATTTCTGACTTGGTACAGGCATTTTCAAATGTAAAAACAGTAAAAGTAATATTAATAAAGACAAAGAAAAGCCCAATATAGCACGTTATTAAGATGATAAACAACGTCAGTACGCAGAATCTACATATCAAGACCATCATGTATTATTTGTGAAGCTGAAACGGAATATTTATCAACAAGGTCTTGGTACCTTCCGATGTACTTTTTAGAAAAAGGACGAGACGTTCTTTGACATACCCTGGTTTATTAACTTTCTGCTCAGACACTGGTGACGTTTAGCAAAGTCTGAGTAGGAGCTACAAGCTCTTGAATATCGAATAAGTTGAAAATGTAGATCCCATATGCAGGTGAAGTTGGTATATTGCTGCTAAGGTGGGGAAATTGATAATTTCAAAATGAAAATCGTCTCGTTTGTCATAGATTCTGGTACTGAGATGACTGTGTATGTCAAATTCGAGGTATAAGTCTAGAATTGAGTCGGAGGCTGTTGTTTCTTTAATTTCTAGTTCTTGGGGATATATTAATGGAACCCAATCAGAAATGTTCGGAATGTTAATGGAAAGAACATCATCAATATCTGAAAGTGAAATTAAATAATCTGGCTTCTTTGATCTTCTTGTTTTTGACAAGTGTCTGAAGGAACTCCGATTCATATGAAAATAACAAGAGGTCGGCAAGGAGAGGCACACAGTTCGTTCCCATATGAATGCCGACAATTTGTTGGAAAAGTCTACCTCAAATTCAACAAATATGTTGTCGATAAGAAACTCCAGCATACTGATCACGTGTTCCTCTGAGTAGCATGTTTTACCCTTTTGTTTACTATCAACAAACTATGCCTTATGATATCCCAAAGTAATAAATTTATAGCGTATGCTACCATTTTTATGTTGAAAGGCATTGTGGATTATTTCTTTCAGGCGATTTTCAATTTTACATGGGGTATGGTGGTATACAGGGTTGAAAAATCATAAGTTTTTATAGAACTAATTTCAGAAAAGACCGAGATTTGAAATTATCTAGAAGTTCTTTAGATTTTAAGAATCCACATATGGTTAATACCACTACACGAGTTAACAGTTTCACAGTATATTTGAAGACCCTCTTTCACTGCGGACATAATTTAGTCAATCTAATGGATAATTCTTGAGAGGAACATGCAGATAAGCCGGCAATGCACGGTTGTTTGTACGGAGTTTTGTGAAGCTTAGGTATCCAATATAAACAAGGTTAGTCCTCCGATTTGTTGTTCAATGTAATGTTCATTGAAGCCATAAAGGACTTATGATTTGCCAAAATCTCATTCTTGTCAAATGATATGTCTTTGTATGTTGGATTACCTGAGTGCTCATTTATTCCTTATTCTTTTACAAGACATTCGTAGTAATACGATTTACATACAAAGACAATATTATTTGAAGCTTTGTCCACAGGAACAACAACATACTTATCATCAAGAGATGATAGACATTTCATGGCCTCTCTGTCTCTAAAACGGACTTTGGTCGATCATTCACACAGTTTTCAACTTATGAATGCGACGTTTTATCAGAGACCTGATAGTTTTGACCCATTCTGACAAAGTTTCCAGTTCAACTTCTTCTCGTTTAGCCCATGCTCTGGCGTAGTCCTCAATGAAATCCTTTTTTTTTTGAAGTTATGGTTCTAATTGATCTGTTGGGGTTCTCTAAACTTAGAACCATGAAAATCACCTTTCGGATATTCCCATTTTTGTGTCATTCTTGTTGATAGTTAAAATTGATAATGTGAGAGAAATTATTTCTTATTGATGAGTTCGGATCTGGTTTTTGACTGTATGTCAGATGTTCAAAATCTTATGGTTTTATCCATGTAGTGCAAATAAATAATTTTACTAATTTTATAATCATAATTTTATAACACACAGTTTGAAAAGAAATTAAATAAAACTTCTACAATCCTTTTTCATATCCTTTGAAAGAAAGAAAATGCCAATTCTAAATGTATGAACATTCTAGAGAGACATATTTTCAGCCAAATTTCTATTTTAAAGCAGTTGTTTAAAAAAGTTTGTTATTTTGATACAGAGCAACTAACGTCTCTATTAATCTGATATTATAATTTGACAGATAAAACTAAGATATAACTATAGCTGGGGGCCTCGGTGGCCGAGTGGTCTAAGTAGTTACTACTGTAATCACTAGCCAGTCAACACTGAGCTTGTGAGTTCGAACCCCGCTCGTGCGGGTGCACTCGACTCAATCTTAATTGACTAGGATTGTCAGTTTTCCAATCGAAGGTCGGTGGTTTTCCGGGCACTCCGGCTTCCTCCACCAATAAAACTGGCCGCCACGAAATAGCCCAAAAGCGGTGCTTAAAAGTGGCGTTAAAACACCAAAATGAATAAATATAAATAATAACTATAGCTGTCGCCAAGCGGGACTAATGCCCTCCGTAAATACATTTCAGTTGTAAGCTGCTGTATTTAGTCAAAGAACTTTGTGAATTTTGGCTTTCATCAATACCAATATTAAAGTAATTCAAATTAATGTTTAGGGTCATAAGTCAAAGCCACAATGACGTAATCTTAATGACATATCAACTTCCTGTAATGCATCTGTACACTGATTTTGAAATCGCTTAGATTACCTACAAAGAACAGTTATGCCCAAACACAAATAACTATCCTAGGGGTCAATCGTCAAGGTTAAAGTTACCTAATGTTAGGATTTGGCACATCCCAATCCCATGAATCTTCTACATACAAAGTTTTGTTAATCTAGATGCTACTGTACAAATATTATGCAAGTTCACAAATCAGACAATGTGTTATTAACAAATTAGCCAACGGTCAAAGTCAAGGTCAGAATGACATACCATAAATACATGACACATTCTTGTTCAATGATGTATCAGTATACCACGTTTGGTCAATCTTAGTTCTACGGTACGGTAGTGATGAGCAGGACAGAAATCATACAAGATTTTACTGCATATAAGTCAAAGTCAAGGTCAGAGTGACTTAATTGGAAAACCGAGATAACATATTAGTATTTCAAGAACACTGATTATAAGACCGATATTATGGATGGGGAATTCATGATGACAGAATAATTTTAGTCTTTATGTGTCGTTTGAAATGGTGATATAGAACAATTCCGTACTTACCTCCAATAAAAGTAATGGCTGCACTTGGATAAAATTTCGTAGTTATGGATCCTATAGGAGGAGCGTTATAAAATCTTCTTTTTCATGAATTTTGTAATTGAGATAATGTAAATAACATTAAGCAGTGGTAACAACTTACCGGATAGCTCAAACGGACGCTGAATGGATGGAAGAAGTTTTCATTTGACAAAATCTTTATCCACTGGGAGTCCGTTGGTGTACTGACCAAGTGAAACGGACACGTAACAAATGTCTAACGGACACACAGGACATTCAATATACGAGAAATGGAAACGTCCCGGATAGAACAGACGTCGAACGTACATTGAACAGACGAATACCACTTAAAACTGACACCTTACGGAAGCTAACCGTATAAAACAGATGAACAAGGTAAGCGGAAAATTAATGGAGGCGATAATAATTCATGTAAATCACATACACATGACCTTAAAATAATCAAAAGTTCCCGGATAACTTGTTTTGTTTTATTCTTGTTTTACATCTGTTCATCATCCGTTGTATCCGTTTAAATATAAAAAGAAGATGTGGTATGATTGCCAATGAGACAACTTCCACAAGAGACCAAAATGACACAGAAATTAACAACTATAGGTCACCGTACGGCCTTCAACAATGAGCAAAGCCCATACCGCATAGTCAGCTATAAAAGGCCCGAAATGACAATGTAACACAATTCAAACGAGAAAACTAACGTCCAATGGTGAATTGGTTTATAGGAGCTCTAACAGATATTTAACTGACAAGTAACGGATACAAAACTGAAAATGAATGGACGAGTAGCGAAAAAAAGGACGCCTTCTGGACGTTCAGCGGACACTTCATACAATTCTAATTTTGAATATTTTATCAAAAGTATTTAAACTAAAGATTCAAAAGCGGCAAAGCATCCGACTTCATTCATAACTTTGAAAAGTAAAGTACATTTAATGACATTGATTTTATGATTTTCTATGTGTGCAGCTGATTGACATATATTTTTGTAACTAGGATTATCTCTTGAATTATTGATTAGAATAAATAATTGATACTTTTGCCAATGATTTATTTTTATTTTTTTATATATGTTGTGTAGAAGTTATCATTTGGTACAAATCATAATTTGTACAAAACAAAAAAAAATTGTATAAATTATAATTTGTATTTTGACTTTGTACACAATATAATTTGTACAAAAAATGCGTGTACAAATTACAATTTGTACAAAATTTGACTAAAATTCACTTATAACTTGTACAATAATATATCATATGGATTTTGTGATACAATGCAATTATTAAAGTCATATTGATTCTATATTGCCTTGAGGTTATAAATGGAATTCCTGTTCACTGGTCTTTCACATGGTGATTAGCAAAAGTAAAAGTTAAAATGTTCAATAAAATTGCTAGTATTGTTGATCAACAAGATAAATTCTATCAAGAAGTTCTGCAATTTGCTGAGAATAAAACATCAAAGCAAAACCATTTTTATACTAAGGACAAATTGCATGAGTTGATTTCTAAAGTTCAAAATGCAAAGAGGAAATTTTTGCTATCGTGTAAAGACAAAAGCTGGTAATTTATCAGAAGTCTTAAGCAGAAACAAACTATAATCAGTTAGTGACTTTTCTTCGTCAGTTACACAAATACCAGATTTACAACTTTCCATGAGGTAAGTTGTGAAAAAAACATAAACTGGTGGACAGGGTAATCTCTCTGCAAATGTAAAGGAGGTTGTAACAATTCGTAGTGTAAATGCAAAATCAGAATGTATTGTGTAATTCAAGGTGTCATGATTCGCTCAACTGCTCCAACAAATTAGAGCATTGTATAATATTGTAAAGTATTGTAAATAGAGTTATCAGTGTGTTTCAAATTGATTCGTAATTAAAATTGAAATTATTTTTATCATTTGATTTGAAACTTATTCTATGTGAAACATTGTACAAGTTATAAGTGAAATTAAGCCTTATTTGTACAAATTATAATATGTACATGCACTTTTGTACAAATTACAATTTATACAAAGTTACAAATACAAATATTAATTTTTTTGTGTACAAATTATAGTTTGTACAAAATGATAACTTATACATAACATATACACACTTCTAAGAACAAATTAAGTTTTCACAAAATGACAGACGGACATGGATTGATAAATTAATTTCTGAAATTATAATCCAAAGCTTGTTTGAAATAACTTAAGTAAAAATCAAATACCGGGGATGTTGATTGTTTCTCCTCCGCTAATCTCTCCATAACTCATTGTATGTGTGCTATTAAAACAGCCAACATTTCAATTAAATCATTTTATAACATGCACATGAAAAGAAGTCACGGTTTGATACTTTTGATAAACAAATAACCATCAATTAAAAGGTCTAGGGATAAAGATAAATATGACAGCAACCATAAAAAGCAAAACTCAACAAAAAACAATCAACAACATCAGTTAGAGAAGCACTAATTTAAGGGAGGCCAATGAGAATGTGACGGAATCATATACGTTGTATTGGGGAGAGTCGAAAGATACCAAAGGGATATTCAAACACACAAGTCGATAATCAACTGACAACAACACAGCAAAACATGAAAAAGACTAAAAGACAAAGAACTGTATACAAAATACAACATAGAAAACTAAAGACTGATCAACACGAACCCCACCAAAAATCGAGGTCAATCGCAGGTGCTCTGAGAGGGTAAGCAGAACCTGCTTCACATGTAGCACCCGTCGTGAGCTCAACGTTTGACACTCCAACATGTAGAGATGACTTGATAAAATCGGAAAATTTTCGTATCTAGTCAGGTATAGGACAGTTGTTTTCAGTTTCCTTTGTTTCAACACTAAGTGCAACGTCATTGCCTCCCTTGTAACTGTATCGTATGCCTTTAATATTTGTAACACGACCTCTTTAATTTCCTTTTTAACGAATAACCCCTTCCATGTAAAAGAGGGACGAAAGATACCAAAGGGACAGTCAAACTCATAGATCGAAAACAAACTGACAACGCCATGGCCAAAAATAAAAAAAGACAAACAGACAAATAATAGTACAGATGACACAACATAGAAAACCAAAGACTACAACACGAACCCCACCAAAACCGGGGTGATCTCAGGTGCTCCGGAAGGGTAAGCAGATCCTGTTCCACATGTGGCACCCGTCGTGTTGCTTATGTTATTACAAATCCGGTAAATAGTCTAATTCGGTAAGTCACATTCGTGAAAAGGGAGGGTATTGTAGTTACGACATAAGGAACATATCCGATATCATCTGTGAAACGGTTATTCCATAACGGTCAACCAACTCGTGATGGCGTCCGTAAAATTTACGAAGGATGACTTCAACTTCAAATGTAACTGTTGTCTCGACGTTTACCCCAAATTTAGGTAATAAAATTATAATACAATTCACGTTTTTGTTCTTACTACAACAGACTTAGTTCGTAATAATCAAGTTAACAGCCTGTTACAATTTACAATATTATTTGGTATGATTAATGGTTCAAATCATTGGATATATATGTATTACACTATACAATTATTCACTGTTATCTTGACACCCTGATCAAAACACTATGTAATTGCTCACTTACATAAGACAATTATACATTGTGTATAACATAACATATATTGTCTTTATCGAATTTCTAATTCATGTAATAACACTGCTAACAATCAAATTAACACTTAGCTATCGTTTATTGCATATTTGTTAATCTATATGAACGTCATAGCAATAAGGGCGTTATCGATAAAAACTTAAAACGGTTTGATGTCAAAATGATGATTTTACAATTAAAGGAGATGTTGGCCCTACGTCCTCTTCATCCCCATTTCAATCATCAAGAATTTTATGTATCCTTAATGTTGTCATTTTGAAATGCTCATTTTATAAGGGCAAGTTTATATGCGTTATACTAATTTTAAGGTACATAATTACATTCGTTTGATGTGTTTTATCATTTGATTTTGCCATTTGATTAGGGACTTTCCGTTTTGAATTTTCCTCGGAGTTCAGTATTTTGTGATTTTACTTTTATGCACCATATAACCAAGCATGATATAAAGGTCAATCAAATGTAAAAAATATGTTAATAATGTTGTTATTTCACTTTAATGATAGTAAGTTGTGAATAAGTTCAGTCTACATATATGCCACTCGTTTGTACCCACAAGCTGTCATTGATTTGGAGTTGTCTAGTCATAACAACTGTTGCAGTGTGCCACCAACCTTTCTCCTGATAGGTTATGTATGTTGATGATATTCTGTTTCCATTAAGGTAAATGTGAAAGGCTGAACCCTTTGTATTAGACATAATCGACACTGAAATCAAATATAATCCATTCTGTTCGCATCCAAACTTTCCAGTACTTTTGAAGGTTAACAGGTCGTTGATTCCAACGCTGAATCTAATATCGTCAAACTTTAAGACGGAACCACTAGTGACTCTTTCATGTCTTGGAAAAGTGGCTGTTGTCGCAACTGAAAAACACATCACATTATCATTAATAGTAAATAGATACTTGTATTTTTTTTACATTTCACAGTAACACATTCTGGACGAGCAGTGAAATGAAACGAAACTATGATATATCCATGTCAATAATTACATTTAAGAGGTAGGACAAGTCATGTCATGTTATTTTTTTGAATTTAATAACGTAAACTTCAATTATATAACCACTTACAAAAGTTAGTGAAAGAAAAATAGATGGCAAGCCTCACTACAAATTGTCTAGATTAAAAGTATAAAGTCTATGAACATTAAAATGTTTAGGCAAAAGGATCACAGATTTACCGCTAACACCTAATTCTCTAAACATAAACAAAGTGACATATGACGATCGTAAAAAAAATAAAAATCGATGAAATCTATCACAACAACAAATTTATAAGTAACACATCGTGCAACTATTTAGCTAGTTTAGCTTACCCTTCCGCAGCACCTGAGTGCATGGTGCTAAGTATTTTTTCTGTGTAGTGTTTTGGGGGACTGTTTTCGTCGTTTTGTTTTGAAGTAGCTTTATCAATTCTATTGGACTCTTGGTTTTCATTTCGACTATTGGTATGATCTTACACTTTTAACACGAGTTGTCAAATTAACTCGGAAAAAAATAATATAGAACAAGAAAGACATGTAATCACTTATTGACATAAGTCATTTAGATAATTTTATGATTTCTTTTGTGTTTAATTAGTAGTCCAACGGTCCTGAATATATGTTTTATCTTTAATGTCCAGTAACATGTAAAGCAACCATTTGAGAAAAATGGGATGGCTTTTTCTGGCTATTCATAATTTTGTTTCTTAATTGATGCTGTTTTAAAATTCACCTATAAAACAAAATTTTCTTAAAGACTATTTTAAATAATTATATATATTGTTAATTAATAACTCCAAAAGATTTTCATTTGCTTCTATGTATCTAATTGGTCTTTAAATGTATGATAAAAAAGAGTTAGCAGAGATATTATGGAATAATTATAAGAGTGGGCAGTTGGTCCGATATATATTCACGATACGATGTGGTCACGATATCGCCGATAACCACGACGTCAAATCAATATCGATTTCACTTTTTTTTTATATCTTAACCATTTAAAGAGAGTTATAATTTTCCTCAAATTTCGATTTCCGAAATTGGTTGATATAGATATTTAGAGTTTTCGTCAACTGACTTATTGAATAAGTTTTTTTTATAGTACTGCAGTGTTTAAATCTACAACATCGATTCGATATCGACAATTTATAATCCAACTGTATATAGGCTTCAGTTTTCTTTATATACATTTAGCATGTTTAGTTTATCATGGATCATTTGTTTCAGCTGTCGATATCGATTCAGTATCGACATTTAACATATTTCATACGTTCTCGTTCATGTAATGACTTTCCATTATATTAATTTGTTTCACTTGTCGATATTGAAGATGTGGACGAAATAAATTCATTATCAAGGACATATGATCTCATTGTTCGCCTGTAACACTTTTCTCTACAGACAATTGTTTCTCTTGGTTTTAGGTTTAAACTGTAGATGTCAGAGCAACCCATTCGACATCAGCATTTTTCATAAGTTGTGTTACTATTCTTATCATTTAGTTCAGTACGCAGGTTGACTAGGTAATTGAAACATGTTCACATTGGTTATCTTACGACCGGCAGAAAAACTCTGGCAGAAGAGGAGGGACCGCTTGGCTCTACTCAATGTATCACTTCAATATCACATTGGAATTTATGGGGACATTCTACCCAATGCCTCATGTTAAGTGAGTGGAACGTTTATTGTACGTTCATAGTTAAATGCAGCAACTATTTATGAAGTCCTTAAGTGATCTGTTGCAAGGTTCAAATTATGGCAATATCAAATGTACCCTTATTTCCAGTGTCATTTCTTGGTCAATCCCAATTGCAGGTCCTACTAATTGTATCAAGTTTTAATTTGGTTCTCCTACTAAAAATGCATGGAATTACGACACCTTCCCGCAAAGTAAACTACAACAACTAGTGGTTAGGTTTAGTTTATTAACCTCAATTGAATAAAGAAATTATTATAATATTTGAACACTGCACAAAATATCAAAACAATAATGAGGACATTTTGACTACTTTTAATTGCATAGAGACACTTAAATACCTACTTACATATCGAATAAGACATATATCAGTAAAATGATTTTATATGATCTGTATCTATACCTAGTCTTACTGTAAAAAAAAAAAAAAAAAAAAAAAAACTGATAATGACAATAAAAACCAGGAAATTCAACAGTAGACTTTTTTTAATATATTTTGTATATGAGTCCTCCGTACTTATCTAACTTCGTGTTCGAAAATGTCTTTTATTGGTTTTCAATATTTCAATATATTAATATTTTCATACAAGGGTCCATTTGCATTTTCTATATCGGAAATATCATCTATGATGACATATTTTATTGATTAAAATCAATAAATTTAAAGAGAAAATTGAGATCTACGTTAGTGTTCATATTAGATGTCAACTAGATATGACAATAACTTGAAGGATTCAGAGAACGATTTCCTTTATGTAGGATTCCTCTTTTATTTTGCTTTCAACTAAAACGTTTGAATATCGAAGTACATGTAGATGTTCTAGCAGCCGGTTGGAATGGAAAATAAATATTGAATTTCAAATATAACAATTTTAGAAACAAAATAGATTTTCTAATTATAACTACATAATTATCAAATGTTCTTCTGTTTACATTCATGTAATGTTTATTTAAGCATTAATATTAATGTAAAAACAAATATCAAACAACTAACCTTTCTCGCTGTTTTTAGTAACTTCAGATTCAATAGATGATATTTTTAATTCTGTTTTGATTTGGTTTTCTTTCATTTCCGCAATCTTTTCCTCAAGTTTATTGCTCAAAGAATTGATCTCGTTGGCGGAAGTGTTGTGTTTTGTATTATGGAATTCATTATTCATCTGAATTCTTACTTCGAGTTTTCAGTTAATGTGTTAGTCTTCTTCGTAGATTCGTCTGAAACAAGTAGAGTTAATTTAAAATTAAAATACATTTTAAGTGAGAGAAATAACGACGAGAATAAAAAGAAAACAGTCAAAGACAGAAACAATAAGTACAGACAAAAAATGCAAAATCAAATACATAGTCTAAATATTTAGTTTCATGAAACCCACCGTGTTTTCGTTTCTCTTTTTTTTAAATCAGTACATTATTACACATCGCAGATCTGGTAAATTTCAAGTTCAGCACGCTTTCGTTTTCAGTTTGAAATATTTTTTTTATATTTTGTTTCGGTAATTCAGTAAATCTCAATACATAATCAGTATAAACTCATACACCCCAACATCTGAAAATGTGAACAAAAGCCCGCAACATTCGTCTTTTAAAGATGTCAGCGTATATGGTTCATGTGATTTGACCACGTTTAAAGGTTACGAGATGTATGACTTTTGTTACCGTGTCCTATAACAAGTCATATCTTAATGTAAAAGGAGGTTTACTGTTTATTTAAATGAAGGGCTGACACAGGGTGCTCATTTTCCAATCCCGCTTTTTGTTAATTTTGTCACACTTTCCTCTTTCACCCCTTTTAACAGATCACACTTTTTACCCCTATATCCCACCTCTTCACTATTCTGTTACCCCTATATCCCACATCTCCACACAAGCTCATCTTCCTTTTACATAAGAAATCAACCCTACGACACAAAACCACAGCACATGATCGCCATGAGGTTTTAAACAAATGACAGATGTCTTAACTTTATGTCAAGCGCTATATCGCTCCATAAATAAAATAAAAACGAATACATTGACAAAAGAAATACACACAGGTCATTCCGTGTTACATGTGTAATTTCATTTTCTGTCTATAATAATATCAATCAGTTGTAAGAAAATGAAATCTAAAGAAGTACAAAAAAATCTTAAAACAGTTAAAGAGGTTTCCTGCATGTGACCTGTCAAATAAGACTTATCACTGGTTTGTACTAACATGAGCAACACGTTGGGTGCCACATGTGGACAAGATCTGCTTATCCTTCCAGAGCACATAAGATCATCACTAATTTTGTTTTAAAGGGGTTCGTGTTGCTCTTGGTTTAGTTATAAGTGTTGTTCTTTGAGCTTTTTTTTCTAAATGGTTGTGTTGTTTATACAGGTAACAATCTCGTCTGTCCTTTGTCGTAAAAACCTGTTTAAATTTCAAAATTTCATATTCAATCAAATGTAAGGGTTAGAGCATTTTACATGACCAATAGTCTAGAATTTGGTGATGTATTTTGGTAAGATAAGAGTCAATTACTAATCCGCTAATGCGTGATGTCTAATCACGTTTTATAACTTATCAACGTATTATTTTATAGGAGTAACATGACAGGTGTCATATGTGGAGCAGGATCTGTTTATCCTTCCGTAGCATCTCAGAATACCCCAAGGTTTTGGTTGGGTTCGTTTTGCTGAGTCTTTAGTTTATTGTTTTGTGTTTTATGAACTGTTGTTTCTCCGTTGGTCTTTTGTCTTTTTTGCCATGTTTGATTGTCCCTTAGGTATCTTTCGCCTCTTTTCATAGTAGTAAGTATGGCGTGATTTAAAACGCATGTGTAAAAGACAAAATGTTTACTTTCTGAGACTGAAACCTATTTTTTTTGTCAAAATACTAATAAATTAGGCTCACCATCAAAATTATAACTTAAAAATTACTAATGCGAATTATCAATCGAGTTTTACTGAAAGAAAGTCAATATTTTAAATTTTGAAGGTACGATGTAAGCAAAAGAACAAAATTTAAATAAATTTCAATAACTTCGATTTAATGTAAACTTTAACAGGTTTGAGATTTAAAAATCTAATTTTCAATAAGTTTGAAATTAAATTTTGAAATGTTGAGATTTAAACCTTGAAAAAATTCCAGAAAAAGACGTTAAACGAGAGTTTAGTTCTACTGCTTGTTGCTTGACGGTTCCGTAAGACTTATAAGATTAAACGTTTATATACGTTTTAATATAACATTGCTGTAATTCTGTACTCTCTGAACAATAAATCTATTCTATTGAATTGTGTTTTGTATTTACCTGACCCTGTGGAATTAATATGTTTCTAGAGTTACACATAACACTGGCCAAGTATTGCGAAAAAATCTTAAATGAGACTTTCACAGAGGGACAATCATTGTTCAATTCAAACCGTCAACCTCAAATAGACTGAAACAAACAAGCCTCGTAAAGACAGTACACATGTAAATTTTCGAATCAAAAGAAGGAAAATATTCTTTATTTTTTTTTGGTACGAGTAAACCTAATTCTGAAGACACATACCACTATGTGCCATTTAAGACTCTTACAAAATAATGGCTTTTTCTAAACATATCACAAATATATTTTGCACATGGATTTGACAAATGATGAGTACCTCAAAATGTACCTATCCCTAAAATATATAAGAAGGACACGGTAAGCCAACATTATATATCTATGCATTGTACGATGCATTTCGGACAAATCAATTCATTTTAGTAAGCGAAATCCTGCAATGCAAAATTTGACAAACTATGTACAATTTACAATTTTGTATCAATGTGCCTTCAACAGCAACATATAGCTCTTAATAACATTTGGAGTATTTAATTGTGTGCATTTACAAACATATTATGATTGTAAGTGATAGATTCCTAAGTATTCAATTTACAGTGGATTTCGACAACTTCAAGAATCGTACAATGTGAGCGAAATAAACGATTGGGAATTTGAACTAATCCTTTTGAATTAATTTGGCCTTAAATGTATGAATAGAATCTGTGACATGAAAAAAAATCAAATCAAATAACAAAAGTAAAAAGATTACACAAATAATTGTCTTTTGATATTCATAAAGATTGTGAGAAATTATACTTTAACACAGACTTTAAAATATCTGCAATCAATATCTAACTCCTTTAACATGTGAAATCACAAACACATTATAACAATCCTTATCATGGTTAACAGGACTTGATGCAGGGACATGATGCGGCATTTGACATCTCAATTCCTTTTGACATATCAGTCAGTTGAAATACATGTATAATAAATAAACTACGGACACTGACCTCCGTAAAATCGATAAAATTGATGGTAATAAATGATATAAAACAAGAAAATGAAAAGAATCAAACAATGTGAATTTGAACAACCAACTTATGATTTATTCCTCTTACCATCTATGTCTTGTAGAAAACTTGAAATTGTACGATTGTTATAAGTTTGTAAGTTTTCAAGGGCAGATTGCGCTTGCTTATCCACAATATTTTAAGCTAGGTCCTTCATTGTTGCGGAAACAGCCTGTTTCACCTCGTTTCCTATAAGGTCCTTAAGTTGAGATGTCAAACCGAAATATCCAATTCCGCTTTCAGCGGTGCATTTAACTTTGTGATTAAAGGTAAGTCAATCACAGCTTTACAGTTGTCATTTTCACAAGAATTTGCAATCACATTTATGTTCAGTTAAATGATTAAAATAAAGATAGCACATCCGTGCAAAACCATGAAAGTCATATTGAAATTTCGCTTTTCCTATGAAGATCTAGGCTTAATATATCGATGTTTATTAATTGATATGGCAGAACGCAATTATTCTAAAATATGGCACCAGTGTGTCTGTATTATTCAAACCAATTCGAAGAACACCTGTTTATGTTTGCAGTTAAAACTACAAAAATTATCTATTATGTGAAGTAATAATTATGAAACAAGCATTAAAAAACCCATCACAGATACCAGACTAATTAATTTGTTCGTCAGACAAAGTTCATATACGATAATATCAAAAGAACACACTACAAAATAAAATTAGGAGAAAAACATATGCTTGGTCTTGGATTTGATTGTAAAGATTAGAAGAATAAACTACGCATTTTCTTTAACATCGTAGAACATATTATATAACTTATATCTTCAAATACATTCTTTATAGATATACGGTTTTCCATATGTGTTTTCTTATACCATACTGACATCAAGTGACATTTCTGGTTAAGTACATATGTTTTGTTAAATATGTTCTAAAAATACAACTTTATGCCAAACTTCTATTATTTACTTCAGCCTGCCACATGGATAATATATGTAAGAGAAACATTGATAAAGATAAAGTCAGTAAAATACATAGTAAACGAAACATGTTCTGACAGTAAAATAACGATACATTTTAGATGAACAAAATTTAAGGTTAGAACTTTTAATACCTTCATTTTTACTTTCTATTTGTTAATTATCGTAGAAAAATTCTGATTGGTTCTGCACACATTAGGTTGAAACAAGTATGCCTGGTTTTAGACACTTTTAACCTATTTTTCTATATCCTATCATATATTTGTAACGTTCGTGGTCTAGAACACAAGTAGCGTTTTAAATAGCTAGGTAGCAAACATGTATATAAATTTATATGTTATTCAGGATTTTCATTGGGGATATGGGTTCATATTCCTTGTCAGTGTGTTGTATCTCATGAGCTGCCAGGCGATGGGGATATCAGACACTGACAGAGAATATTAGCAGATGTTTTTGATCAGCCCGAATGACGTTTATATTATATTTGAGTGTCCTGATTTCAACAGTAATTACCATTTGTATATTTGTTCGTCCTTCACATGGGATATGAGTTCATATCTCCTGTTTAGGTAAATAATAAAATAGCAAGATGAATCGGATATTCAACTCTAGTAAAATATATTTTAGTATAGAACCTTTTATAGAAAAGTTTACAAGTATCGGTATAATTTTTGTTCACACTTTTTAAACTTCGCTTTCAAGACCTTACCTATGTCAAAGAATTTTGATGCTTTAGAATAGACAGTTGTTACACTTTTAAGATTTTTGTCTCATTGATGCTGTGCAACTTGTGTTTTTGGCGTTTTTAACGTCTTTTAATTCCATCATCACTGATGAGTGTTTTGTAGACAAAACGGGCGTCTGGCGTACACAATTTCAATCCTGGTATCAATGATAAGTTTTATTAGTAATCTTTTATCTAGATAATCGATATGATTAGTTTTGTATTTTTGCTTTATCATAAATTATTCTATTTTACACAGATACATAACATGCTTTAAATCTTCGATTTCTTGAATACACTTTAATCAAATGATAAAAAATGTAATGTTTTGATAATAGGACAATTTTACATTATCAATTGACACATGTGATAGGTAAGTTATCAATGAAAGCGAATTGTTTAGGCTAAACATTATTCTGTAATGCAGTTTGATTTTGTACTTTTTCGAGATTCATATACACGGATTATTTTACATGTCATGTGTTTTTTTTCATGCCGACATTTGCAGTGGTGTTATTTTGCTCCGGTTCGTCGAAACTATTGTTCACATAAGTAAACGTTTGTTCTGCAGCCGTCTAATAATTTTACCCAGTTTTGTCATCATATATACTCTAATTGTGCTTGAGTCGGATATGCACGAAAATGACATTAATTATACATTCTTTGTCGATATGTTTTTCTTGTAATTGTTAAGTTCAATGCCTTTCTTTTATTAGTTCATTTTTCCTCTTCTGTAATACAGAAACAAATGTATCTTATGTTTGTGTTAATTGCAGCTGCATGCAGTTTTGGTAGAATAGCTGATATTGTTATTCTAAAAGATGTGAAGCGTGTTTGTTCCTCTAATATTTTCATTTACTGTTAATGCTGGTTCAAGTATAGTTACGTTACATTTGTTTTGATTTTAGCAATGCTTATGTTTGTTGATTGCGCGCTAAACATTTGTTTCGGATGTAAAGTTATACCTTACATTATACAATATTATACAATATTGTATAAAGTTACCTGAATGAAAAGATTTTAAAATGTTATATATAATTTTCCTTT